>CM064908.1:27545308-28145308 GCA_032727855.1 Quercus ilex subsp. ballota | reverse complement strand
TCTTCGGCTTTGTAGGTGAAAATCCATGAGAAGCAGAGTGTATTTGAGGGATTATATCAAACTTATAAGAAATACTAAAATCCTGCAAATTCCTTTCACAAGCCAACAAGCTCAAATTTTTCAAAAGTATATGAAATAATTTATTTGGACTTATGGCAGGAGAAATATCATCACATATCCTAGATTGAAACACAAAATACTTAAATTTCAATTTATGATAATTAGGACGAATGTGACCACCAACACCACAAAAGTGGCAGACATGAACAAATTTAGGAATATCAGTATTCCTAACAACAAATCTAGTCTCAGATTTTGGTTTTTGCCTCAACAAAGAACAATTTGGTCTAATATGACCAACAGCACCACAAAGGTGACAGGTAGGCACAAAAACAGATTTATTATGCTCTCTAACAGTAGGTTTAGACTTAGGTTTAAAAACTTCAGCGTCTACATCAGAACTTTTACCTTTGTCTAACCTAGCAAAATAAGTCTTTTCCTTATTATTCCTCTTAAAATGAGGGATATAAACTTTCTCAATTTTAGGCTTAAGAGAAACAGAAACACTTCTGTTATCAACAGCAGACTTGATACTAGTCAAATTTTCAATTTTAGCTTTAGATTCAACTAACTCTTGTTCCAAGCTTTTCATCTTCTCATCTTGAGAGGAAATTTGATTTCTCAAAAATTCATTCTTTTTATTAGATTCATCTAATCTAACATTCAATTCCTCTTTTTCAAGATTAGCCAATTTTAACCCTTCTTTAAATTTCTTAGAAATTTTCAAAGATTTAGATAATTCCTTACGAAGAGTTTCACAGACATCAATAAAATCAACAGAAACAACAATGTCCTTTTTATTCAAATCATCACAAACATGAGCAGAAAGACACTTCAAATTATCCATGATAACAGGGGTCAAGGATAAGCTCAGAGATCTAAAGATCTACAACAGAAGAGCTACCCGCTCTGATACCACTTGTTAGGTTTTTAGACCCCTTAAAACACAACAATTGGATTAACCTAGTTTATTAGCTAAGTGATTAATTTAGTCAAATTATGCATATCTAGGTTAACACAATTAAATAATCATATCAAGATATAAAGCAGCGGAAATATAAAGAACACAAAGATATGATCACTCAGGATAACTAAACCGGTAAAAAACCTGGGTAGGATTTAACCTAATTATTCTCAAGGTAAACTTGAATCCACTATATGAAAGAATTGAAGTTCATACAAAAGAACTTACAAGCACTCACGCTCAACTTCCTAATACTACCCACCAGTAGAACTTACTGACACGACCACGTGCAAGTTCCGAATCCACGGACTTCATCTTTCTTGGATTCTCCAATCAGGTACAAGCACTCCTGCTTGCGTTTCTTTAAGCTCCAATGACAGCAACTGAGTTGATCATCAAGGTGTTGATAATATCTTTACCTTGAAAACCCTAAGTTTATGTGAAGGAAAGCTCCTCAAGGATCTCACAAAAGATTCACACAAACCGCAAAATATGAGCAACAATACAACCAAAGCTACTCTTAAAACGTGGCTAAGGTTTTGCCTTATATACCTAGGGCAAAAACATAAAACCCTAAACGTTTAATGAGATAGGGTTGATTTGGAAATTCTGCTGAAAAATATTCTGGCCGACTTTCGATCGATCGAGTCTATCCTTCGATCGATCGAGCCAAGCCGAAATGTACTAATACATCTGCAGCCTCTCGATTCCAACTTTACATGAATTACACAACTTTGAGCAAGCCTAAACAAGACTAAACATATTGCTTTTGATCATAGTTTGCCAATATTACACATTAGAGTTCTAAATACATCAAATCCTAAGTCTTTAGAACCTAACATGTTGGTTTCAGATTTTGTTAGCAATGTTTGGTGCTATATTTTGAAGTTGAATGTTCTCCTAAATATACGATGCACTTTCTTACAACATTGTGCAGCCATCTTTCTTTCTCTCTTCTCTTTCTCAAATTGTGCTGGCACTTTGTCAACCCACAGGCATCTTAGTTTCTTGAAGTGTATTTAAGATATGGACTTCAAAGTTGTACACTTGGTTTTATTATACTTAATAAGTTAAGGAGTGGTTTATTCAGTTTTTATGCTTTGTCGCGTGAGGTTGAGACTAAAATAAAATCATTGGCATTATCAATTAATAGTTTGTAGGCTAAATTGTGATGGACCAAGTCATAAGTTAAATTGTAATTTTTCCTAAATTACAGTATCTTCTTGCTTCGTGGTCATTATGTGTTTGATGTAAGACAGACTTGAATCCATTGCATAAACTCATGTTACAAAATACTCATAGACTTGGATTCTTTTGGCTAAATATTGATAAAAATAGAGTTTGTTTGTGATGTGTAGATATTGACTCCCTCTTTCTTAATTGTAGGCGGCTGTAGGTCGTGAGCACGAAGAATAGTCCCGCCGAAATCTGTTTGGTTCGGTACTGTCAGCTTCTAGATTCTATGCATCCCAACTAGGTATCCAAATTGTGTTTCTTGTAATGTTTATGAATAGTGTATACTGTTATATCTATAAAATATCTCATAGTCGAAAATAATGGAACATTGCATAATGTGCTGCCCTTTTTTTTTGCTATTGCAGGTGGTGTGGCAACCGTATGAAGTCGAATTAGGCTACATGCCTGCATTTTGTTTCGCAGGAAAGGAAATGTGGACGACGAGGGTGCCGCTTGTATGTTTCTGGCTAGTAGAGAAACATACACCGAATCGTGTTGTTCATCAGTTTGGGATGGTACAAGAAATTCCCTTCGATGTTGATACTGATGACGCCCTTCATGCTATAGACCTGAGGGGGAAGACCAAAGTGAATTAGAGGGAGAAACATGCTGACCATATCCAAGTATGGAATAGTCGAGCACAATTACTATGTCATGGAGCATGACTAGAGGGTGATATGCCGCCTGATCCATACTTCCAGTGGAACGATAGGGTCACTTGGTGGTTCTTTGACCACACTAGCGCTGCACTTCATATTATGGTAATCGCTTCGACCTTTCTTTTCAAATTTAGTTGCGTATTACCATTTTTGTGTTAGATGTAGTAATTGTATTTATTTACTTGTAGATTGCAAGTCACAAGCAGTTGTTGATGTGTTGCATAGTAGGCAGTCTTGATTACAAGCAGGTTACAGATGTGCTTAAGGCAGTGGATCGCCTTCACCGTATAACTACCCATCTTCCTGTGCAAAATACTAAAGAGGCAAATCTAGAAGCGCCAGAAGATACTGGACAACCAAGCACGAGCTCAACTCTTGCCAGCCATAGCCATGGTCGACGTGCTGCACCCCATTAGGTTGTCACTAGGCTGAATCCCCCTTCACCCCCACATGCATCTCCTACCCCAGAGATCCCTCCACCCACTGCTTATGCATCTTCTCACCTCGAGATCCCTCCACACACCTTACGTACATTTTCTGACCCCGCTCATCTTTCACTTACATTGCCATCCTTTGATCTCGGCATTGATTTCAATGAGACCCCTCCTGTCATGCACACCTAGTCCCCCTTGTACAGCACTGGTCATATAGACCATGTACCACCTAGCAGCTGTATAGGCCCTACTTCAGCCATGAGCCCACCCCATTTTGACTCCGTGTCATTCATGCCCACTTCTGGACTGCATACAGATCACATGAGTACGAGCCTCACTCATATCATCTGCTGCACCATCCTCCCCTGCAATTGTAGGATCTTTAGTTGTTGGAAGTGAAGCAAAATAGCCAGATTTGCATGTCGAGAATGAGCAAGTAGTTTGGAATAGTTGCTGTTATTTGAATCCAATGTCAGTCCAGTTTTGCATTGATGTGATAACCAAACATTTTTTGGAATTAAATTTCGGCTTCCGTCTCTATTCCATGGTCTCATTTTCTTGCAACCAAATGCATCCTTTTGTTTTAGTTGAAGAACTTTGTGATTTTGACTTTGTTGTCTGTTTTTTTGGAAGTTCTGTTCTAGCACACTTCTTTTTGAAGGAAAAGCTGCAGAAAATGGGTATACTGGGTGGATTTGAACTCTCTACGTCTCATATAATATACATGCATAGTCAAATTCTAGCCCCCCACTGACAGCAATCTCATTCAAAGAAAATCGAAGTTACCAAACTTATTGCCCCTATATTTCAACGAGAAAGAGCGTGGCTGAAGCAAAATCAAAACCTCAAATGCTTGATGCTTCAAATGGCTTATGGGCACCACAAACTCAATGCTCTCCTCTAATTTCTGCACATTCGTCTCAAGAGCAAGGGGCTTCAGATGTCTCTTCTGTTCTATTATATCGGTTCAGATAAGCTCTCTTCCTCTCCTCTGTAACTTTTTCTTCTTATAAGCTCCTGGGCACACAGTTCAACAGTGCACGTCTCCATGGCCTGTGTGCAAAATGCAAATCCTCAAAAAACTGAGGCCTTCTTTGCTGTTGTGCAGGATGGTTTGAATGCACAGATTCTTGAGCTTCTGAAATTTTAAGAAATACACTTCCTGTGAGTGTGAGATATCTTGGAGGAACGTAAACTGTTTTTGGTTGAGTTTGGAGATTATGATTAGGCTTTGTGGGCTGCTTCAAAAATCAGGAACCTATTCATGTGCTGAGACTTGGGAACCAGTTAAGATTCAATGCTCCAGTACTTGTAGATAAGTTTTGAGTGCAGTAGGAGTTCTATGTTTTGAGTGCTTATAAGGGCCTTTTTTTTTTTTTTTTTTTTTTTTTGCCCCCTCTATCTTAAGAGCATTAAATTTTAAAAAAAAAAAAATAGCATTAAAAAAATAGTGTAGATGTACAGGCATTTATGGCAATATTATCATGTTATTTGTAATTTTTTGTTAGTGGCATTTGGCTACAGGATGAGTTGCTTAGATCGAATTTGTGAAAGTATTTTTTTTTTCAGTCCATCTCCATTTCTGGCAGAGTAGCAAAAACTTTTGTTTACTTGTCTTTATTATTATTTTTTTTTTCAGGAAAGTAAGGAAATTGTTTTCTTGTCTTTCGTGTTTGTTTACTCTCTATTTCTATATATTTTTATTTATTCCCCTCCCAAAATTAATTCTATGCCCTATTTACTTCTCTCTGGTTTTATGTCACCTAAAGCAAAAATATTATTTCACCTATACCCCTGAAACTATTTTTACCCACCGATTCTGCAAAAGACTTTGGTTTGGAGTTATAGAAAAAAGCTTATCACTTGATTTTGTACGCTTTTATAGATTCGTTTTATGCTGATATTATATTTGTTTACTTACTATAAGTTTATAAAACTACATATATACTTAAAAAAAATAAATCCAAAATTAAAAGTTTTCTAAAATAATAATAATAATAAATGAAAACTCGCCTAATGTACCAAAATAAATAAATCTTTGTCGCATTTCCAATGCTTTTTTCTTTTTTTTGGCACAAATTTAAGTATAATTAGTCACTAACCCGTGCGATGCACGGGAAAGATATTGAAAAATAGATTTAATCTTTCTTTTATTCAATTATATGTCATGTATATATAAGTGTGTTTAGGTCTATTGATAGAGAGCAATCATTGTGTAACGTACTCCATAAATTAACATTATACTAAAATTAAAAAATAAAAAGAAGAAAAGAGATATAACATCATTTTCAGTTGTAAATCTATAGTTTTATAATATTTTAAACTTTTCTTAATGATATAATGTGTTTGGGACCAAGTGTGTGTGTAAAACATCATATAACTGTAATCATAAAAGTATGCATTTCTCTGAGCAAAATGTGAAAAATAACCAACAATTTTTTGGGGGGGCAAAAACCTATTGGGGAATGATTTGTGGGCAACCTTGTAATCACTATGGATTTGAAAAACCTTTTCACTTCTTGGCTTGTGTTTGCTCCACCACCTTTCTCTTTTCATCTAATAACCCTTCTTATCTAATAACCCAAATAGCAAGCCAGAAAAAAAAAATAAAAATAAATAAAAAAATAAATAACAGAATATTTTACAGCAAACCTTGTTAGGACATATGTGTGTTCACTTGTTAAGAACATATGTCACTTGTTTATGTAAATTGGCTAATCCTTTTGACAAAACGCACTCTACTTGTAATTGGGTAGTTCTAGGTGTTTTTAATACTTCAAGAAACAAGGTTTCAAGATCAAGTGTTGAAGTCATCAAGTCTGTCCAAGAAAAAGCAAGCTGAAGTGCAATTTCATTAAAGCTCGACACCTGCTCGATAGCTACCTCGACACCTGCTATTTGTCGAGATTTATAATTTCAAATTTTCTGATCTGATTTTCTTGGGATCCGTGAATATGCTTTTGGGCATTCTTTTCTTCTAACCCTAAACATATAAAATGATTGTTTTAAGAGCCGTCAAATTGTACACAAGTTGCAAAAGTATTGAGCAATCTTTGTTCAAGCAAATTGTGATCAAAAGACGAAGTTCTTAACCTAGTTCATCTTCTCTCAAGAAGTTGCTGTGTATTTGCACCATAGGGTTTTGTAACCAAGCATCTTCCTGATCTTCATTGTGTATGATGAACTGAAGAACTTTGCAGCCAACCTCTCCTTCTTAGTTGGTGTTTGAAGTCGCGTACTGGGATCTGCGCATTGGTTAGTCACGAACTTGGGAGCCGTGTATCAAAGGTGGAAATTGTCACTACAGATCAAGTCCAATTGGGTATTGAGGTAAGGGTTCAACTGTAGGTTGGTAAGGTACTTGGGATTCCTTTACTTGTAACCGCTTGATTTGATAATAGTGGAGTTTCGGGAGTGGTGACCTGAAAATCACCCGGTGGGGTTTTTGCCAGTAGGGTTTTCCCCATTCGTAAACAAATCACCGTGTTATTTAACTTCCGCTGCATATTTAGTTTTTGGTGATTTGTTTGTGCTTCCACGTATTTGCATGTTAAATTGATTAATTAATAATTTGGCTAATTAATTAATTGATTTTATCACAAGGGGTCATTCAGTTTGTGGCCTATCAAACCTAATTCAATTTCATATTGGTACTACGCCAAACACCTTTTTTGATGTGTACTTAGAAGTGTAACATCCCATAAAAGGCTCTTGCCCAGTTGACATTTGGCCACAAAAGCAAATAGCCCAAAAAAAATTAGCAACTACTTCACACTCTTAGCTTTAGTATTCTTGGAACCAAATGCTTGCTAATCATCAAATCTTGTATAGCAAATTGTTGCACACTCCAAATACTTTTATTCATCTTATTACAATTTCCACAATTACTACAATAGGCCATTATAAAGAAGAAGAAATAAATTATATAACAATAGTAACTACAAAAGCTAACACAGTGATGTTTAAGGGAGCGTTTCTATAAGTAGAATGCAAATCAAACTAAACTCTTTATAATCACTGCTATAACAACGCATGTCCTCCCATTCCTTCTTGCAAGCCAATAGTAGTTGCAAGAGTTACCACGATTGCTCAATGCCATAAGAGCATTCCACTAATGGTCATAACTGAAGCATCCTTCTTCTATATTCAATCTCATGTGTGTCAAAAAATTTTAAGAATGAAATTTGTCAGTTGGTGGTTTCAAGTAAAAGTCACATTTTGCACAAAATCTAAGCAGCCTAACTCACTAACTTGATGAAAGAAAAATCAAAACCTCAGCTGAAATTTTTTTACTGCAAAGGGGCAATTACTTTTAGGTGAAAAAAGAAAAAAAAGAAAATGCAAGTCTAAAACTCTTCCCAAACCTATAAAAAAAGAATTTTTAAAAAAAGAATGAAAGAAAATGCATATCAAAGTATCATTCAAGGTAAAATATATATTAGTGTGCAAAAGAACTACAAACATCCAAGACAATTAAAAATTAACAATATCCACACAAAAAAAAAAAGCTTCATGTGAGGATTATGCTTAATTATGCTGTGAAAAGTTGAACATATGAAAAGTAATGAATTTAATTTTATGTATTGAACACTATTATGCTGCTAAAATCTCATACTAAACAAAGAATATCTACAAAATCTATATAACATTATAGCTATATTGGTTAGGTTCAAACACCCTCTTCTTGAATTATCAAATTATTAAAAAAAATTAACCCTCTTCTTCACTTTTTACTCAAACTCGTTTTTTTTTTTTTTTTTTTTTTTTATCATAGCTCAAATTTAAACAATTGCAACAGAAAATTTTCTATTAATAGTAAAATTTGTGTATACACAAATTATAGTTTCATGTAAAGTGTACATACACATGCTCTATACCTCTAAGGAAGGAAACATCACAAACCCTTTACATATGTGGGTTAGATTTAAAACAAACTACATATATTCCAAGTTTGATAAGCCAACTCAATGGTAGAAAAATGTTCTTTATAAAATTAGATAGTAACATATTTTACAAAAGGAGGCAATTCTTTGTAACTTTATCTTGCTGCTCATATTCTGCAGTATACAACAAAGTGATTTATCTATCTAGGTACAATGTGCAATAGCATTGGCTGTTCTTAAGCACAATTCAATACAAAAAAAATGAGATAGAAAAGGAAAAAAAAAGTAACATAACAAATACAAAAAGTACCACTGTTCCAGCCCTCCAAAACTCCATAAACAAAACCCTTTCTGAGCCCAAAATTACAAAAAGTTCCCTCCTTTCCAACAAATCCAAGAGGGCTGAGACCACCAACAACTCCCCACAACAGTCAGACAAACCTCTCAAAGAAACCTGAAGAAAGCATGACCAAAAACATATAAAGCTTCCTCCTTTTTCTTATTGAACCAAAAAACCCAGCAAAGGCAGCTCCTTTTCCCATGCACTCTCAAAAACCAACAAAACAAAACAGCAAGAACATATACAACAAAGCAAGCAACAAGGCATGGGAGCAAAAGTAAAAAGGGAGATATGAACAAAAAGCAAGGCAAATAAAAGAAAAGAGAAAGAAGTAGAGATGAATCAATAACATTTCCCCACTCTGTTCTTACTTTCTTTTGTTTCTTCTCTGTATTCAGCTATTGATGATTTAGGAACTAATTTATGTGGGAAAACAAATCATGCCATATGAACACTATTTAGGAATTCTATCAAACTCTTGTGAGAAGCCAATAACAAATCTGGAAAAGACTTCCAGTTTGAATTCTTTCAAACTCAGGTTTATTTGCCTCCATCTAAAACAACCTTTCTAAGAAAAACTTAGTAGTCTCAATTTTCAAAAGAAAAATGAATACTTATCCCAATGAAGAAAAAATTGGAAACAACTGGAGCTTCAGTTTCATAGGAGTATATTGTTCTCAACAAAAAATATTTTGCCAAAAAAAAAAATGGAATCCAAAATATTTTGGGGTTTATGTGATTTGTGACTGCTTAAAACCAAAACAATATGAGCCATACTATAGTATTTCCAACTACCATAGTGACTTGATTTGTGGAAAGTACTTATTATTGCACCAAGCTCGACCTCAAAATCCTACCCTTATGTTCAATTATAAACTACATCTAATCCTAATTGGCTTTTATGTTTAGAATTATATGCAAAACTAAATCAATTAGGCTCCAGAAATAAATATATAAATTCTAATATAAAGTTAAAATTTTATAAAACAAACATGAATTCTAATTTCAAACTCCAAATAAATTATATAACATGCAACAAAGAAACCCAAAAAAGAAAAAAGGAAAAGAAAAGAAACTATAGTTGCTAAATATACAAATAAAATAGTAATTAAAAGACATTGACACGCAGAAATTAATATCTAAAACTAAAGAAGCATACCTTGCTCAAAAACTTTTTTATTTTGATAAGATCAAACCTAGCTCAGAAAACCTTAAATTAAAATAACACAATTTATAGATTAGTAAACCCAATGGCCAAATAAAGAAAACAAGTAAGAGGGAAAATCCTAAAATTATATTAAAAACATCACTAACCATTTTAAAAACTCCAAACGATGAAAAATGGCAACCCCCAACTCAACAACATCTTTGCCAAAGAATGCGTACTATGACACATCTCCAAATCTACAATTTAAAAAAAATAAAAATAAAAATAACCTCCATATATAAGAAAGACATTTAATGAAATTAATTATTCCCAATGAGAAAAATACACGCACAGCCTTGCATGCTTATATACATATAGGGCAGGACAATAGCTAATCATAGCCTCACTCTCATGCCATTTTTGAATTCAAACATGTTCCAATTTTCTCTAACAAAATTAAAAATATTTTACTAAAATCCACATCATAAAACACAAATAAGTCATTCTATCCACTACAGTGACAATTTGTGAATGCAATATTATACAAAATATGAACGGTTTTGATTCATAGGCAACTAAACAGGCCTAAGAGATGTGCCTAATGAGGGAAACATGCAAGGAAGAATCCATTATCAAGTCTAATGTTATTTGCCATAGTCAAATAGTTCGATAGTCAATAGATTCATAATTTGTCTACAACTAAAAGTAATGGCTAATAGGTATTTATCATGACCAACTCTAGAACGTGATAGAGACTAATTTTACAACAAAAGGCTTGCATTCTTCTCAGCGTCGAAACAAAGGTTATTGTTTCAAATTTGTTGTTAATTAATATAACACCATGGTATCATCCAAACTCACTCAAGCCCCTAACAGGTGGATTTCACACAAGTTAGGAGAAGTGTTCAGTTGGTGAATGGTTTATATGTAGGCTCTATAAAGTTAGAGGAAGCACTAAACATCATATACCTGTATTCATAAAAAGCAAGGACTTCACATAGCGTGAAAATACTAGAATTGTTTTTTTCAAGAGAAACCCAAATTGCCCAGATTATAAACCAACCAATCAAATCTTCATTAATTTTGACCCTGTTTTCAAGTAGAGAAACCCCCTTATAGGATAAAAATCAAAAGCACATTAAATTATCAAGTAGATTATAAAGTTAGCCTAAAAAAAAAAAACACAAAACCCCTTAGTAACAATCGGAAATTAAGCGAAAATTGAAATTAGTAAATATATCTTTGACTAAAAATATCAAAACAGGAAGGAGGAAAACAAAAAATAGATAATAAGTCTTAGATTAAAACCCAAATTGCCCAACAAAAACAACAAAATTTCCCATTTTTTTAATCAAATGAAAGAAAACCCAGATTATAAATCAATCAGGACTGCCCAAATTTTGATCGCATAAACACAACAAACCTAAAAACCCTAGAATATGAAACTAAGATCAAAAACCGAAAATCAAAAGGCAAATAATAGAGAGATTCAGAGAGAGAGAGAGGGTAGAAACATTGTGGATTTGAAATATCTTTTCCCTTTGTGGCCTGTGTTTGCTCCACTACCTTTTTGTCTAATAACCCAGATATCAAGCCAAATAAATAAAAATAAAAAAACAAAATAGAATAGAACAGAACATGAAACTGAAATTGAAACTTATCGACAATTGTGTGGAATCGGAAAATGGAGGGAGATCGGTCTAACAGTAATGAAGAGGCCTCCCTCAGGTTTCTCTCTCCAACACTCTCTGCATCTTATAAGATTTCTATCTCTATGTTTTACAGTCACAAATGCTCTCTATTCTTTATATATATCTCTCTCAAGTTTTATTATAGAGAAGCAGAGCATAGGGTTTAGAAAAGTTTTATTATTATTAATTTTTTTTTAATATTGTGCTACGTGAAAAATTGTAGAAGTTTCAAAAGTTTCGGTTATATATATATATATATATATATAGATAACTATAATTCAAATTTAAAAAATAAAAAGTATAGCTATAATGTATTTTCTAAAGTGTCTTTATTTCTTGGAGAGTTTATTAATGTTACTTGCTGGTGTTTGTTTTGTTCTTGTTGCTATTATTTGATATTTTGCAAAGTGGTAATTATTTTGCACTATAATAGCATAATGTTTTTTAATGCATGATTGATTTAAATTTATGGATTTCTTCGTTAGTAATTTTCTTGCTGACACAATTATCATCTATTTCATGGTTGTGAGTGAATTCTTGGTTCATTGGAAACCTAAGAGAATTTCGGCAGGTGTATCACAGTTAAGGGCCTGATTATGCCAGGATCTAAAAAAAAAAAAAAACAGAACTCGAGTTCTTTCAACTTGAGTTCTGTTCTTTTAGAACTCGAGCCCTACAAACTTGAGTTGTATGTTTACTACTCAAGTTCACACAATTTTTTTTCAGGCAAAGAGCCCAAAAGAAAAACAAAGTAACTTGAGGCCTACAAACTCGAGTTTCACTGGGTTTTTTTTTTTTTTTTTTTTTTTTTTCAATCATGCAGAAACACCAGACACGGAAACAGAGTAACACCTAGCTGTGCAAACAAGTAGAACAACCTAATTACATGTAGAAACAGAGCAAACACAGCACAACAAGAGAAATAACCTTTTCTACATGCAAAAAACCAATTCAACTAAGCAAAAACAACGTTTTTTTTCCCCAAAGGGAAACTAAGAAGCTATACTAAGAGAGATAAACAGAGTTCAAGACTAAAACCATGAATTGTTTTTCCTATGGTGACAAAGATTATAAGATGGGTCAATATAGCTAGTCAGATCTTGCGTTAGGAACAGAAGAACTTTAATTGCATGTGAACAAGGGATCTTTTGATTTTGCCACTTTCCATAACCGCATGTTCTGGCCAATATGTTTATTTCATGACTATGGTGTCCCCCTCTAGTGCTATAGATGTCGTATGGGGTAATTACTTGATATATACCATGCTCATGATTAAATTCCCTTATTTGGTGTCCTGCAGATCTTTGAAGATTTGTGGCATAGATTGACATGGCATATTTACTAATTTTACTCCACACCTTGCCCTCAAAGAGATCATGAGTAATTTCTTTGTGTCGATCATGGAAATATGCAAAATGTTTGTTCCAAGTGAACTCAACCATTGTAGCAATGGGCAGGCCACGTGCACCTTTGAGTACTCCATTGAATCACTCCGAGATATTGGTTGTCATAGTCCCATAACGGTATCCACCATCATGTAGTTGGGTCCACATGTCTAGATCCTCTTTCATTAGATATTAGTATGGCGTATAGGGTTCGGGGTTGCCTTTCTTCATTCTGATTGTCACTTTCTTCCTAAGGGCCTGAATCTCGACATTCTTGATAGATTGCATGTACAACTCAAATTTAGCTTCCTGAGTAGCATACCCCATTTTCAAGGCCAATGACTTTAGAGTGGGGTCATAAAAATGCGTGTTGAAGTTGCTATCAACATGTCAAAGGCAATATTTGTGAAATACTATTACTCGTCCATCATCATCTCTGGGCCAGGCTACAATTGCGTTTTGAATACTTACATATTGGTCAGAAATTATGTAAATGTCCTTATCTGCTATCACATCCCACCATGAAACCCTAAGGCATTCTAAAAACCACCCCCAACTAGGCTCTGACTCTTTGTTCACAACGGCAAAGGCTAGAGAAAAAACCTTGTTGTTGGCATCGGTTGCCATTGCAATCAACAACACCCTTTGATATTTACCATACAAATGGGTCCCATCAATACTGATCACTGGTTTACAATGTTTGAATCCATCAATGCATGAAGCGAAAGCCCAAAATACATAGCACAATAAAGTATCACCAAACACGCTCTTGGGTAAGGTGTGATAGAAGTACTGGGTGCCTGGATCTTGATCCAAGTATGCCAACAACTTTTTTCTCAACCTTTGGTAACTCTTCTCAATCCCTGAATATCTTTGCAATAGCCTTCTATTTTGCATCTCATACCTTATAATAAGAAAGCTTACGATCATAATACTTCACTTTAATGATGTCTCTGAGGTGATCAATTTTTGCCATGTGATTTTGTTGCAACGTTGGAATAAATTTTGTTGCAACAAAATTAGAATCCATCATTCTACCATCTTTTGTCATGGCAAGGGGTATACAACTGTGAGGATCCACATAAGATGTGACCATCCATAGTCCATTAAGTTTAGGCTTTATGACTACCCCAACGTACCACTTGCATGACTCATCCATGCATTTCACACAAGTTTACTTTTGGTCGACTTACTAGTCATAAAGTCTTGATAACGCCTTAAAATATATACTTATTATATATCTATGTGGGCATTATCTCCTTATTACTATACTTAATTTGTATAATTAAGCCATGATTTGCATAAGTCCCTATTATTTATCTTTACATAATTTCTTAAATAAGATGTCATTCATTGTGTGTAATTTTCTATTTTCAGGAAATCATGTGAAAAAGATGAGTTTACAGGAGTTTGTGAGATAATGGAGGTCAAACTAGAATTAAAGTGGAGCTAAAGGACCATGCTTAAATGTCTAAGGAGGTGCAGCTTGGGTATTATTTATCTTTACATAATTTCTTAAATAAGATGTCATTCATTGCGTGTAATTTTCTATTTTCAGGAAATCATGTGAAAAAGATGAGTTTACAGGAGTTTGTGAGATAATGGAGGCCAAACTAGAATTAAAGTGGAGCTAAAGGATCATGCTTAAATGTCTAAGGAGGTGCAGCTAGAGTGCTTGGGTCGTCTACCATGTTTGGAAGCTTCAAATAAGGAAAGAAATCAAAGAGGTAGAATCTGAAAATGAAAAATCAGATTTGAGTACTGATCAGTATTTTGGGCGTATCTCTCTCCTCAAAAATCCAATTGACACAAGGCCAAATGGGCTGGAACCGTGACTTAAATATCTACAACTTTCTTGTTTTTAGTTTTTTGAAATTAACAATTTTTGAAGGAAAAAATTAACTCACAATTTACTTCTATAAATCTGGACAAAAATCAAAATAGTAAAAGTTTTATTTTCTTTGGATACTTTGATGTTAGGGTTTTGAAGGGAAGCTGTGTAGAACGAATTTGGTAGAGAAAACCTTGTATTTTCCTTTCTCTAATGGCAGCCTAAACTCTTTGCTAGGGCTAGGTGTTATGTTTCTTCTATACGATTTGAATATTCAATGTGATTCTTTCTAGGATTTTATCAACAACATATTTGATTGTGCAATTAGATTTCTTTTGATGTATTAGTTCTTCCATGCTTTCAATAAGTTCAATCATTTTTTTCTTATTGTTTAGATGAATTTCTAATAGTTTCAAATAGAAATCAAGTTTTAAAGTGAATGGGTTTTTCTAAAAACTTTTCTAACCGTATTATTAATTTAGGTTATTATGCATTCTTGAATTGTCTCAATTAAACCAAATTATAAGTATTTAATTGTATAAGAACAATCAATTATGAAATATATAATTTCTTAGATCACAGAATTTCATATCGATATAAGGAAACACCCCGACACCGTAGTATTTACATTATTGATTTAAATCAGTTATCACTGTTATTCTTGTTTACAATTACTAAGAAAAAATTATTCTTCATTGTCACCAATTTTTTTTTTTTTTTAATTACATTGTTTTTGAATTTATCCCACTCCTTGTGGTTCGACCTCAGTACTCCGAGAATTATATTGCTACGATCTCCTGTACTTGGGAGTGAGCAAGCAATTTTGGCACTGTTGCCGGGGATCGAACCTGGGTTACCCACATGACAGGTAGGAATACTCAGAGGCAATCTTTTTGGAGCAAAGCATAACTGGTGGAAATTCTTCCATTGGTAACTTCAATCCATTTTTCCCTTATTTTGTTTTTATTTTTCTGTTTGTTTTTAATTTATTTTATTTTATTGTGCATTCATTGTTGCATGAGCATTTGGGTTAGAAACAAGAGAAGCAGATTAGAAAATTTTGAAACTTACTTTGGTAATCTTTTTGACACACCTTTGCCTTCACCTTCTTCATCAATCATGGGTGACGAAACACATAATAATCATGATGAGAACAGAAGAACTATGTATGAATTGTTGCATCCCATGTAAAATTGTGTTCCTTCATGCATCATGTTTCCACCTAATGCATCACATGAAGAACTGAAATAAGGTTTATTAGCAATACTTCCTAACTTTAAGGGACAAGAAAATGAAAATCCTTATGTCCATGTTAGAGCTTTTGAAGAGGTAATTAGTAGTTTCTATGCACAAAATGTTATTGAGATTGCTAAGTTACATTTCTTTCATTTTTCTCTTAAGGATAAGGCAAGAAGTTGACTTTACACCTTGAAACCTAGGTGTATAGGTAATTGGCGGGAGATGGCTTAAGAGTTTTTTAAGAAATATTTTCCTCCCCACAAAGTCCAGCAAGTAAAAAGAAGGATAGCTAGTTTTGTCTAAGGAGAGAATGAGACCTTATACCAAGCTTGGGAAAGGTACAAAGATCTTTTCAATTTCTGCCCAACTTATGGGTATGAAGATTGGAGGTTGGTTAGCTATTTTTATGAAGGACTTACACCTAGGGACCGACAATTTGTTCAACTCTCATGCGGAGGGGACTTTTTACAAAAGGAACCCGAAGATGCAATGGATTATCTCGATGAGATAGCTGAAAACTCTAACACATGGACTGGACCTAACCCTATGGACTCAACTGATAGGACTAGAACTAATACTACCACTTCTAGTGGAAGTGTTTTCAAGTTGAGGGAAGATGATAACATAAGTGCAAAAATCAGCATGTTAACTAAAGAAATTGAGGCACTCAAAATGAAAGGAAGTAAGAGTGTTAGTGCTACCTTTAGAGAATACCCAATGGAGGTATGTAAAATCTGTCATGAGATAAACCATGCTACAAATGAATGTGCATCACTTTCATCATTCTTGAAAGTGCCAGAAGAACAAGTACATGTGTTTAATTCATACTGGCCAAATAATTCTTCATATTCTAATAATTATAACCCAAATATGTGAAACCATCCGTATTTGAGTTATAAGAGTGACAATGTGTTGAATCCTCCTGCTCCAAGGAATTTTAATTCACCACATGCATCATCATCATCATCATCATCTAGACCTTTCTTGGAGGATGCACTTAGTACTTTCATTCAAAGGCAAAGTGAGTAAAATCAAAAGTTTGAATCCATGCTCACTAGGCCAGATGAAGAGATAAGAGAGACCAAGAGTTATATAACTAGGCTTACAAATTCATTGAGTGGGATAAAGAGAGGGAAACTTCCTTCCCAAACTCAAACCAATCCCATCAATCAAAATCTGAAAATTGGTTCTAAAAATAAACATGAGGAAGTAATAGCTATGACCATTTTGAGGAGTGGTAGTGAGATTGATAAAAGTTCTCCTTTAGTAACTAAGAAATCTAAGGAGACCCCAATTGAAAAAGAGAAGGATAAAACTGAGTCACTTGGGTTTGATGACATTGAACAATGTCCAATCCCTCCACCATTTTCACAAGCCTTAAAATTACCTAGGAAATTAGACACCACATTTGAGATATTAGAGTGTGGGGGTGCGAGGATCCAAAGCAGTAATAAAGTAGGCAAGGTTATTTCCAAGGAGGGGAATTTTGCGAGGAGTCTTTGGAGAAGGTCTATTTTTCTAATAAAGGAGTTCAGGATGCTGCTGTTGAGAAAAATATCAAGGACTCCTTATTAACCTCGGATGGTTCAGAATCAGGCGTGCAGGAAGCACGATGCAATCCCAAGGGAGACAAAGGTAACTTGGTATAAAACAAGGAAGAGAAGAGAAAGGAAGGACAAGACAGCCATCCCCTCCACATTAAATGCACTATAACCACTTAGCTAGCCGTATTAATGGGGAAATGACTATGAACAGTGTCCTTCACAGCTCATATTCTAGTGTAAAAATCTTCTCGTAAGGTCTTGATAAGACAATTGTCAGGAGAGTTTAATCATAACCCTCCAAATGTAAGATCCATATGCATTCTTGCTAAGTTATATAGAGCCAAGGAGCACCTAGATCGGGGGTCAGATTTTTGTATGAGAAAAAGAGAAGAGAGAGAAGAACCATCCCATTGTACCTTCTTTCTCGGACTAAACCCGAGGACAAACACTTAGTCAATTCTCAATCTACTTAGTCAATTGTCAAGCTACATGATTGTCATCTTCTGTTATAGAATTGGTATTTAAAGTTGACCTCACATCCCATCTCTAAAAAATTAATTGCGTGGGTAACAAGGAATCTTGCTTTCTTTTTCTGCCTACCACATAGAGCATTTGCATCAAGTCAAGATAAATTTGTCATTATTGCATATTATGCAGCAAGTGCCTGCATATGCCAAGGTAATTAAGGACTTATGCACCATCAAGAGAAAGCATCATATGAAGAAGACTGCATTCCTAACATAACAGGTAAGTGTAGTTATCCAACATAAGACCCCACCAAAGTATAAGGATCCAAGTTGTCCAACAATCTCTTGTACTATTGGAGATTACATCATGGAGCATGCATTGCTAGATCTTGGGGAAAGTGTTAATTTGATCCCTTTCAGTGTGTATCAAAAACTTAGAATTGGTGAGTTAAAACCTACTTCAGTAACTTTACAGTTGGCTGACCACTCTGTAAGGGAGCCGAGAGGGATTGTTGAGGATGTGTTGGTGAAAATTGAATAATTTTATTATCTAGTTGATTTTATTGTTCTAGATTACCAACCTGTTTTACATCCTAGTTTTCATACCCCTATTATTTTGGGTAGACCTTTTCTTGCCACAACTACTTTAATTAATTGTAGGAATGGAAGGATGCAACTCACTTTTGGTTCCATGACTTTGGAGCTAAACATATTTCATGTAGCTAAACAACCACATGAGGATGATGACTGTGCTTTTGTGAACCTCATTGGGGTGGTGGTTCAAGAAGAGTTTAATAAGAATTGTTTTTCCGATCCTCTTGAAACTCTTCTTAATAATTATGTTGGTTCTTATGATTTAGAATGTAATATTCATGTATCTGAAAATTTTTCTTTGTTGGATTCCTCACAGGTTTTGGAAGAACAATGGATGATGGCAGTTAATGAAGGATAAAAGCCTTGCTTTGAGGAGCTACTAGAGAATGAAAAAAAGCTCGTGCAATTAAGTGAAGAGACACCACAATTGGAGTTTAAGCCGCTACCCGGTGGTCTTAAATATGCATATTTGGGTCTAGGTAAGCTAAAACCTAGGTGGGATGACCCTTTCATTGTAAGGGAAGTGCTTAAACATGGAGCTATAGTAGCTGAGTACCCTAGGGATGGTAGGATTTTGAAAGTAAATGAACAAAGGTTAAAACCATACTTAGGAGGAGTTATACCAGAGGAGGAGACTATGTCACTTGAGATCCCCGCCTATTGGGATGCAAAGTAAACTCTCATAGAGCCTTCTAAAGTTGTACCATATTTGTTTTAATTTTCTTTTCTTTTTGTTTCCTTTTTCTTTTTGCCTTTTGTTTTTGTTTTTTTTGTGAGCTAACATTTGCAGGTATGAATGAAATTTCAAAAAAACAATTTAAATGCTTAAGGTAACTTCTTTGCTTTATACTTGAATTTATTTTGGCTTTGGTACATTGAGGACAATGCAATATTCTAGTTGGGGGGAGAGGTTTAAAACATTTTGCTAACCTTAGCATGACTTTTTTTCTTTCTTTTTGGTTGCAACTTTTCAATTCTAAATAAATAAATAAACTTTGGATTTGAATGCAGAAGAGTTATAAGCTTTATTTTTATATCATGTGACGGAATGAATAATGCTGAGTTGGTTATACTATTTGTAACATTAGGCCCTTTCATGAAAATCACAATTGGAACTTTTGAGCACAATAGTCGGGTTAGCGGATGGTAGGATGTTGGATATGCATGGATCATGAACAAGCTAGATATAAGTTGAAACTCAACCCATATAAAGAGTTCTTAAGCCTTACTTTTCTTTGTGAGAGTATATAATTGTTTGAACACTTAAATTTCTCTCATATGCTTCAATTTTTGTAATAGATCTCTATATTTTTTTGTTGACTGCTAGAAACATTATTGGGAGACATACCATGATCCTACTTATTTTTGTCCTTAGGCATGCTGGTTTATGTGGAATTTTAGGAGATGAGAGCCCAAAGCCATCAATCTTTTGTTACTAGCTAAACAAATATTCAGCCTACCTTGACATTAACTGTTGTCACTATCATTTGAGCCATGAGAAATATCTACACAATACCAAAAAAGATTTTTATTTATGGGTGTTCTCTTGGGGGTTTAGGTTTTGAGCTATTGAAGCATTTAGATACTACCATTGTCTCTCTTTTCTTCCAAAAAAAAAAAAAATAGAAAAGAAAAGAAAGAAAGAAAAAAAAAAGAAAAAAGAAAGAAAGAGAAGACATACCTAATTAATCAATAAATAATTGGTGTCTCACACATCTTTCATGTATTTTATAAGGGTTATATGGTTGAGTAAAGGTAATTTTGATTCAAGTTTGTTGTTACTGCTATGAGTTGGGTTTGGCTTGAATTTTCTACATTTGATTCATATACCTCATATTTCAAAGAGAGCAGTTTGCCTTTACCTAGCCATAAGATTATACTACCACTGAGCTTAAAGTCCTACTTGATCCTAAAGGTGCATGGCTAGTATGTGTTTGGGATAAAAACTAGGGATGAGAATGGTATTAACCTCATGTTTCCAGGAATTCAACATCCTTTCCAAGAGATCTTTTTCCGTTGTTTTAGCGGCGGTTTTGGTATACACATGTGATATTCTTAAAACTTCTTCTTTCCTTTTTGTTCACATGTGATTTGAAGAGAGGAAAAAAAAAAAAAAGCCATTACTTCTATGTGTGTTCTTTTAGAGTGTTGATGACTTAAGAGAGGTTTTAGAGTAGAGGCTCTAATCTAGATTATTTTTGGTCTATGCATGTTTGGAAAAGCCGGTTTGATTGGATGGGTTATGCACACACACACTCCAAAAGTGAAGCTAGTGAAAACTCTTTAATATGATGAATAGTATCGCAACTCAAAAATTGAAATTCATTTGTACGATATAATAATAAAGCAGACTAACATTTGCTGTGGGAATTTTTAGGAAACCTTTGACTTTTGTGGGTAGAGTCATTGCAAACCCCCATAAGAGTAAACTCGACTACTAGGGTGACCTAGGGGTTCAAAGACTTGCTGCACATGGAAAGTGCAGTCGTGTAGCCTACAAAAGTGGCTTGTACTTTAGTTTTAATTTTTCACTTTCAGTAGACATGGGTGCTTTGTGGATTGCTAGGGACTAGCAAGATTTAAGTTGGGGGGTGTGATAACACCTTAAAATGTATACTTATTTTATATTTATGTGGACGCTATCTCTTTATTACTACACTTAATTTATATAATTAAGCCATGATTTGCATTAGTCCTATTATTTATCTTTACATAATTTCTTGTATAAGATATCATTCATTGCGTGTAATTTTCTACTCTCTGGAAATCATGTGAAAAAGATGAGTTTACAGGAGTTTGTGAGAGAATGGAGGCCAAACTAGAATTAAAGTGGAGCTAAAGACCATGCTTAAATGTTTAAGGAGGTGCAACTGGAGTGCTTGAGTTGTCTACCATGTTTGAAAGTTTCAAATAAGGAAAGAAATCAAAGAGGTAGAATCTGAAAAGGAAAAATCAGATTTGAGCACTAATCTGTATTTTAGGCATATTTCTCTCCTCAAAAATCCAATTGACACAAGGATAGATGAGTTGGAACTGTGGCTTAAATATCTACAACTTTCTTGTTTTGAGTTTTTCAAAATTCACAATTTTTGAAGGCCGAAATTAACTCACAAGTTACTACTGTAAATATGGACGAAAATTAGTACGGTAAAAGTTTTATTTTTTTTTTTTTGGACACTTTGATGTTAGGGTTTTGAAGGGAGGCTGTGTAGAATGAATTTGGCAGAGAAAAACTTGTATTTTCCTTTCTCTAATGGCAGCCTAAACTCTTTGCTAGGGCTAGGGGTTGTATTTGTTCTATACGATATGAATATTCAATGTGATTCTTTTTAGGATTTTATCAACAATATATTTGATTGTTCAATTAGATTTATTTTGATGTATTAGTTCTTCCATGCTTTCAATAAGTTCAATCATGTTTTTCTTATTGTTTAGATGAATTTCTAATAGTTTCAAATAGAAATTAGGTTTTAAAGTGAATGGGTTTTTCTGAAAACTTTTCTAACCGCATTATTAATCTAGATTATCATGCATTCTTGAATTGTCTCAGTTCAACCGAATCATAAGTATTTAATTGTATAAGAACAATCAATTATGAAATATATAATTTCTTAGATCACAAAGAATTTCATATCAATATAGGGAAACACCCTGATGCCTTAGTATTTACATTATTGACTTAAATCAGTTATCACTGTTATTCTTGTTTACAATTACAAGGCAAAAATTATTCTTCATCTTCACCAAAAGTTTTTTTTTTTATTTTTTAATTACATTGTCTTTGAATTTACCCCGCTTCTTGTGGTTTGACCTCGGTACTCCGAGAATTATATTGCTATGATCTCCTACACTTGAGAGTGAGCAAGCAAGTCTCTGTTAAGCTTTGCAGCGTAAATTGTTAATGCACGCTTCACCGCCTCTTTATTCGCAAAAATCAACCATTTAATAAAATTCATTTTCACGTTCCAAGAAGAAGCAAATGCTTGCTGAAGAACTTTAGGATCAACCATATTTTCCCAAGTATTTGCATAAAATGATGAGGTAGGAGGTTCATAAACAGGGGTCGTATTTGTAACATGCTGGACTCCAATAGCAGCATTCGCATCATCTTCATCACATTCAACCATATCGTTAACATGAGGATTGGGAGCAATTTCGTGGTCATCAACACCCCTGTCAAAGTCACCTTGCTCAATCCTCTCTTCATACTCATCTATATTGTCAAGATCTTCACCATTAATGGTAGCATGATCAACACAGTCTTCGTCTTCATCTTCAACTACTAGAAGTGTAAAGGGTTCACCTTGATGTGGACAAAATTGATCTTCATATTTATTGCCAGCTTCGCTCTCAATTGCTGTTTGTGTATGAAATGCCAACAACTTGTTACAACCTATGGTACAGTTATGACGTTATGTCCCAACACCTCAACCAAATTTGCATATACTCACCCCACATCACATACAAAAATAGTCATATTACATATTTCATATTCTTTTAAGATTCCAAATCATTCTAGGGGCGTGACTTTCAAAACCCATTCAAATAAGTTATGATGAACAAAAATATTATACCAAGCCACTCATTATCCATTTCATTTCTGTTACAAATCTTAAACAAATATATCTTGAAATAATTTATGCTAAAAAGACTAGAAATACTATCTTAGGTATCAAACTCATAATCCATTTCATACCCATGATAAAAACCTAACAATACTAAATATTCCCAATAATTAATCACAATATTTTTTTTTTAAACCTAGAAAATAATTAATCACAATATTTACACTAACAAAACTAAACAAATATTCCCAATATTTAGAATAATATCTTAAATAAGTTGTAATAACTTCACTCAATAAATAAATAACATAACTCAAGTACAAATTTATATAAAACATTACTTGAGATGTAGATTTACTTCCACTGTGAGAGAGTGTTGGGAGAGTGGATTAATTTTGTTGAGGGAAAGAGTGTTGTGTGAGTGACAGAGAGAGTGTTGTGAGAGTGTGAGAGCTGTTGAGGGAGAGTGTTGTGAGAGTGTGAGAGCTGTTGGGGGAGAGTGTGACTGAGTGAGAGAGACAGAGAGAATAGGGGGAAAAAGGCACCGCTGGAACCCACATTAAACACGTGAAGGGTTGGTCACCATGCATAGAAATTGAGTTCGTAAGACTTGGTTTTCATTAAACCAAAATCGAGTATAACGGGCTCGAGTTCAGTATGTATGCACGTGGCCAAAAAGCATGAAAAAGGCACCGCTGGGACCCATATTTACACGTGGAGGGCTGTTCACCAGGCATAGAAATCGAGTTCCTAAGCCTTGGTTTTCATTTAAGCAAACTTGAGTCCAACAGACTTGATTTCAATATAATAGAACTTGAGCCTTAAGGACTCGATTTGCATGCCTACGTGGACGAGATGTCCACCTCAACTACTGCCACGACGTAGGAATCATGTTCGTTATACTCGATTTTGCATAGCAAAATCAAGTTGTTTACTCTCAAGTTGTTAGATTGCTAAATAGTTTGGAAAGTGTGCTAACTAACAAAATTGTTTAAGTTTTAGTGTTATTTTGAAAAAAAGGCCCTTCATATAGACCACATAAGTATGGACCTCACTCACATATCATCTGCTACATCATCCTCCCCCGCAGTTGTAGGATTTTTAGTTGTTGGGAGTGAAGCTAAACAGCCAGATGTGCATCTGCAAAATGAGCAGGCCATTGGGTTACACTCACCCCCACAAGGTCGACTGAAACGCATAATAAGAGCACCTGCTTGTGGGACAGGTTGGCACAAAGGACACAAAGTCGGACTCATGGTATGACAAATAATTTAATGTAATGATTAATTTTGCAGCTGCTATTATGGTTACTATTAGAATTATTTTAATCCATTGTTTGCATGTAACTTCATCTTTGTATGTAATTTCAAGGAGCCAGACCAAGGAGATGCAAGACCTCCTCCCCCGCAAACCAAACTGTAAGGTTGAGTTTTATCAACCATCTTGTTGGCTTTATTCCGTACCAATTTGCTTGTAATTTAGCACTTAGTAACCCTGTATTTAGGTGGAATTCATGTAAGGGTAATGTGTGAAGTTAGTGTGAAGAATTGCTTAACAATGTGCAAAGAAGCAGGGTCTCGCGGCTGACTCGCGACTTGCAAGCCGCCAATTGTTGCACACGTGAGAAGTATGCGGGGAGGTGAAGGGTCACGCCAGCTGTCGCACTACAGGACAAAAGTCCCAAGCTGGCCAGGCCATTATCTCGCAACTTGAACTCGCGACTTAGACCAGTCGCGAGGCCAAGCCGCCAATCAGCCCTGTTTGGGAAAAATTGACTCTTTGTATTCCAAACAAACACCACTATATATAAACTCTTATACCCACGAAATGTAGAGAGCTTCCAGAGAGAAACCCTAGAGAAAAACAAGATTGCCTCATCCCCAATCTTCATCTAAGAGACTCCCAAAATTTCTCTACTCTCTTCCTCTTCCTCTTCATTGATACATCCTTAAGAGGTTATTGACTAAATCCTTTTCTCATCACACCCACGTCTGTAAGAAGGTTTTTGGTGCTAAGGGAAGTAGTTTGGAAGGGACCAATGGTTATTGGTTGATGCTATGGGTTATAGCGGAATCTGGTAAGCTAGAAAAAAAAAAGATTCGGCGCAACCTCGTTGGAGCAAGAAGTTTGGAGGGCTTAGGTACTTGGGTAGATTAGGCTTGGAGGGTCTATTGCTGTTCATGTATCCCAACTACATTTTCTAGTAGATTATTGACTGCTTGGAGGGCGGCGGAGAGGTTTTACGCCGAGGGCTTTGGTTTTCTCTTCGATAACACATCGCGTTTTGTCCTTGTGTTTGCATCTCTTTTCCTTTATCTTTGCCCTTTATTTTCTGCTGTAGATGTGATTATAATTGGCTTAGATTGTTTATCAATTCTGTGTTTAGCTTATGTTCATGTTCCGCACATTAATTGTTTGATAATAAGCTTGAATTGATAATTTGTAATTTGGAGTCTAAACGTTCAAGGGTATTTTACACACATATTGAACATTCAGTTGGTATCAGAGCGGGTTCACTTGTTGCGGTTTAAATACCTTAGTGCGATCCTTGACCCCGTTTATAATGGATAGGTCTCAATCTCTTACTGTGCCACCATTTTTTTATGGTAATAATTATGCATTTTGGAAAGTTCGAATGAGAGCATTTTTGTGTTCTATTGATGATGCTGTGTGGGATGTAGTTGAAGTTGGTTGAACTAGACCGAAGGCCGCCAAATCCACTTAGGATAAGGCAGCTCTCGCAGCGGCTAATGCAAATAGCAAAGCCTTGAATGCCATTTTCTGTGGTGTCTCTCTAGAAGAATTTCACAGGATTTCACATATCACCATTGCGAAGGAAGCATGGGAAATTCTGGAGACAACTTATGAAGGGACTAAGAAGGTGAAAGACACCAAACTCTAGATGCTGACCACTCGCTTTGAGGAGCTAAAGATGAGTGAGGATAAGTCCTTTGATTCTTTTTACAGTAAGCTGAACGAGGTGGTCGTCGGCAAATTTAATTTGGGGGAAAAGACGGAGGATTCTAAAGTTGTAAGGAAGATCCTTTGGTCACTACTAGAAAGTTTTCGTGCCAAAGTAACGGCCATTGAAGAGAGCAAGGATCTTGATGACATTAAAGTTCAAGAGCTGGTCGGTTCATTGCAGACGTACGAATTGTCACTGCCCACGCAGAAGAAGAGCAAATCTCTTGCTCTTAAAACAATAGATGAGAGAGTGGTATCTCATGACTCTTCAAAAGAGGATGCAGTAGATAAAGATGTGGCGTACCTCGTAAAGAACTTCCAAAAATTCTTGAAACTCAAGAATGGTGGGAAATTTGATGACAAAGGAAAATTTCAGAGTTCCGGGAAGGAGAAGAAAGAATTTCGAAGGAAAAATGGTAGAGATTCCCAATCTTCTCAAGGAATTACATGCTTCGAGTGTAATGGACATGGACACTTCAAAAAGGAATGTTCCAACTATTTGAGGTCAAAAGAAAAGGTCTATGCTACTACCTTAAGTGACACTGATTCATCAAATTCTGATTCCAAGGATAGTTGTGATGGAGAAGGAAATTACTTCGTATTCATGACCATTGCACATGTGGAATCCTCAGATGATTTTGGTTCACTTATGAAGAAGTTTGGTGAGCATTCTGATTTGGAGTCTATTGGGATTGTTGAAGAATCGGAGGCTGAAGAGGATGAAGATACATCTGGTCTTCAAGAGAATTACGCCTTACTCCTTGACAAATCGGGTGAGTATGCAAGGGTGGCAAAGACGGCTGTGAAGAAGATGAAGAAAGCTGAGGAAGATTACAAAAGTCTTCTGGTACGATACAAGGAGGCGAAGTGTGAGATTGAAACACTAAATGGTGAGCTATCAGAAGCTTACACAAAAGTGAGATTTCTTGAGCAAGAGGTAGTGCAAGCTCATGCAAAGATAGAGAGGGTCTCCTCCAACATCATCAACAGACTTAAGAGCCATTGATTTGGATTTGTTTGCTTTGGGTAGGTCTGACTCATAGAACTGAAGAGATCCTACAAGTTCATCAACAAGGTTGGAGTCCACATCCTTGCTTTCAGTAATGACAGTCACTTTGGGTCTAAAGTCTTCAGTTAAAGATCTAAGAATCTTCCTAACAATTTTAGATTGATAATAGATTTCAACCAAATTAAAAGCAAAATTAACAATGTCATTAAGTTTGGCATAAAATTCATCAAAGGATTCATCATCAAACATCCTAATGCTCTCAAACCTAGAAGTTAATTGCTGCAGTTTGTTTATCTTAACTGCCTTTATGCCTTCATGCACAGTCTAGAGGATTTTCCAAGCAGTATAAGCAACCTCAACATTAGATATTCTCTTAAATTCCTTCATAGAAACAGCACTAAAGATGGCATTCATAGCTTTGTTATTGAACCCAGCTGCTTCTTTTTGAGAAGTTTGCCACTCACTCACAGGAGTAGTGGGCTTCTCCCATTCGTATTCAACGGAATTCCAAACCCTCTCATCAATAGATTTCAGGAATGCTTTCATCCTTACTTTCCAATAAGCATAGTTATTCCCATCAAAGTGAGAAGGAACAACTAGAGAGTGTCCATGCTCCATGACAAAGGGGTCAAGGATCAGCTCAGAGATCAAAAAATCTCAAACAAGAGAGCTACCCGCTCTGATAACACTTGAACGGTTTTAGACCCCTTAAACCAACCAGATTAACCTAGTTAATTAGCCAAGTGATTAACTTAGTCAAGTTATGCAATTCTAGGTTATCACAAACAAACAATCATATCAAAAATATAAAACAGCGGAATAATAAATAACACAATGATATGATCACCTAGGAAACCACACGGTAAAAACCTGGGGAGGATTTGACCTAGCTATCCTCAAGGTAAACTGAATCCACTATGCGAAAGAATCGAAGTTCATACAAAAGGACTTACAAGCTCCCCGTTCGACTTCCTAATGCTACCTACCAGTAGAACTTACTGACACGACCACGTGCAAACTCCGAATCCACGGACTCCTTCTTTCTTGGATTCTCCAATCAGCTACAAGCACCTACGCTTGTTATTCTTAAGCTCCAATGGCAGCAACCGAGTTGATCATCAAGATATTGAAATAATCTCTATCTTGAAAACCCTAAGTTTATATGAAGGAAAGCTACTCAATGATCTCACAAGAGATTCACACAAATAGCAATGTATTAGCAACAATGCAACAAAAGCAACCCTAAAAACGTGGCTAGGGTTTTGCCTTTTATACCTAGGGCAAAAACAAAAAACCCAAAACGTTTAATGAGTTAGGGCTGAGTTGGAAAATTCTACAGAAAAGCATTCTGGCCGACTTTCGATCGATCGAGTCTGACTTTCGATCGATCGAGCCAGGCCGAAATGCACCAATGCATCTGCAACCTCTCGATTCTAACTTTATATAAAATATATAACTTTGAGCAAGTCTAAACAAGACTAAACATATTGTTTTGAACATGGTTTACCAATATTACACATTAGAGTTCTAAATACATAAATTCCTAAATCTTTAGAACGTAACAAAGTTTGATACCCTAGGGACAACATTTATCCCTAAGATTTTTGAAGAAAAAGATTGGGCTGACCTTTTTGGGAATTTTGAGGATCCAATTGAAGAATTGGTCAAGGAATTCTTCTTTAATGCCAGATACACAGTGGTAGAGTTGAAATGCTGGGTACGAGGAACAGAATTTTCCATGAATGCAGACTACATTGCTCAGGTACTTCGCATCACCAGACCAAAAAATGTGGATCGAACTCCATATGATGACAGAGTACTTCAGGCACAAGACATCCTTCAAGTTCTTGGGAATGAACATGAAGTGGGAAGCACAGGATCATCTATAAGCACGGCATTGTTTTCGCCTGAACTAACAACTCTAAAGCTGATCATGTTCTCCAATCTCTACCCACTATCAAACATTGCCTTCATCAGTCTTGGAAAGGCTAAATTCCTGTGTGACCTCATTACCGGTGCCCCAATTGACATCTGTGTTCACATATTCCAGATCATTGGGAAAATAGTGACTCGTTCAGCAACACGAACAATTCTTCCATTTTGTAGTCTAATCATGAAGATTGTCCTTAGTGAAGGTGTTAGTCCTTCATCAGATGAGAAAATCTTGCCTCGTCCTCGACCAATATCAATATATACTCTCCAAGCAAGCAAGAGTCACTCCTCCAAGAAACCTAAGAGTGAGCCATCCACACATGCATCTTCCTCTGCTCATGCTACAGTTACTCCTACACAATCAACCGACACCTATCTGTTCCTCCTGGATTCCAAACTCCCAAGCAAAGTTACTGTATTGAAAATGTGCTTCATCGAATTTCTGATTTGGAACGGCTCCTTAACTCCTTTCACAGTCAAACTCAAATGCGTCTCGGAACCATTGAGTTACAACTAGATAACATTCAACAGAAGCTGGAAGATAGCCTTTAGCTATTCGTGCCAAAAATGAGGAGAGCAGCACACAGTAAGGGGGAGAGAAGTCTAAGAATGAAAAGGAGTGTGCATACTGAAAGGGGGAGTTTTCATAGTTGTTATATACTTTGATGTGTTTACTATAGTTTTTATCCTATGTTGATATGGTTTCTATACTTTTGGAAAACTTGCGGTTCACTAGTATAGTCATTTATTTCAGAAGTTATTCAGTATATAATATGATGTTTTTCAGCATATCTTACTTTATGTTTTTATTTGTACTTGGTACCTTTGTAGGTTTTTAAGGTTCTTGTCTATGTTTGTACCCATATTGCTTTTGTAAGCTTTTAGGGTTTGTTTCTATGCACTTTGTAGGCTTTATGGTTTGTACCTTGCTTTATGCAGCCTTTGTGCTTTGTTAAATCAGTACTTCTAACTAAATGTTATGCATTTCCTTTTAAGTACCGTCACTCTTGTGCCCTTGTAGGATTTTTTCCTAGATGCATATACTTCATGTACTGTGCATTGGTTGAGTGTTGGTCATTCAAGTGATTTGCCTTGTGTTTGTCAGTTTAAATGTCCAAATGTTCATTCCAAGTGTGAATGAGCATTGTGATCACTTGTTTATAGTGATTGCTTGTTTAGGTCTTGCCATGGTTTATTGCTTTATTCCATTGTGCTTGATCACATTATGCTTGCTCCATATGCATTGCAAGTTTTTTGCATACAATGAACTTATTGTGTTGTTGTGTTTCAGGAGATACTTGTTCTTATGGTTCAAAAACTTCACAGATTCTAGAGTTAGGTGTGAGTGAGTTTTCAACTGTTCCCAACTCACGCGTTAAGTCTAGAGTTTGTTATAGGGTTTTGTCACGGAATAGCCAAAGGGGGAGATTGTAAGGTTGAGTTTTATCAACCATCTTGTTGGCTTTATTCCGTGCCAATTTGCTTGTAATTTAGCACTTAGTAACCCTGTATTTAGGTGGGATTCATGTAAGGGTAGTTTGTGAAGAGAGTGTGAAGAATTGCTCAACAATGTGCAAAGAAGCAGGGTCTCGCGGCTAGGACTCGCGACTTGCAAGCCGACTGCTGCACACGTGAGAAGCATGTGGGGAGGTGAAGGGTCACGCCAGCTGTCGCACTACAGGACAAAAGTCCTAGGCTGGCCAGGCCGTTATCTCGCGACTTGAACTCGTGACTTAGACCAGTTGCGAGGCCAAGCCGCCAATCAGCCCTGTTTGGAAAAAACTGACTCTTCGTATTCCAAACACACACCACTATATATAGGCCCTTATACTCACGAAATGTAGAGAGCTTCCACAGAGAATTTTGAGAAAGAAACCCTAGAGAAAAACAAGATTGTCTCATCCCTAATCTTCATCTAAGAGACTCCTAAAATTCCTCTACTCTCTTCCTCTCCATTGATACATCATTGAGAAGTTATTGACCAAATCCTTTTCTCATCACATCCACGTCTGTGAGAAGGTTTTTGGTGCTAAGGGAAGCAGTTTGGAAGGGACCAATAGTTATTAGTTGATGCTATGGGTTATAGCGGAATCCGGTAAGCTAGAAAAGAAAAAGGTTCGGCGCAACCTCGTTGGAGCAAGATGTTTGGAGGGCTTAGGTACCTAGATAAATTAGGCTTGGAAGGTCTATTGTTGTTTATGTATCCCAACTACATTTTCTAGTGGATTATTGACCGCTTGGAGGACGGCGGAAAGGTTTTACGCCGGGGGCTTCAGTTTCCTCTTCGATAACACATCGCGTGTTGTCCTTGTGTTTGCATCTCTCTTCCTTTATCTTTGCCCTTTATTTTCTGCTGTGGATGTGATTATAATTGGCTTAGATTGTTTATCAATTCTGTGTTTAGTTTATGTTCATGTTCCGCACATTAATTGTTTGATAATAAGCTTGAATTGATAATTTGTAATTTGGAGTCTAAACGTTCAAGGGTGTTTTACACACATATTGAACATTCACAAACATTATACAAGATAGCAAGAGCGTAAAAAACAATGGTACCAAACTTAAAATTTACCTATTGTTTCGTAATAAATTAACCTTATAATATTAAAAATAATAAATTAAATCTTGATATTTTAAAAAGTAATAAATTAAAGGATAATGTTTGGTTACAAACTTGGTTGTAACCTAAGGTTATAACTCCGACTAAAAATATTAACGTAGCTACATATTTTGAAATTTTAATTGTTAAATTGCATGTTTTTTACTATCTTGATGTAATTTACTATCTTATCCATATACTTATTTTTTATGTATTATTTTAAACTACAAAAACTTGAAATTTAAACCTTTGATTAATTACATGGCTATTGACGCTTGATTTTTTGGAAATTTTGTAAACATGGATGATATAATAAGAAAATGTAATACAATGGTGGATTTGTCAAAATTCATATTCAATAAAAAGATATTAGGCTACAACAAAATTTGTAGTCAAACTTTGTTCTAAATTAAATCTTCCAGTTTTAAAAGAAATAAATTAAATCTTGAGATTTTTTTTAAAAAAAAAATAGAAAATCATTCTTAACCCATTTAAGTGGAACAATATTGTGAGAGACTGCAACTTCCAAATGAGGAGGGTGCTCTCAAAAAAGAGATTCGGGTGCTTTTAAGGGCACCTTTCTTTTTGGGAAAGTGGTGTGGAGTCGCCACTTTTTTTTATACAAAAAAAATAAGAAAAACTAAATACAAAATACATGATCAAGATACTTCATTTTCATTGATTGGATAAAGATAAATACAATCTTGGTAAATTAAACCTTACAATGCTTTGAGTCCTAGTTACAATCTATGTCAAAGAGTACAAAGCTTTTTTTCCTAGTTACAATCTAACAAAAATAAAAAATAAGACACTAATCTACCTATCCAAAAACCTAAGTTCGGAGGCTTGGTTACGGAATGGGAAGGTGTTAGGCACCCATTCCGCCCAGACAGAGTCTGGTCTTCTAGACTCTAACGACCAATATACCCTTTTTTGCATGATGTGAATGATATGTTAAACATACATGACAGACACTTGACCAGAACTAACTCAAGTAAATTTATCTTATGAATGTATCCTCTTTTTTTAGAAAAATTCAGATCTTTTTTGTGAATAAAAAAAAAAAAGATTTGTAGAGAAAAATCAGATCTATTTTTATGTAGATAAAAAAAAAAAGGATTTGTAGAGAAAAATTAGATCTGTTTTGATGTAGATAAAAAAATTAGATTTCTATTAAAAAATTTCAGAATTGTTTTTGTGTAAATTCATAAAAATGATTTTATCAAGAAAAATTAGATATGTTTTGAATAGTTAAAAAAATGATTTCTGACTTGTATAAGAAAAAAAAAATTCTGATCTGTTGTTGGACATACCAACAAAAGACTTTTTGAAAGAGGATTCACACTCATGAGATAAATTTATTTTACATGCATCACATATTATGAAAAAGAAAAGACTTCAACCTAATTTTTAATTTCTTCTTTTAAATTTCAAAATTTGCAATTTTGTGTCAAAGAAAACTTTTTCTAAAAAAATCAGATCTATATTTAATAAAAATACGGATCAGTTTTACATGTTAAAAAATCAGATCTGTATTTAATGAAAATACAGGTTAGTTTTGTATATTAAAAAAAATCTGTATTTAATAAAAATATAGTTAAAAAAATCAGATCTGTATTTAATGAAAATACAGATTAGTTTTGTGTGTTAAAAAAATCAGATTTGAATAATTCAAATTAGTTTTATGTGCTAAAAAAAATCATATCTGTATTTAATGAAAATACATATAAGTTTTATGTGTTAAAAAAAAACTAGATCTAAAAAATTAAGATAAGTTTTTAGTTTAAAGAGATCTTTGACAATTAGCAAATTTTGACATTCAAGAGAGAAATCACCAAAAAAAAAAATCATCTAAGAACATATTTAAAGAAAAAAATTTAAACAAAACATGGCAATTATACCAAGAATCAGAAATAATCAAACATGCATCATCATACAAAATTAATAAAGAAGACTAGAAAAAGAAAGAATGGAATACCTCTTGCATGAGGGTGCTCTTCTTAGTGAAAGAATATTCTAGGATTCAAAGAAATTTATTCAACTCTTTGAAGCCTAAAATACTTTGCTTACAGAAAAGAAATTCCTAAGGCAAGAGCCTCCAGAACGCCTGTAACTTAAGGGAGAATTGAAAAGAAGAGAAGAGCCAGAAAGAGGGGGGTTAGAAAGCGTGAAAAAGTGTGCTGAATTTTGAGAGACATCCTCTATTTATAGAGGTTGGAATGCTTCGAAAAATTAGCTGAATGATCAGAATACGAACTAGGACGTGTCTTTATCTCTAAAAAATCGAAAAATGTAAGGTTTATCTCAATCCAGATGTCCTTGGGCCAAGCCTCGAACTTGTGCCAATCGACACTTGAAAAGTGCAGATCGGCACTTCAAGAGTGCCGAATGGCCTTCTTGGGTGCTAAACCTGCATTTGAGTTTTGGTCTACTTTGAACTCCTTTTTTGAGGTTTTTTTTTTAGCCGGGACTTGCACTTAGACGCATTTTTAATCCGCATTCTAAAAATTATATCCCTTTTCTGGATATTCAGGTCTTTAAAGTGACAATTATCTTGTAGATATATATTCCAAAAAGTCTTGATTATCCACAATTTCATTGTTATCTAATTATCCCCTTTATTCCCATGCAAGCAAGTCTATTTTTGACACTAACTAACAACCAACCACAAAATTATTTAATTAATTTTAATTGTCTAACCATTCAGAATTAATTTAAATTAATCATGCGTGGTTGGTTCCACCCAAACAAAATGCATGTAGACCATGCAAACTCGATCATATGATATCTTTCAATTGACACTCCGATTTGGAAATCGGGCATACCGTCGCAACCGTTAGAATCTCAAGATCATTTTTATGATATGCAATGAATGAATTAATTCGTATAATGCAACTATGATTTTTTCGGGTGTATGAATGGTCACTCTAGCCATCTTCCTTAATTAAATTATGGTTGCAAAATCGAGTGTCTACAAGTACTATGCTTGAGATTTAATATAAGTTGGAGATTTACTAGTAGATAAAATATTATCATATCGATGATAATCAAAGTCCTATTATTTCTTTGCCTATAATTAATGACGAAGAATATCTAGCCTTATCAATTAGATGGAAGGATGAGATAAACATGTGAGAAGTTTGGTGGACCAATTTACAATAAAAAAAGCAAACAAAGTATTTGATAACAACAATAGAATTACTTTAATTAAGTTAGCCAAACTAACTAGCACTCACTTCTTATTTGTTTTTTTTTTTTTTTTTTGATTATTTATGCAGGTCCAACGCCACGTTCATTAATCATTACACTGATCCTCAAAGCTGCCAAAAAAAAAAAAATTATATACAATTTTTTGCTTTTTTTTACCCGCCTAAAAATAAAAATTTGACCACCGGAACCCTAATTTTTTAAAACCCAACTAAAATAAGCTTAAATTTGGTCATCTTAATAATATTTAGGCCTTTTTAAACACACAAGAAATATGTCCAATACAAACAAATTTGATCTAAAATCTGGAGGAAAAAAATAATAATAAGCTCAACAATAAAGGTAGAAATGTGTTGAGCATCTCTAACAGTCTAGCTAAACACAAAATACTCTCTATTGTAGAGAGTGAAACCATAAAATACTGATCCAATAGTTTCTCTAAACCCCAAAAAGTTTTTTTGCTCATGAATAGTACCTTTCCAAGCAGGCCTGAAGGGTTACTGAAGATTAGTAATTGAATTTCTTTTATTAAAAAATTCCAACATTTGAATATTATAATAGTTCTTTCTCTTTCTTCTTTGTTTTCTTTTTGGTCTCACACACTCTCCACTTCTTCTCAAAAAACAAAGGAAATGAGGCCCTTTGCCTCTTGGTTTCTTCTCAAATTCCAAAACATGTGAGAAAACAGGCTTAGCCAACAAAATCAAACAACTGAACAAAAGATATAATTATTCTATCATCTCATACAACCAATTTAATTAGAACTACAAAACTAAAATTAGAACAACAAAAAATCAAGAACATGAAAAAAAATGGAAGTCGATCTGACCTAATCCTAACTGCATGCACTTAGCAGTGGCAGGAGGACGAGCGTGAGTGAATAGGTGGCGATGGTTGGTGAAAGCCGATCTAACTTGGCTAATCTTCACTAATCGAGTGACTCTTCTCTCTCTTGGGATTTGGTTGATCTCCACCGACCTTCGCAAAGGTCATTAGCTTGAGTGAGGTAGGCCTTCCTCGAGGGTGTGGTGGTCGTACGGTGGAGCAAGCCAACTATTTCTCTTCTCTTCTCTTCATACTCTGTGTGAGTGTGAGCTTGTGCGTGTGCGTGCGTGCGTGTGTGTGATGATAATGAAACCAAAAGGAAACGGAAAAATGATATTCTTCATTCTCCAATTAAGATGTGTGGTAGATTTTTTTTTAATGATAAGTATGGTAAGTTTTTTTAAAAGAAAATTAATTATAAGTTAACGAATAATAAGAATAAAAAATCCCTTAAATTAATATTAGATGGGTTTTTCTTCAAATAAAATAGAAAGGTTAACTGATAAGTTAATGAATATTAATAATTAAAAGATAAAAACTAGGACAAAATTAATAAATAAATTCATTCCAAGTTACATAGATTTGATAAATTCTATGTAATTTGAAATTTATGAACTCTATGTTAATCTTAAAATTGATCAAGTCCATTTGAAATATGTGGCTATTGAGAAATATTACCATTTGAAAATGTTATCGTTGGAAGATATAAATATAGCCGTTATGAATTTGAAAAATATAGCTATTGGAAATGAATAGAGGAAGAATAAATAATAATAATAATAATATTTAAATAAGGTAGATAAATGATAGAAATTCTGTTAGAAAATGTATTTGAAAAAGTAATAGGTAAAAGGTAAATGTAACTGTTCACTCTCCAAACAGTACAAAAATTTGGAAAAGTTGCTAGAGATCTCTTAAACATCAGAAAAAACCGATTTAGATCTTAACAAATTTGAAAGAGATGTAACTAATAAGATTGATAATGAAGGTAATATGAATTATTAATAAATATATTTAATTATATATTAAATATTATTATACATTTCTTATAATTTTTTTTAAGATCATCATGCCATGTAAGAGCATTCACAACAGTGAAGGCAAAATTTTAGCTATTTAGCTACACAAAAATTCACTTTATCTATTTTACCTACACACATGCTGCAGCAGTGGATCTATTTTAGCTTTGAACACAATAAAATAATATAATCATCTCAATAAAATAATATAATCACTACAATAAAATAATATATCACCACCACCACACAGTACAAACATCCGCCGCTGCCGCCGCCGCCACCACCACTAACAGTCCACAGCACAGAAAAAAAAAAAAAAAAAAAAAAAAAAAAAAAAAAAAAAAAAAAACCCCAAATCCTCAATCCAGACCAAACAAAATCACCAACCGGAGAGAAACCCAGCACAAATCGGAGACAAACCCATGCGTCGATGCTGCTTACGCTGTCAACATCCTTGTCAATGCTTTGGTTTCCGATTACGCTACATCGGAAAGTGACGGTGAAAGAGGAGCGTGACGGTGAGAGAGGAAAGTGACGGTGAGTTTATCGGCGGCTTGGGACGGCTGGGTTGGGCCGGCAGCGGTGAATGAGGGAGATTGAGAGTGTGACGGTGAGAAAGGAGTGACGGTGAGTGATTTGGAGACTTGGGACAGCTGGGTCGGGAGTGACTGAGAGAGGACGAGAGCTTGAGAGAGTTTTGGGAGAGTGAGAGGGACGGCTGGGTCGGGAGTGATTGAGAGAGGATGAGAGCTTAAGTGATTTGGGAGAGAAAGAGAGGCACGAAGTGAGAGCTGAGTGATTGTGATTTGGGAGAGAGAGAGAGAGAGAGAGAGAGAGAGGCATGGAGTGAGAGAGAGAAAGAAATAATTTTTTAATGGGCGAGAAGAATAAAATAAATTTTTTTTTTTTTTGCTCTTATGAACAATGCACATCTATTTATAAATGTGCATTGTAGCAATTCATCTATAATTTTTAACTATGCCTCCACTGCTGTAGGCATTTTTTTGTGTTTGTGGAGCTAAATTTTAGCAATATAGCATTATAGCTACATTGCTGTGAATGCTCTAAGACTCTATAACGTGGCTTTCCAGTGGTATTAGGTATCAACTATCTAAAATAAATGTGAAAAAAAGGTCAGAATTCACTGACCCGACCTAAACCCGATTTCGTTTACCTGAATAAAAAATGGGTTGACCTGTGACTTGACTCATTTTTTGTGGGTGAACCCAACCCAGCTAACATGTGACTTGACTTGTTTTTAAAACTTTTTTATTTTCGGGTAAAAAAAATTAAAATAAAATTACGACATAGTTGGTTTACTTGTTTGTTATGGGTTTTACATTGCATAAGCCAAACTCAATTGACAAATATAATTTACGTGGTTTTTCTTCTTCTAATAAACATCAATTTTAAAAACATATATTGGATGAAGCCATTAAAAAAAAATACATGTATTTATATTTAATGTTGTCCAAATACAATGATCTCAAGAAAACAATTGAGACTTTTATCTAGTTGCATGCAAACGAATTGAAAGGTGATGATTAAGGGATTCTTCTTGCTTGAGTAACACGATAAGTAAAGATTTTTAGATATCAAATGATCGAATACATACCAAGATAATATGATTGTAGTAGGCTTAAAAGCATATATTTGAAATTATAGACATGTACGAAAATTATTCATAATTGTGAAATGAGTAAACCTAAAGTATATCAATGAACTTTGCATAAATTATGGATACTTAGGCCTATTTTTTTAACAATCCATAGTCAAAATAAAAGATGATATTTTATGGAGTGTATATTGCTTATCAATAACGTGATATTTATAAAAGAAATCATGTATAAATAAATTGTTGGGGGGGGGGGGGGGGGAGGACCTTTGCTGGACCACGCCCGAAGGTCGTGTGATCCCAACAAGCAAGCACTAGGTTGGGAGACCTGGTATAGATTGAAAGAGGGGCTTGGACAAGGGCCTTTAACAACTTGAGGAGGTGTCTTGGGCGTGAACCTCTCGAGTTGAACGAGAGGAACCTCACCCCTAATTGGGAAGCATGAACCGAGAGAGGCAACAATGGCTAGTATGGAAGGAGAGAGAATGGGAAACTTCCCATGGAAGAACCCATCACGTTTGCATTGAATGCCCATCACCCACTATGTCAGCTGCAGTAATGGCTGAAGGACACCTGAACAATGTCAAGACAACCTGTAGTTCACTCAGCACTTCCTCCAAAGGTAAGATGAGACAAGTATCTAAAGGAGATCAACCACCCTCCATGTGGAGGTTCAAGATGAAAAGAAACTATTATAAAAGGAGAGGGGATCTCATTGAACAAGGACTAGAACTTGGAGAAAGAGAGAGAAAACACCCAAACTTGTAAACTTCTAAGTGTAACAAGCTTCCTCGGTTGACCGAGGAAAGAATGAATATACTACTTTGTACATTTTTGTTTGTCTACTTTTTACTTCTTCCCATATGGACCATTTCTTAAACTTCAACCCATTAGATAAGAAGCCCAAGTGTTGGTTTGCTATTCTCATTTCTACAAATTAATTGTAGTGGGCTCACTCCCCAAGCCCGTTAATCCTTCTTGGGCTCTTGTGGTTGTGTTTTGCTCCACATATAAATAAACAATTAAACTTTGATGTATATCCCAAATTGAAATAGAGAACCAATCACAGTGCATCTAAAATAGTAAAATTAAATACAACTATTAGATTATTTTTCAAGATATTATATTTTGAAACTAGTTTTTAAGATTTAAATTGTTTTTCTATTCTTTATCAAATATGCTATCTAATTGGGCATTTGTACTTTTGTTTTATATTTTGGGATGTTGATATTATGTGTTTGTTTTAATTAAAATTTCAAAGGATAGACTAGTCTTCATTGTGTTTGTGCTATTTATTTTGATTAATAATGTTGTGATTTGTATAATTTTATAAGTATTGAACAAGCATCAATTTATTGAGCTGAGCACTTCCTTGATATGGGTGGTGAATTTAAAGTAATGCATTTTACACTAAATAATTTGTTATATGACTTACCAAGTGGCAAATACATGTTTTTTTTTTTTTTTTTTTAAATAAAAAAATCATGTGAAATATACAGGTTGACTGTATCCAACCCATTTCTAACCCACTTAAATGAACCATTTTTTTACCCGAACCCATTTTCAATCCTAATATGACTGACTCAACTTAAACCGACTCGCCTATTTGCCACTTCTAATCTAAGATTTTACACTCCGTTTGTTTTGAAGTAAAATATTTTTCGGAAAATGTTTTCCCATTTTTAAGTGTTTATTTGTAGGTAAAATACAGTCAAACTTGTAAAAAGTAGTAAAATGTTTTACTTTTGAAAATTTAGTAAAACATTTTCTAAAAACACATAGTAACTTCCCCTCCCCCATCTAGTTGCTAGGTCATTGATCTGGTGGCTGGAGACATCACTTCAGTGACCGGTGTTGGCGGTCCGGTGTCTGGAGACTCCACTCCAATGATCGGTGTTGGCAATTCCTTGGCAGGAGACGCCTCCTAGGTGATTGGGTCTGGTGGTTCGATGGCCGGAGATTTGCACTGCAATCGATGTTGGAGGGTCTAGTATTTGAAGATATTGTATTGTCGGTCAATGTTGGCAGTCTGGTCATCGAAAATACCATTTTGACAGTAATCATCGGTAGTTTGATTGACAAAACCATCACTCTGACTGTCAGTTCCAACTGTTCGATCATAGGAAGCCATCATTTTGATTGTTGATTCCAACGGTCTAGTCACTAGACCTCTAGCACTAGTGACTTCAGTACTAAGCTATCAATTTTGTTGATTTGATTAAAAAAATTACTTATTATATCAAACACCTAAAAAAATATTTTACAAAGTTTAAAATATTTTACTTTAAAACAAACAGAATCTAGACTAAAGATAAATATATAATAAAAATCTCAATTAATTAGGCAAAGGATAAATTAGATTTTTTTTTTGCAAATTAACATAATTTTACTAATAATTTTGTTAGGTAACATGTTTTTTGAAACTATTTAAAAAATTAACATTTCGTATTGACTCAAATTCAGTGAAAAAACTCGAGATTTTAGAGGGCAAAGCTAACGTGGAAAAAAATCCACCAGAATTCAAATTCCTCCAAAAAAAACCAAAAGAAGCAATCAAAAAACTGATATTAGTCAGATCTGAAGGTTGGAACGTGTTGCAAGTGCTCTTTTTTTGGTGATAAACTTGTTGCAAGTGCTCTTTTTTTGGTGATAAACTTGTTGCAAGTGCTCTTCTTTTGCTCCTCACCAGACCTCTCACATGGCACGGACCCTCTTCTTTTGTTTGTTCTCTGCGAAGTCTTTTTTGGTTCCATTTGTGAAGTGTGTACAGTGAAGCAAAGTTAAAATGTCAGTAAAGTGTCTTAAGAAGTGTGTGCAAGTATATTTGGTGAGTGAGTGTATCTTATAAAAGATCGAGTGGTTGCCGTGTATCTAAGCTAGCGTGACTTGTGAAGTGTACTGTCAACTCAGTATTTTGAAATAAAAGTTTGTTCACGTGTTGTCTTCTTCTGCTCAACACTGAGCTGTTTGTTTTCCCATCTTCTTTACCACTTCTCGAGGAGGGAAAACACAGTTTAGAGGGGACACGTGCAAGCAGGGCCTGACTAGCTCCTTGGCGCATGACACTGCTACTCCATTTAATGGCATAAAAAATCCATGAAATACCCACTTCCCACGTACTCCCACTTTGACCACTTCTTTATCTTCTTTATGTTCTGGGTTGTTTCTTCTCTCCTTCACCTTCTCTCTCTCTCTCTACTAATAACTCTGTTAAGTTTCCTCTCTCCTTCAGCTTCTCTCTCAAAACTTTTGGATCTGCAACTGCTTCTTCTCATTTTTGTTGAAACCTCGCACTGCCGAATTCTTTATCCCTCCCTCTCTTTCTCTCTGCAAACACACTTGTCACTGTATCAGTGATACCACTGCCATTTTTTTTACACTGGGTTGAGAGTGGTTTTGATGGTTGAGCCACCGATTTCCGGTTTTTGATGCATATTTTTTAAATTTCCGATTTTCGAAGAGAACCGGGCAAGATTGAGATCCGGTTCCCGGTTTTAAAACCATGGAACCACTAGCCACTAGGTACACTATATGTGATTCTGTAACCATGGCCTCTCACTGTCTCTATGGCATCCCATTTCCCTTCGCTTCTACTTCTACACACCCTAACCGTGGCTGCACGCTTTGCAGTGACTGTCTAATCCCTGGAGGGCTTGTCTTCGACTATGTCATGGAGGTCTGGGACCCACCCGATAACATCAATCTCGGAATGATGTGTAGCGCGCGGGTCATCAGCCGGTCGCACCGTACAGAGTTTACTTCTCTTGGAATGGAAGGATTTGGAAAGAGGTAAGAAATTGATACTATCATATAAATTTCTAATTTACTTTGAGACACAGAGTAGTAATATAGTAAACAATCTTCCTATTTTTAATTGATTTAATGTCCTATCAGTAGAGCTATTTTTAGTCTTGGGTCTATTTGATAGGGTTTTGCTATTCTTCAAGGGGTTTAAGTTGACCATGCTTCGAACTTTTTATTTTTTTAGGATTTATTTTGTTGAAATTGAAATTTTTTTGCTGAAATAGATAAAGGTAAAAGTGAGCTGAAATAGTGCAGTGAAATTTATGAATTGTATCAAAAAGTTCAGTGACACTCATAAATAGTAGAAAAAATAAGTTAAATAATAAAATAAATTGGTTTTTTAATTTGGAGGTAAATGCACACTTAAAATAGACATCGCTTTGAACTTGGTTGGCCTTGCAAGGTTAAGTAGAATTTGCTAAATTGGGATTTTTCTAAAGACATAGTAGTTTCTGTTTTTCAAACTTATGGTTTTCTAAGGAAATAGGAGAGCTACTTGTATTATAAAAATTTGTTAATTATCTTGTTATGACGTTGTGGAAGATTTTAATAGACATTTTACCAAGAATGCTTGTGGGATGAGCTAAATTTTAACATGTATGTGAATGTCTTCTTCGATGAGGCATTTCAAGTGTGTACATGTTTGTAAAATCTAATTGTTCAAATTCCATTTGATTTTTTACTAGGAATTTTTGCTCATTTTAGTCGTGATGTTTTGAGATATTATCAGAGTTGGTGATTATGAATACTTTGCTCATGATGTTTTGTTTTTGCATATATATTTTTTGTTCTAACTAATTGAGAAAATAAAATATAGAAAGTCAATGAGCTCTAGCTCAAATGATACATAAGAAGGGGTGGAGTATAACCCCCATTAGTTTATGTGTGAACTTACCAAAAAAGAAAAAAATGAGGTGAAAAGAAATGATTCTGTTGGTGATAATGGAAAATTCCAGTTATGATCCAATGAGAGGTTGTCTAGAAGAGGACCTTAGACAATACTATGTTTTTCAAGTAAGAGTGCTTTGCATGGGCTTGATGATAATGGAATTGGAAACTAAGCATTGATTTTGTAGACAGGTACTACTTTCACCTATTCTATTCTTTGACCTCGGTATTGATTTCAATGAGACTCCTCCTGTCATGCACACCGAGTCACCCTCATACACCATTGGCCATATAGACCATGGGTCCCTCCCACCCGCTAGCTCTATTGGCCCTACTTCGGCCATGGACTAACCCCATACTGAATCCATGTCATTCATGCCCAATCCTGAACTTCATACAGGGATTGTTTTTTTTTCAAAATAACACTAAAACTCAAACAATTTTGTTAGTTAGCATGTTTTCAAAGGTATTTAGCAATCTAACAGCTCGAGAGTAAGAGACTCAATTTTGGAGTTATAAATCAAGTATAATTAACTCGATTTTCCCATCGCGGCAGTAGTTGAGGTGGACATTTCGTCCTTATAGGCACAGAACTCAAGTTCTCTGGACTCGATTTGGTTGAGATGGACTCAAGTTCTCTAGACTCGATTTAGTTTAAATGGAAAACAATCCTTATGAACTCGATTTCAGTTCCTTGTGGATAGCCCTCCACGTGTAATGTGGGTCCTATTTCCCCTAGTTCTCCGTCTCTCTCATGGTCTCACTCACTCCCTTACACTTTAAGCTTCCCTCTCACTCTTCAAACTAGCCAAAATTGGCAATTAACCCCAATTGCCCAACTATATAGTTAGTAGGCACTGTTTCGAAACTATATTTTTACTAACATCCTGAGTTTAAAAGACTCAATTTAGGGCTTATAAATCAATCCTCAAAAACTCGATTATTAGAGACTCGGTTTCCACATGGAAGCCACTTGGAACCCGAGTCTCTAAGACTCGATTTCATATAGGGCTTTTTCAAAATTAGACCAAGTCTCTAACGCTTCTCTCACTCACCCTCTCACTCTCACATAGACCCTCTCCACTGTCATGCCTCTCTCACTCACCCTCTCCACTCTCACTTAATCTCCACTCTCAAGCACCCTCTCCACTCTCACTTAGTCTCCACTCACGCACCTCCACTCTCACAACCTTCTCCAATTCTCTCAGGTGTGATTTTCTTCTCCTAAACTCACTTTTGAAGTACATTTTCGATTGTTTTTCTTATTGTGTATTTTTTTTTATGTGGGTTTGTGGTTTTTGTTCCAAAATTATGATTGATTTGATTGTTTGATTGTTGACTGTACTATTTTAGAACTTGTTTCATGTGTTACTCTGTTTGGTTCCCAAGATAATGCGAGAAAAATTTTCCATTTTGTGCTGAGATTGTTGTGTTTGAGAAAATTTAACATGAGGAAACTAAGAGGCCCGAGGAATAGTAGTCAAAACTTGATTTGATTTGATTTTGTTGTTGTTGTTGTTGTTGTTGTTGTTGCTATTTAGATGGATAAGCAGAGGTTTAGAGTTTTTGTTCCATAATTATGATTGTTTTGATTGTTGACTGTACTATTTTAAAACTTTTTTTTTGTGTTACTCTCTTATTGGTTCTCTAGAAAATGCAGGAAAAGACTAGGAAATGACAAGAAAGTTTTCCATTTTATGATGGTATTGGTGTGATTGAGAAAATTTAAATGAGGAAATTGAGAAATTTTTTAGTAATAGCAGATTGTTTTGTGTGTTACTCTCTGTTTGAGTTTTATGCGTCGGCCAAAACTTAAATACAGCTATTTGGGTGCAGTACATTAAGTTTACGAATTAAATTTAAATGCGTAAGCTGATTATATTTGTCTTACTCATTTTCTATTTGCATTACATGATGGCACAATCTTTTTTTATTAGTAATAGGTTTCGTTACTGAAAAGGATATACCTGAAGTATGTAGGAAGCATACATAAGTATACCAAAAAGATTCTTTGTCAACTTCCATCGCATATTTATGAGTCATAAATGATACGGTTATGAGTTCTCTCCCTCCCCCACCTCACCACCAACCTCCCCTAACTCCCTCTCTCTTCCCCTTCCTACCATCGGTTGTCCCTCATATTCCTTCCTTTCCTCCCTATCCTTTTCTATTTCCACCTCAACTCCCACCTTTTGGATTGCCAACATACAACTTTTGTCATCCCTCCATCCCTTCTAGTTTTTGCCCACCGTCCAACCATCCACATTGCCTAACAAACCTTCTGTGCCTACACCTCCACTGCTACCCGTTATCTCTCTTCCTCAAACTGTTGTCAAACCAGTGTCAAACCTTTATACCTCTACATTTTTATCGGTTCATGGGGGTAGTAAGTCTCCTTTCCGCATTGATGCAAAACTTTTCTCTTTTTCTTTCAATGGTGGGCGACATGATTCGTATGCTATACATGAAAGCAGCCGACATGTAAAACACACTATTTGGGTAGGACGTAAAGGATTGGAGTGGATCCTTTCTTGTTTTGCTGATATCCGTGATTGGGTTTCGGGGAATATTAACGTTTTCGGGAAAATAATAAGTTGTTGGAATTTTGTGGGAGGTCGAATAAGGCTGGTGTTTTTGTGGTCATAGCTGAATACTATGGTGGGGCTCGCCGAGGTTGTGTTATGATACCAGCAAGCTCTAACCGTGCAGGTTGGTCTCTGTTTCAGAGAGAGTTGAGGAATTTTTTCACTGGTGCTAAACCAGGTTCTATGGCAGATGTATCCTCCAAAAATGGTGGTGGTGGAGGTGGTCTTTTTGTTGGTGGTGATCGGAGGGAGAATCTTTTGTTTGCTTCTGGCAATCAGCAAAAGATCAGGACTTTTGAAAAATTTGGAGCAATTTTGGGGCAGAACGGGATTCCTGAGTCCCTATAGGAAATGGTTCTGTTTTAAATGGCAATGTTTCAGTCATAAATGGTAGACCCACGCGGGCTTGTACTTTTAAGTTGACTCCTGCATTTTTGGCTCTGAGAGTGTTTAAGTCTGAGGGCGGGAAACGCATTGTGACTGTTCTGGGTGCAAAGGATGTTAGTTGGCCCAAGGTATCAAGTGGAGGGCCAGAACTTTTTAATCAATCTGGTGGGCTTGTCAAAGCCCATCCTGTGGATACAACTTTAGCACTTAAGGGTACTTTAGACAAACCTGGTACATTAAAAGCTTCATTTGATAGTCAGTCTTTATGGGCCAAAAGGGAGAGCTCGAGAGGAATATCGAAGTTAGTTTTCGGGTCGCCGGTGCCAGCAGCGACGCCAGCGAGTTCGACGGAGGGTTTCGGGTTGCCGGTGATGACTGTGGCGGCGCCCGCGAGTGCAACAGAGGGGTTCGATATTGGGTTTTTCGGTGTGGAGGTGACAAATCGGAGGTTGAGGGACGTAACCCATTCTCCGATAGCTGGTGTTTTGACGGTTGGGGCGACAGCGAGGCCTATGGGTCCTGGTTTTGATGCCCAAAACTCTTTTTCTACTTTGTCATGTCTGGGTAGCAAGGAGGGTCTCTGTTTTGGTAGAAGAGATGACTCCACGGTGGTTTCAGGCGACAAGGGTGTAAAAAGGAGCAATCCAATTGTTGAGCCAAGGTCGCCGAGCCATTTGGATGGAGCTGAGTACTTGAATCCAACGATGAAGTCGCGACTTCATGGGGATCATTATTTTGTGGGCTCAAAATCGTTTCTGCCATTGGGTAATTGGTGGGCTGACTCTAATCGTTTTTCTATCTTGGCTAACTGGGTAGAGAGGGGGATCCTTGGTCTGTGGAGGAAGTGGGTGATGCTTTATCGGAGTCTCAGACCGAGGTGTACGACTATAGTGCCCCACACACAGGTAAGGAGTTTGTTGACAAGTCGCTTAATGGGGGGTCGGAGCTCCTGCTTCTCCCACGAGAGCAAAGTGGAGCGCTTTCTGGTCTTTTTGGCAGTGGGGTGCATGAGATTGGCCCTTTGGGGTGTGTACTGTTGTCTCGGTTGGATCCTAAGGCTGCGAAGGATTTGGTGTTGAACAGGGGGGAGGATGAGGGTGCTCAGTCTAAATGGGTGTCTAATATGATGAGTAGTTTTTGCAAAATGGTGGGTTTTCCTATTGTAAGGCATGAAGCTCAGTGTGTGGCTTTATTCCGTCTCTTGGAACAAGAATGTCTTGAGGTTGTTAATGAGGGGAGTGGTCGAAGAACTTTTAAACCTGGTTAGAAAGGTCTTAGAGAACTTCGGGGTCTAGTTTCCACTGTAAATTACGATGGTTCTTCTTCTCGTTATAGAGTTTCGTCGAACAATTCGGGGGCTGTTGGCAGTTATAAATGACTTTAAGACTTCTTTCTTGGAATGTTAGGGGGTTGAATAATCCCCGAAAGAGAGAGGTTTGCAAGAATCTTCTTAAGGAATGGAGGTGTGATATTGTTTGTCTCCAGGAAACTAAGCTTTCTTCGGTAAACTCTGCTGTCTTGCGAAGCTTATCGGGTAGTCCTTTCAATGATTGGTCTGTTTTGGATGCGGTTCAATCATCTGGGGGGGTTCTGATGGTCTGGGATAAGCGGGTGGTCGAAAAAATTGATGTGTTGGTTGGTCAGTTTTCAGTTAGTGTTCTTTTTAGGGGTGTTGTGGATGGATTTGAATGGGTTTGTACTGGCATTTATGGTCCAAACGCAGACCCTCATAGGGCTGTTTTGTGGGAGGAGTTATCAAGGGTGCGTACTCGTTGGAACAAGTCCTGGTTTTTATTTGGTGATTTCAATGTTATTAGATATCCTTGCGAGAGGCTTGGCTGTGACTCTTTCAGCCCAGCCATGTTTGCTTTTTCAGATTTTATAGAAAATAATTTCCTAGTGGATTTACCATTAGAGGGGGCTTCTTTCACTTGGTTTAGGGATTCCGAACCGAAGTCTATGTCCCGTATTGACAGGACATTGGTATCTGTGGATTGGGAGGATCATTTTGGAAACGTGTCTCAGAGGGTGCTTTCTCGGGTTATTTCTGATCATTGTCCGATTTTGGTGGAATCTGGTGTTGTGGGGAGGGGGCGCGGTGCTTTTAAGTTTGAGAACATGTGGTTAAAGGTGGAGGGTTTTGTTGAGAAGGTTCAACAGTGGTGGATCAGGTATTGCTTTACGGGATCACCTAGCTTTGTTTTGGCGCAGAAATTAAAGGCTCTTAAAGAAGATCTAAAAAAGTGGAATAAGGAGGTTTTTGGTGATTTGATTTTTAAGAAGAAGAGTTTGCTGTTTGAATTATTGGGTTTGGATGCCAAGGAAGACATTCTAGGCCTTTCGCATGAGGATCAAGCTCGCCGCACTCAGGTTAAAGGTGAGATTAAAGTTTTAGCTTCAATGGAAGAGACTTTTTGGAGACAAAAGTCCCGAGCTCTGTATGTGAAGGAAGGTGATAACAACACACGCTTCTTTCATAGATTAGCAAATTCTCATAGAAGAGCTAATCATACCAGTAGTGTCGAGGTGGATGGGGTATTATATGAGGATGAACCTGCTGTGCGGGCTCAGGTGGTCCAATTTATCAGGAACTTTATACAGAAACGGACACGTGGCGTCCAACTGTGGATGGGTTATGGGTTGGATTTTGCTAGTATTGGGGAGGATGATAGGTTGTCCCTTGAGAGGGAGTTCTCGAAAGAAGAAGTCTCCCAGGCGTTGGCAGAGATGGAGGGGGATAAAGCCCCTGGCCCGAACGGGTTCACTATGGCATTTTTTCATAAATGTTGGAGGGTGGTGAAGGATGATGTGATGGCTGTTTTCAAGCATTTTCATAGGTTTTCAGTTTTTGAAAGGTCTCTTAATGCTTCTTTCCTCACTCTTATTCCTAAGAAATTTGATGCTGTCAATATTAAGGATTTTCGGCCTATTAGTTTGGTGGGAAGTGTTTACAAGTTGCTGTCTAAGGTGTTGGCGAATAGGCTGAAGGTGGTTTTAGACAGTTTGATCTCGGAGACCCAAAATTCCTTTGTTGGTGGAAGACAAATTTTGGACTCAGTGTTAATTGCAAATGAGTGCCTGGACAGTAGATTGAAGAGTCATTCCCCAGGTGTAGTTTTTAAGCTGGATATAGAAAAAGCTTACGATCATGTTAATTGGGATGCCCTACTTTATTTGTTGAATAGGATGGGCTTTGGGTTGAAGTGGAGGGAGTGGATTAAGGCTTGTATTTCTACTGTTCGCTTCTCAGTTCTTGTGAATGGTTCCCCGGCAAGCTTTTTTGGAAGCTCTCGTGGGTTGAAGCTTTTTTGGAAGCTTCTCAGTTCTTTTCCTCTTGGTTATGGAAGTTTTATCTCGGATCCTTAAGAAAACCGAGGATAGTGGTCTGCTTCATGGTTTTCATGTGGGACCAGTGAACTCTATCAGGGTTCACATATCTCATCTGCTATTTGCAGACGATACTATTCTGTTCTGTGATGCTTCTAGAGATCAGCTGTTGGCTATTAGACTGGCTTTGTCTTGCTTCCAAGCCTTTACTAGATTAAAGGTAAATGTGGGGAAGAGTAAGATTGTCCCGGTGGGGGAGGTTGGTAATATTGATGCTTTGGCTAATATTCTCAGTTGTAGGGTGGGTAGCCTGCCCATGAAATATGTGGGCATGCCTTTGGGCACCTCGTACAAGACTGCATCCATTTGGAACCTCATTTTGGAGAAAATAGAGAAGAAGCTGGCTGGTTGGAAACGTCTATATTTGTCTAAGGGTGGTAGGATTACTCTCTTGAAGAGTACCCTCTCTAGTCTTCCCACATACTATCTATCCTTGTTTACCATCTCTGTAGCTGTGGCTGACAGATTGGAGCGTATTCAGAGGAAATTCTTGTGGGGATCTTCGGGCGAGTGTTTTAAACATTCTTTGGTGGCTTGAGAGGTGTGTTCACCTCTAGAGATGGGTGGTTTGGGGGTTAGGAAGTTAGGTCACTTTAACCAAGCTCTATTAGGGAAATGGTTGTGGAGGTTTGACCAAGAAGGAACTAGTCTTTGGCGGAGGGTTATTTCCACCAAATATGGCGAGGATCAAGGGGGGGTGGAATACTAAAGATTGTAGAAGGGCACACGGGTGTGGCCTTTGGCGTGGTATTAATGTCGGTTGGGCGAGGTTCTCCAAACACTTAGTTTTTGTGGTGGGTGATGGTTCCCGGGGCTTTTTAAGAAAATAACCATCAATCCCAAACAATATCATTAGTTAGGCAAACTTTCAAACTAATTTCATTTTTAGCAATTCGATTGAACTGGAGTCGATTTCCCTGTGCTTATTCCCTGATTCGCCAGTAGCTGAGGTGGAGGAAGTAGACACGTAGGCCATAAATCGACTCCAGAGGAGACAACTTCACATAGAAATCGTCTCCTCTGAAGTCGATTTCTATACATAGAAATCGTCTCCTCTGGAGTTGATTTCTATACTATCCTGTCTCAGCTTTTCAGATGTCTCATCCCAGTCTCATCCATGGCAGAGGAGTCACGTGCACAGCTGGAAATCGTCTCCTCTGGACTCGATTTCTAAGAATGGTCCCATCCCCTCCACGTGGTGCCATGGGTCCTAACTGGGACCTTTTTTCCTTCTTACCCGGACCTTCAGCTCTTTCTCTTTTTTGAACATATCAACTCTTCTTCATAAACTCCTCTTCATAAAACAAACAACAGCTCCTCTCACTGGCACTTACACAACACTCATCATCTCAGGTAATGTGATGCTAGTTTTTTTTTTTTGAAGAAAAATTTTAAAACATATTAGGAAAACTTTTGTTTTTCTTATTTGTTAGTGTAAATATTGTGATTAAATTGTTAATATATTGTAATTTTTTTTTGTTATTTGCTAGTTTTTTTTGGACACATTATATACACACATTTATAAGATCATGAATACATTATACACACATTATATACACATAATATACTTTAAGATCATGAATACATTATATACACACATTATATTATGATGATTATGTGGAATATTTAGAACTAAATATTGTGATATTACAACATATTGGGAATTTGTTTTTGTTAGTGTAAATATTGTGATTAAATTATTTGCTAAGTTTTTTAAAAAAAATTAATATTGTGATTATTGGGAATATTTAGTACAAAATATTGTGATTAATTATGTTATTACAACATATGGGAATATTTGTTTTGGTTGTTAGTATAAATATTGTGATAACATGCTAAGTTTTTTTAAAAAATTACTATTGTGATGTATTGGGAATATTTAGTACTAAATATTGTGATCAATTGTTAGGTATATTTAGTACTTTTAGGTCTTTATCATGGATATGAAATGGATAAGTTGATACCTAAGATAGTATTTGTAACAAAGATTTCAATCGATAACTGGTTGGTATATAATATTTTTGTTCATCATAACTTATTTGAATGGGTTTTGAAAGTCATGCCCCTAGAATGATTTGAAATTTTTAAAGAATATGAATTTGGTAATGACTATTTTTGTAAGATTACTATTTTGGTTGAGGTTAGTATTGTTGGCATTTCATACGCAAAGTTTTGTGATTAATGTTGATTGAGTGTTATGAATTTGTAACTAACACAATTGCACTTGATGATTTATAGGTTGACAATGATTCTTATAAATATATACTATGGTGGACCCCTTACCAATACCAACCCTTATGACGGATCCTCATTTGAAGGTCCGGGTATGCAGTGCTACCATATGATGATACGCCATAAGCTAAAGACCTTGAATGAGCTGAAAGTAAAAATTATGGAAGAGTTGCAAGTGAACCCTGCTTTGCATGACATACATATTACTTTCCGTTCTCCATATGAAGTCCTCAATCAATGCATTAATTACAGATATATGGAGATAACAGAGGACAAACATGTGAAATTCATGTTTAGTAAGATGCAGAAATGGGAACAAACAGCAGATTTTGAGTTGTACGTCACTTTGGAGCCGCGTGCGGAAGTCGGCGTAGAGGAAGAAATTGTACAAACAACTACATCTCTACAATTTGCAGTCCTAGATGATCAATGCACCACATTGGAAGGCTATACACTCCCTTTTCAAGAGACACCAGCAACAATTGAGAGCGAACTTGGAAATAGATATGAAGATCAATTTTATACACATCGAGGTGAATCCTCTACAGTTCCAGTAGTTGAAGATGAAGATGAAGACTGTTTTGGGGAAGATCCTGATGATAGAGATGAGTACGAAGAGAGGATTGATAATGGTGACTTTGACAGGGGTGTTGATGATCATGAAATTTCTCCAATTCCTGATGTTGATGATATGACTGAATGTGATGAAGATGATGCGGACGCTAATTTCAGAGTTCAGCATGTTACAAATACGACCCCTGTTTATGAACCTCCTACCTCATCATTTTATGAAAATACTTGGGAAAATATGGTTAATCCTGAAGTTGTTCAGCATGCATTTGGTTCTTCTTGGAATGCGGACATGAATTTTGCGAAAGGGTTGATTTTTGCGAATAAAGAGGCGGTGAAACATGCATTAACAATTTATACCGCAAAGCATAACAGAAACATTATCACTAGTAGGTCAACCACAAGTAGACTGTCTGTGAATTGCGTTGATAAGTCATGCATATGGTACGTTGGGGCAATCGAGAAGCCTAAACATGGTCTATGGATGGTCACATCTTATAGGGGTCCTCACAGTTGTACACCCCTTGCCACGGCCCTTGATGGTAGAATGATGAACTGTAATTTTCTTGCAGCAGAATTTGTTCCATTGTTGCAAGAAAAACACACGGCAACAATTTATCACCTCAGAGATTTCATTAAAGGGAAGTATTATGGGCATAAGCTTTCTTACTATAAGATATGTGATGCGAAACAACAAGCTATTGCAAAGATATTTGGGGATTGGGAAGAGTCTTACCAAAGGTTGAGAAAGTTATTGTTGGCATACTTGGATCAAGAACTTGGCACCCGGTTCTGGTATCACACCATACCTAGGGACGAGTTCGGTGATACAATATTGCGCTATGTTTTTTGGGCTTTCGCTCCATGCATTGAAGGATTTAGACATTGTAAGCCAATGATCAATATTGATGGGACCCATTTGTATGGTAAATATCGAGGGGTGTTGTTGATTGCAATGGCTACCGATGCCAACAACAAGGTTTTGCCTCTCGCCTTTGCCGTTGTGGACAAAGAGTCAGGGCCTAGTTGGAGGTGGTTTTTAGAATGCCTCAGGAATGCACTGGGGGATGTGATAGCAGATAAGGACATCTGCATAATTTCTGACCGACATAAGGGTATTCAAAATGCAATTGCAAACTGGCCTAGAGATGATGATGGACGAGTACGAGTAGTTCACAGATATTGCCTTCGACATGTTGCTAGCAACTTCAACACACATTTTCAGGACGCCAGTTTAAAGTCATTGGCCTTGCAAGCGGGGTATGCTACTCAGGAAGCTAAATTTGAGTTGTACATGCAACCTATCAAGGAAGCCGAGATCGAGGCCCTTAGGAAGAAACGGAAAGCCGAGCGGCAGGAAAGTGAGCCCGACTCATCCATCATGCCATACACATATCTAATGAAAGAGGATTTACAAATGTGGACCCAGCTATATGATGGTGGATACCGTTATGGGGCTATGACAACCAATGTCTCGGAGTGCTTCAATGGAGTACTCAAAGGTGCCCGTGGCCTACCCATTGCTGCAATGGTTGAATTCACACACAGCAAACTTGTTGCGTATTTCCATGATCGACACAAAGAAATTACTCATGATCTCTCAAATGCCCAGGTATGGAGTAAATATGCCTTAGAAATCTATGGAAAAAACCTGCAAAAATCTATTTCACACCAAATAGCAGCGTATAATAATCAGAATGGTATATATCAAGTAATTACTGCATACAACATCAATAGCTCTGGAGGGGGACACCATAGTCATGAAGTAAACCTAATAGCCAGAACATGTCGTTGTGAAAAGTGGCAAAATCAAAAGATCCCTTGTTCTCATGCAATTAGAGCTCTTCAGCACTTGGGGCAAGATGCGACTACATATATTGACCCATGTTATAGTTTGGAGAATGCCATTCGCACCTACTCACATCCATTTGTGGTGCCAATGTCAGATACATTGTGGAGGGATGTGGACGGTCCAAAGTGGGTGCCTGACCCAAACCTGTTGTGGGGCAAAGGTCGACCTGTGGCATCTAGGATACAGAATGAGATGGATGGGGTTCGGCGAAAGCCGGGAACCCGAAGGCCAGATTCTAACTTGAGGGAGATTCAACAAAAGCAGAGCTGTGGATTGTGTCATCAACATGAGCATAACCGTAGAAGATGTCCGCTTTCCCGTGGGGCTTCGACAAGCGGTAATGATCCAAACTAGGTAAGTGATGCTTTCATATAAAATGCCATTATGGACATCAATTAAATGTTGTTGCCTTGATTTCAGCATATTTAAATTAGAAAATGGCTAGATATTAAACCAATCTTGCATGTATAAAACCAATGATTTTAGGGCTACTAGTAGAATTTCTAAAATTTCTTTCATATCTAATCCACTTCAACCTATTCCATCCACCACCAAAAGAAAGAACCCAAAATAAAAATAACAAAAAAATTCAGTTCTTCATTGTACTTTCAAACAACAAATTAGTATCTTCTATGATCCATGCCAAATTTATTGTATAGAACTGCATGAATTGCCAAAAGTGCCATAAATTCATATTGTTCAGAGCAGAAGGCATTGCAATGTAGTACGTTGATTGCTGAGCATATTTATACCACAAAAATTAGGAAATAGGTATCAACAGAGCAAGAAACTCACTAACTATTACAAATTAAGACAAAACATAACAGGTACTCTAGGGATGCTTTTATATAAAATGCCATGATTGTATCAATTAGCCAAGTTGCATAGATTAGTGCATATGTTTTGGCTTTTGGTATCTAACGACAATATTTGAATTTTTGTCAGGCATGCAGATACTCGCTTTTGGACTGGCATTGTAGATGTAAATTGAGGTTCTCTTTATTGTGTATTTGAACTTACTACTACGTTGTATGCGGACAATTATTACTACTATGTTGTATGCAGACAATTATTACCACTATGTTGTATGCGGACAGTTATTATTTTTTTTATCATTGAATGAACTTGTAATCGAAGTATTCTATATCTAATGAATTATCATTGGATAATTTAATGAACTTGTTTTTCCTATTTTGTGTGAAAGAGAGACTTAAAATTATGTTAAGGAACTAAATTTGTCATTTTGTCTCAACGATTTGATTGTGGGCAATGTTTTCGCCACTGGTAGAAGGGGCTTTGGTGAATATAGTGATACAACAACTATGGCGGGAGATTTCAGCAAGCGGGTGTTACTTTGACAAACTGTTAGAAATTGAAAGTCTTTCCTTTGGGTGGATGTATTTTTTCCTGAGCTAAAAAGATTTAGGATTGCAGGATCATATGTTAAAAAATGTGTTTATTATAGCAACACCTGATACACTTTGATCTTATATTAAGAACCAGATTCAAAAGGCTTGAACTATTAAACCTACACCAAAGAACACAAGAGAAACAAGCAATGCAAATTTGCGTACTGGTATAGAATGAACCATCAACAGGCAGATCTATATATCAGCTGTATATATATATATATATATATATATATACAGTTGATTTGAATACTCCCAAATACTTTATCCAATATGTTGTTAGAGGACTTGTTCAAGCAACACAATTTTAGAAATAAAACAACGATTCTTTCTAAGGCTACTTTCTAAGGCAACATAAACAAGAGCTTTTCCTACGTAACCAACCACGCTTAAATAGTAATAGGTGCATTTCATGCAACTTACTCTTTTTCAACTGACGCTTAAATAGTAATAACTAAAGAAGAAAAATGAAAAAGGAGAGAAGAAGTATATTATATTATTATGGAGGGGAGATTTTTTTAAGGTTTGGATAATGAAGCATTATATTTTAAAAGTGGGATGAGATGAGACATGAGAGTGATAGTTGACAGGTGAATTAGGAGAAAAATAAATGAAAATAAAAAGAATTTTTTTTAATTTTTTGTTGAGTTAATATTTTATATAATAAATGTTACCTTTACAATGTTTTACAATAATTTCATAATAAGTTTAGTTGTTAAGTTATTAGAAATTGTTTTAGGATGAAAAAAAAAATGTATATGTATGTGTGTGTGTATATATATATATATATATATATAATTTGGGATTAAAAAAAAATTATTGTTACATTAGACAAATATTTGCAATTATGTGGCAGTGGCAGTGGCAGTGGTAGTGGCGATTGCAGAGTCGGGGGCAGGGGCGGTTATGGTTGCAGTGGTTGTGATTATTGTTTATTGTAGTGGATATATTATTTTATTGTAGTAGATATCTATACTACTATTTAAGGGGCTGCACCTATTTGGACCGGATTTTTTTAATTCCAAAATATTCCTATTTCCCTAGGTTTAAGTAGAGACAAAACTAAATAAAAATTTGGTAAAACTACATTTTTTAACTCTTGCAAATACATTGCCTATAAAATAGGATTGAAAAGTTCCAATAACCCACCGTTCCCCTCAAAAAATAATTCCACAAAAAAAAAAAAAAAAAAAAACCTTCCCACAATCCCAATTCCCACTATCCATTTTTCTAGTCGGAAAAAAAAAAAAAAAAAAAAAAAAACCCACGTATAATTCAAAACATACAACCAACCAGGTATTCAATCTTACCACCGTCACACCTCTCTCTCAAAAAATAAAAACTCAAATCTATCCACAAATGGGGTATGTAATAAATTTGAAACTTTTACATATGAAAATTTTGATGGCCATGGTGTATATGGTTTTTTTTTTTTTTTTTTTTTTTTTTTTGTTAATGAGATTAGAAGTTGATGGATAAATTTTGCCAATTGGTAATGGATAAACTTGCAGTAATTTATCAGAAATAATTATAAAAAGTCTAAATTTAGAGTTTTTTTTTTTGGCCAAAGAGGTGGGTTAAAACTTTAAAAGGTTTCTTAATTTTAAGGTAGTGGGGTTGTGTTTTAGTACTTAGAGGAAGAGTTTTTTCAAAAAAGTAGGTAACTATGTAACTGCAAGGTTAGTGGAAGATAAATTTTTGACTCTTTTTTAGGAAGTGGGGATAGTTCCTAAAAACACTACATATAAGACCATGTTAATTCTACTGCTTACCAAAAACACAAACCGTTCCTATCAAAAAAAGAAAAGGAAAAAAAATGACTTAATTGTTCTTTTGCATCTACATCTTTCAGTGACAATTGAGACAAAGTGTGTGTGTTCGTATAAAAAATAAGAATGGCTGGTGAAAAAGAGGGTCCTGCAATCATTATGATATGTGTTTTGATTGCATGACAAAAGAAAAATGAAATTAACTTGACAAAATTTACTTAAGTCAATATTTTTGTGGATTAATAATGGGTTAAGTTGGGTTGAATTTACTTAATTTCATTTTTAGTTTTTTTACTTTTTATTTTGTGAGTCATATTGACATAATTTTCTAAAGGTTATTTTTTATTTATGTATTTTGACAAAGAGAAGACACATTTTGAAAGAGATTATTATTGAGTGATTAGATTGATTGCGGAATAGTTGATGATGGTGATGAATCCGAGACACGATGTTACATAAGCCCTTATTAAAAAGCCTAGATGAATGCAAAGGAGTATGAGACATCTAATTTTTTATTTTTATATCTTCATCTCCTATCAAATAATTTCCAATGGTGAAAAATTAGCAATTTAGGATTTACAAATACTACTATAGAGACTCAAACATTTGTAAGTAAATAAAAATTGAACCAAATACTCATAGAGAATCAAACAATAGCAATATATATTACTATAGTAATTCCAAATTATAACTCTGTTGCAGTTGCAAGTTTATTGCCAATAACACCTCCGCATCAAGGCACTAGTGACATTTTGTCTCCATCATTTTATTTCGTAAAAAGATTGGTTAAAAGAAAACTGAAATTAATAGGATATATTTCTGGAAATTAAAAAAATTAAAAAAATTAACACATCTTTTGATGTAGCGTGGATCTATGCAATTGGCTGTCCTGGGGGAGCCAAGCTCCAACTAGAGAGTAGAGATGGTTATGTGATGGGACTCAAGTTACCTCCAGCGTGGACCTTGTCCTCATTTTGTCATCTTCCTCTTTGTTTGCCTGTACCGAAGCAGATAGCAAAGTCAAGAATTTTGAAATTTGGTTGAGTGGTGAAGATATAAATGAATTATCTTGTATACCTTAAGTGATTTACCACGACCATCATCTTTCTCCTTGTCACCATCAACTCAGGCATTATTACCCTCAAGCTGCATTTGGAGAGATATATCATACAATATCAAATATATAGAACTTTAATCAGACCCAAAGTAAACATTTGTGTGTAGCTCGCACTAACACTTCAACTTCTTTGACTAATTTTCTGGATTTTTTATATCAGCTGGATTTTTTATATCAGCTGATACAATACATGTGATGTTTAAGATAACTAAAACTCCTAATCTTCTTTCACATGTCTCAAAAATGGTTTTCCCGGATTTTTTTTAGTACGTAATGGTGGTTTATTAAGGGACTATGCCCACATAATGGTGCAGTACAAACAAAGAAAGAAACCCTCTTAGGAGCCCAAGTGGAGATCATTGTTATTTGGCATTTATCATCCTTTGCAAGATTATCAAGCTTCCGGAGTAAGAAAGTTCTGAAGGCATCCTGCAAGTAAAAGGTAGTATTCCATATGAGTAGTAGAACTTCAATGCACTGATTTAACATTAAAACACAAGTAACATACAGATACAAGGGTCAAAACGTAACATAAGGACAAAAAATCTAATTGAAATCTTAAAAAGCATCAATGAAAATTCCTACCTGATTTATCTCCTCTTTATTGTAACTATGACTCTGTAGTGGCTTCCATGAGGTGGCCTCCAAGAGACAAAAAAGAAAAAAACAGCTTGTTGGTAACAATGACAAAATCAACTGTAAATCAGTAACTAAGAGTACATAATCATGAAACATTGACAAACTAGGCTATATATAAAGTTCTAAATTTTATATATAGCCTAGTTGGCTATATATAGAAATGTTGGCTACGCAGGTATCTTTTGCCTTATATAATGGATATATTTTCAATTGATTATGGCATATACCCACATTACACATTCAATCATAGACCTTCATCTATTAGCACTGAGAAATTTCTCAATGATTTTTAAAAATAAAAACAAACAGTAAATAATCTCCTTATGCATTTAGAAGAAAAATAGCAAAAAGGATGGATGGGATTACCACTTTAGAACAACTGTCATTCCTGCCAGGGTTCCTAAACAATGTCAATCATGGCACCATATCCACATCTCCATATTGAGAATTAGTGTGGCAAAGTATAGTAAATAAAATGATTCTCCTTTAGAAAAAGAGGCCATTTCCCACATATTTCTTAAAACAAGCCAGCCAAACAAAATATAATTTTCTCCATGTGAATATTAATCTTGTAGTGTGGTTGTAAGAAATGTAACACTAGAATTTAAGAGAATCAAACTTACTGTAATTGTTCGCCTCTTCTTCCCTTGCTTGGATGAGTTATCTTTGTGCATTTTTAACTGTCCAGAACAGTAATGGTCAATACGTTCCAAAAGCCAAAAGTCTGTGGGGAAAAAAATGTCTGCATCACCCTGAAATAGAAACAACTTTAACTCAATTAATTGGATTTTCTTAATATTTGAAACCTAGGTATGTATAAAGACCAGAGATGAATCTGCGGGAAAATATGTTAGAGTGACCTTAAAATAAAAAATGAAAAGAAAACAAGAAGAAAGATTGCAATTTAGCAGTAATTATTTCGATGAAGCTGTTGACATATAAATAAGTTTATCATCAACTAGACCCTTATTGTTTTTTGATAGGTACCATAAGTCATGTTACCAGAATTTTTAAATGGTTCTAGCTCTCCAGATTTACTTGGACATTACTTATTAACTGTCACTACTAGATTCATCCATGTAAATTTTCAGATCTTGTCCAAACTTACAGGATTCTACCTAGTCAAAGAAAAAATTTGGCACTCATCAGAAGCAGTATATTTGTGGTCATTTATGGCATTCCATACAAACAACACTTGAAGTAGAAATAAGAGAAAAGGAAAGAAAAATAATAGCATTAACATACCTTTGCATCTAAATAACTGCCATAATCCAAGCTGCTGCCATTTTTCTGCAGATCCAAAATTAAACAAGGCCAGACTAAAATTATTGAGTGGCAATCAATGTATTTGTTATACTCTAAAGAAGCAAGCTGTGAGCCTGTGATGACAACAAAATATGAAAGCAGGAATTTCCAACAGTTACTTTCTACTTTCAGGTGCAAGGGGGAAAATGAGAACTCCCTAACATTTTAATTTTGATGTCCCATAAACGAATTGAGCTATTAATTCCAAATATTATTTGTCAATGTACATCTTTGCATCGCATATCAAACCAGCAAATGCAACCATCCTGTTTCATTATTACAAATGAAAACATAACTAAATCAAAAGTTAAATTTTTTTCCTTTTTTTTGGAGAGAGAGAGAGAGAGTGTGTGTGTGTGTTACCTCGGCAGAAGTGGCGACGAAGCCAGGGCGGTTACGTGATAAACTAAATCCCAACCGGGCCAAACCCATTGATAGAGATTTCAACATTAGCAAGCTATCATCTCTCCACACCCCATTCCACATTGTGGATGGGCTTTAGCAATCAACTATGGTAAAGGAAAATTAATACATTTCAAAACATTATAGATTTAGTCACATTCCGTTTGGATATTATTACAACACAACAAAAAAGGGTATAATCCATTAATCCCACTATGAAATTTCAGATTCATGTTAATTGGGCCAAAATTTCATAATTTTAAATTTGCTTGAATTTGATCCAAGCAAGCCTTACAATTTCATGCTATTGTTAGAAAGTTGCTGACATTGAGAAATCTAGTAATAGCAAGTATCCTCCCAATGAGAGCGACTAACAAACTTTAGAAGCATCATTTACAGTTTTTCTCATGTAAAACATTTTAATGATAATCCCTGAGTTCTACATTCATGGTTTCCATAAAATTTAAACTTGTTCAAGATAGTTTGAATTCCTAAGATGCAAGAAATACAAGTCCCACAAGCGAGAACACTGTGTACTACATATCGAAAGCAATACTTACTTAAGCGGGAAAAGGGTGCTTTCCCCAACATCTGCTACAGCTCCAAAATCAAAAAACAGCATCAAACGCATTCTCTGAAAATATTTTATTAACCTGAAAAATCTGTTAAGGTAAAGTCCAGGTGTGACTATTTATATTAAAGTAACAAGTCTTACATGAAGTTTATTCTATAAAGGGCACCTTCAGCGTAAAAAAAAATATATACAAAGGGCATAATAAGGATACAACTTTTGTGTTTGATGCAGATGGCATGCTGATCCTAATGCATTTTACGTTTATGCTGTCTTGTATAATGTTTGGTAGGTGGGGGAGGGGGTACTGCATCTCCTTGGTGAGGCTCCTCACGTTGCTACAAAGATGGAGTTACAACCAAACAATGGATTACATGAATTATAATAGCATTAACAACAATTACTCAATATTAATTACATTAAATGAGTTGTCATACCGCGGGGCCAGCCTTGTGTCCTGCTTTGTGACCACCTGTCCCACAAGGAGGTGCTTTTGTTGTGCGTTTAGGTCGACCTTGTGGGGGTGACTGTAACCCAACAACTATCTGCTCATTCTCAACATGCATATCTGGCTGTTTTGCTTGACTCCCAACAACTGAAGATCCTACAACTACGAGGGAGGATGGTGTAGCAGACGAAATGTGAGTGACGCCCGTAGTCATGGGATCTATACGTAGTCCAGGAGTGGGCATGAATGACATGGAGTGACTATGGGGTGGTACATGGTCTATATGACCAATGCTGTACGAGGGGGATAGAGTGTGCATGACAGGAGGGGTCTGACTAAAATTATAGCCGAGATCAAAGGATGGCGGAGTAAATGAAAGATGAGCGGGGTCAAAAAATGTATGTGAGGTGTGTGAAGGGATCTCGGGGTAAAAAGATGCATGAGCAGTGGGTAGAGGGATCTCTAGGTCAAGAACTACATGAGCAGTACGTGGAGGGATCTCTGGGGAAGGCGATGCATGTGGCAATGGAGGGAACTCTGGGGCAGGAGATGCATGTGGGGGTGGAGGGAGTTTTGGCGCAGGAGATGCATGTGGGGGTGGAGGGGGATCCGGCCTACTGACAACCTGATAGGGTGCACCATGGTGACCATGGCTATGGCTGGCACGATTTGAGCTTGTGCTTGGTTGTCCAGTATCTTCTACCGCATCTAGATTTGCCCCATCGATCTCTTCCAAGGGAAGTTTGGCAGTTATACGATGAAGGCGTTCCACATATTTAAGTAAAGCTGAGATATGCTTGTACATGAGACTGCCTACTGTATACTGCGTCAACATCTGCTTGTGACTGGCAAGCTGCAAGTACAAAAATACAATTAGTACATCTAACAAAAAAACTGGTGATACGCAACAAAAATTGAAAAGAAAGGTTGAAGCGATTACCATAATAAGAAGTGAAGCGGAAGTGTGGTCGACGAACCTCCAAGTCACCCTATGATACCAACCGAAGTATGGATGAGCAGGCGACATAGCACCCTGTAGTCGTGCTCCATGACATAGAGATTGTGCTTGACTATTCCATACTTGGATATGGCCATAATGTCTGTCCCCCCAATTCACCTCTATCTTCCCCCTCAGGTCTATGGCATGAAGGGCATCGTCAGTATCAACATATGGGGGGATTTCTTGTACCATCCCAAACTGACGAAGAACACGGTCTGCTGTATGTCTTTCTACAAGCCAAAAGCATACATGCGGCACCCTTGCCGTCCGTACGTCCCTTCCTGCGACACAGAACGGAGGCAGGTGGGCTAGGTCATCTTGATATGGTTCCCACACCACCTGAAATAGCCAAATAAAAGGGCAGTACATTATGCAATGTTCCATTATTTTCGAGTATGAGCTATTTTACAAGCAGTAAATACAATAGTCATAAACAATAGAAGGAACACAATTTGGGTACCTGGTTGGGACGCATACAATCTAATAGCTGACGGTACCGAACCAAACAGATTTCTTGGGGGCTATTTTTCGTGGTCATGACCCACACAGTCCTACAATTAAGAAAGAGAGGGTGTTACTTGGAATTGAGAATTTGAAGTAATCAACAACAATAAATGATGGGCAATCGTAAATTTAACATTACATACCACTAAGTTTATACCAAACAATGATTATCTAAACATATGATTAGTGGTGGAGCTAGAAATTAATAACACGATGTATTATACATCAATAATAACATTTGACCTCAGTGGTTGTAAAACGATATATAAAAATAAATAAAAATCCTATTAATTTTCAAGATTTGAGGAATAGAGGCGGTTAAAATTATATTTTCTATGTCTAATAATGTGTCATGTAGTTTAAAATTATGGATCTATTTCCAATTTTCAGAATCGATCAAGGAAGAGACTTACTTAATGGACAGTGGAGAAGGTGCAAATGGTGGGCCATATGCATCATCTGGTGGGAGGTCCTCCTTCCTTGGGCACAAAAAAGGGAGTTTGAACCATGCCCAATACTGAACCAATAGCAAAGCCCCACCAATCTGACTGGCACCACTGTCAGTTGCCCTGCATAACTCTTTGTACAACCATGCAAGGCAAGCGCTCCCCCAACTGTACTGACGTGGATTACGAAGGTCCGTCAACATCTGCAACCACATCATATGCACCCGATCGCTAGATTTGTCAGCGAAAATTGTGTCTGCCAGCAGTGTTAGAATATAACACCGTGCATATTGATGCACAACCACCTCTGCTACATCATTAGGCAACCCGTGGTCAATTTTTTCTAGTAGCTTCTTAATTAGGATCCTTTGTCCTTTAAGAACATTTCCATTAGGGGGAATTCCAAGCATACTCTGACATTCAGCTTCCCATGTCAAGTTAGTTATTCCAACAATTGCCTCACCATCAATTGGAATCCCGAAAATAACTTCCACATCTTGCAATGTGATTGTTGTCTCGCCACATGGCAGGTGGAAGGTGTGGGTTTCAGGCCACCATCGCTCAACCAAGGCCGTTATCAAGTTATTATCAACTTCTCTACATGGGGTCCTATACAACCCAACTAATCCAACTCTCTTGACAATGTCGATGACGCGATCATCCACCACTATGGGACGTCGTTTTCGAAGCTCGTCATTACGACCACGGCATTTAAGTGCCCCCGGATCCTGCACATAATAGAACCATGGTGATGAAATGTAATATGTCATAACATTTGTATATGTGATTGTAGCTATTGATCCCAAAAAAACAAAAATATAGCTGTTATGAAGGGAAATTAACATATCATCCCCAAAAAAAAAAAAAAAAAAAAAAAAAGCAACAACGGGAGCAAAATAAAAGGATGCAATGCACTTGATACATTTGATAGAATGCTAGTGCACAATGCAGAGCTATCAAACATTTACTAAATTGATAATTAATAACCAAATACTATTCATGTAATATTTAATTATAAAAAGACCCATTTGAAATTATTATCTGACAATTTTATATCATACAAACAATTGTATGATAATTTTTTTTTCTCTAAAAAAAAAAATAAAATAAAATAATTGACCACATATAGGCAGCATTAATGGAGTTTTAAATGCTTAATTATCACTGGTCAGTGTAAGAACTTAGAACTTTGAAGGTTTTCAATGCTGGTTTTATTGTTGCCAGCTAGATTGAGAGCTTTTGTTTCAATTTTCTAAGTGGTGGTTAATATAATAATCTCAGAAGTAAATTTGGAAAAATGTTTTATGCTCGACTCTCTTGTCCCATACATACAAAAATTATGTTAAAAGAGTTAATCTATTATAAGCACAATACAATCAAATTTACAACTTCCTAAACATTGATTGCAAACATTTTCAAGGACAATTATGATAAAATATAATTAAACAAAATAAAAAAAATCAGCTGATACATTGTGTTCCACCCCCCCCCCCATTTCAGTTAATGTTTTCTGCACTAGCAGATGAGTAGCAAAAAAAAAAAAAAAAAAAAAAAAAAAAAAATCAGTCCCTCTCTGTCTTGCACTTTGGTGGCATCCTCATCTCGAAAGGTCCATTGCGCGTAGAGTCATCAATTCAAATCAAAAATTAACCTCACAGGTCACAACACCTTCTCTTGGGCCCAACCTTGAAATCTAGTACCACCTTTAAACCCAAAAACAATAAGACTAGCCCCATATTTGAAGCTCATACCAAAGCCCTTTTTGAAATAAAAAAAATCTCAGCCCACATCTAATTCTAGCCCAATTTGGAACTTCAAGTCCATTTACTTATAAACCTAGCAAGCCCACGTCTAATCTAACCCAACTGAAAACCTCTCAAGTTTAGAGCCCAGTTCCAAAATTGAGAGAGGCTTATTTTGGGATCCATGAGAGGAAATAAACTTTATATAACCAGGTTCAATAGGGAAAATTAGGCTTTCCAATACAATAAAAAGGAATTTGTTGTGAAATTAGTATTTAAACAATTTTAGATGATTCTTGAAAGGCTGTCAAAATTTTTTTCAACAATGAATAGATAGGAGTTTCATTTTTTCATAAATTTGTTTAATCTTGAATCTTAGTATTTTTTTTCTTAATATAAAAAAAAAAAAAAAAAAAAAAAAGTTCATACTTCATTCGTTGGCCCCCAAAGTTGAAATTTGGGTTCTAGTCTCTAATGAGTTGTTTGATTGTGGGGTATAAGATAATAGTTCTTTAGTCTCCTAACAAAAATCAAACCTAAGATGTTAGTAGGTTGGATAAATTTTCTTAGCTTTGTTGGATATAAATTCATGGTTCTAGAAAGATATATGCATTTTGGGGTTAAGTTTTATTGGTATTTGACAAACCAATCTAACTTAACCCAACTAATGGGCATGACTATGCATTCAAACCTAGTAATACCATTGACAAACTTAGAATATTAGAAATGGAAAAAAATATATATATATCAACATAATGTAAAAGGATAAGAAGAGAATATTCAGCACGTGGTTGGTTTTAATTTTACCTTGCCTTCCCAAACAGCGCACGATCGATGAGTTGTTCGAAACCTTAACAACGAATTCTCAATGGGACTAGGTCCGAACTCATCACGACTCTGAGCAGGAACAGCAGTCATACTGCACGGAGTTTAGGGAGTCAAGAGTAAATATAAGCACATGTTGAACATAAATTGGCAAGGATCATGATCAATTAAAATGTGACTCAGCAGGTCATGATCAATACCAGCTAAAGAGTACAGGGTAATCATGTTTATCATTTTCTCAACAAAAAAAAAAGAGTACGGGTTGATCATGCTTATCCCAAAATCTTTAAAAATAGAATAAACTGAAACATATAAACAAACATTTATCCTCTTCGGAAAAAAAAATAATGACTAATTGTACCAATGTACAAATTGTGATTGGCTAATTGTCTATTGGATAGTGATTCATCTGAAAGAAATAAATCATGAGAGCTTCCTACCAATAATTAACTCTGCAAATAGCATAATTGTTTTCCTCCTAAGAAAAGCAAACTCCAACAATAATACTCTAATAGGACAAATCACTACTAAATTCTAGCCATAGAAAAGGACTAGGTTTGGTCAATTTTATTGGTTAAAATCCATAAAACGATCTTCTAAAAATGAAAAATGATTCCTAAACACTCAACAACTCGATGAAAGTTTTAAGTTTTAGATTCAAAACATATTGCAGTTGCTCTAACCATTAAGCACGAGTCAGCTACTGTCTACATCATATCTCTGTCAAAACACATGAGCTCCATAAAAGCCAAAAAAAGTCGTCCTATATATTCAGACCAAAATAAATGCATAGAGGGGTAGGTAAGCATGGACAAAGATTAATGATCAGCAACAAGCCAACAATATAATCATCAACGAAATCCGAGGTTTTGAAGGTTCCATGTTTTTTAATGCACATGAGTGAAATTGAAAGGTTTGAAGAACCAGATAAATTACAGCTAATTTTGCTTAATTGTAACCCAATACATGTGCTCACTTCTTCAATTCCTCAAAAGAAAGTACCAAGCCACGAATTGCCCACGCTTTCTCCCATTGCTTCACTTTCACTTCCCTCTTATAAAAATCCAACAATGAAAACCTCGATTCAAATCACATTAAACAACCTTAAGCTTTCCAAACATTTTATCAGAACCCCCCAAAAAAGAAAAAAAAAAAAAAACCATATTATAAACTCAATCCCAAAATTATATTACATAAACATGATAAAATTATTTTTTATAGAGTTTCAATTTATGACGTCCGCTTTTGATATTTTAATCTGATAATAAAAAACACAATCATCAGAGTAAAACATCAATTTTATTAGTTGAATTAATTGAAATCCTCTAAATAGGATAGAATTTGAATCTCATGATGTTTCCGGCATTTTATGTTTTTTTTTGGCAAAAAACCAAAACGTAATAAGTTAATACTTTTCTCATTAAAACTGTAACTGAAGAAGTTAGAACTTAAAAAGGCTGTACATCATCATCATCAAACACGTACAAGATTCAGATACTATTGGAATATGCCACACGGCATCCAACCATTGGTCCAAGATTCAATACCCTCTCTCACCTACCTAACCCCCAAACCAAAGCCAACCATAAATTTTTTTTCCACAACACGAAATCGATAGATCGATAGCGACTTCCTTATAAAACTTTCTTTGTTTTATTTCTGTTTTTGTGTGGCAGCTCATTCCAGCGTCAGTCAGCACCGTCCCTTTTTCCTATTTGACAAATTTGGGTATGTATATGTATGTATGTGCTCGTGTTTTGTATACACATGCATGTACGTACATACCATATCTATTTATATATAAATATATATATATCACTCTTTCAGTTATTATAAACCATATTATCAAACCCCCCCCCCCCCCCCCTCTTCCCTACTTAAAAAGTAGGTTTTGCCAACATATAAGGTTTTATTAAAAGATTTGAATTCGCTCACAATCTTTAGTGTAGCAATTGGCAACAAAATATGGTGACAAAATGGTCCCTCAATTTCCCTTCATTCACACATAAAGTTAGAGGCAACAAAACAGTAATCTTTAAAGCAATAAGAAAATACCTCTCCTTGAGATTAAGAAGCAGGTAAAGTGAAATAAGCCGTAAGCCTTTAACTGCAAGACTCATATCACATCACTCTTAACTGTTTTTTTTTTTGTGTGTGTGTGTGTGTGTGTCAAATTGATACTTCAAGATATCGAATTCTCCTCTATGTGGTAAATTCCAGTTTAGAGCAAAAAGTTAAGAAAGAAAAAACGATCAAGTCCTCTTACAAAATACAAAAAACCCAGTCCAAAAGAAAAACATATGAAATTGACAACCTTATCCACCAATGTAGCTTCAATTTAGACATCACACACTCTCATCACTCAAAATAAACAACAAATGCAACTCCAATTCAGCCAAAGACACAGAACACAAAGCAGTAACACCATGCTCCCATACAGTTAATGACTTACTGATAACATGTTTTGCAACTAAAATGGTCCACACAACTGAACCTGATGACAAAACTTATGAAACCCATAATTCTCCTACACTTCACATTTTCCTCACACTTTCTCACTAACCAAACAGAAACTAAAAAAAAATTGAAACTGACCTGTTAAAGAAAATCAAACAAAAAAAAAAAGGATAGAAACTGACCCATTAAAAGTTATTTTCAATTCTTAACCACTCAAAGCAAGAAATAATTATTGATGAGCTACTTCGCCCATGAATATGGTGTTACGGAAATCCTTTCAGTAAGAAGAATGGCATATGAGGCAATTAAAGATTTAAAATGTACAAACAACATCTTTAGCATACTATGATCACAATTGACAGATTAAGAAAAATGTATTAATAAATCCAAGGAGATCATGAAGAACATTTTTAATACAATTGTGAAAACATGAAGTTAAACAGAACATTATCAAGAAAGAAACATGAAATTCACGGTCCCATTTACTTTCAACCACTTAATAAATAAACGTGCTAAAAGTTGATAATCAACACAAACAACTTGGTTTTTTCATAGTTGAGTATACATGCATATTGACAGCAAGCACGACCTTGATAGGCTATCTATCATAAATACAAATCAACTCAATTAAGGTAATCAATCAGCAATATATGAAGAACAAAACGAAAAATCATAAAAAATAAGCATGAAAATAAAATGCACCTTGCCTTTGTTCCTATTAAACAAAAAAAAAAAAACTGATCTCAGTTTTACAATAGAGGAAAAGAAAATGCACAAACAAACTGGTCTGGTGTTATTGAAGGATGTTACAAGGAACAATCAATGCATGCATTACCAATAACCCCAGAAAAAATAGAGTCCTTACTTTTTGTGAGGTAATCGGAGCGACGGATCGAGGCGGAGACAGAGCGACGGGAGCGAGAGGCAGCGACGGCGACGGCGACGGAGCGAGAAGGATTGAGAGTGACACCGACGGCGACGGAGCGAGATGACTGAGAGAGAGACCGAGAGTGAGAGTGTGAGAGAGACTGAGAGTGAGAGTAGAGTGACAAAGACTGAGTGAGAGTGTTTTGAACTTAGTTTTTTCTTTTTGAACGGGATTGAGAGTGACAAAGACGGCGACGGAGTGAGATGACTGAGAGAGAGAGACTGAGAGTGAGAGTGTGAGAGAGACTGAGAGTGAGAGTAGAGTGACTGAGTGAGTGTTTTGAGTTTTTTGTTTTTGAACTTCAGTTTTTTCTTGTAGCGCGCGATGAGGGACGCGTGGAACTGAAAAAGGATTTTGGGCTTATGAAAACGACTCCAGTGGAGTCGTTTTTCTGGGCTATAGATCGACTTCAGTGAAGTTGTCTTATAAGCCAGAAAACGACTCCAGTGAAGTTGTTTTATAGCCCAAAAAAACAACTCCACTGGAGTCGTTTTCTGCGCTTATAAGACGACTTCACTGAAGTCGATTTATGGTCTACGTGGACGAACTTTCAGCCACCTCATTTGCGGTTAAAAAGGAAACTTGAGTTCAATGTTCTCGATTTTATAACCCAGAAATCAACTCCTCTGAAGTCGATTTGTTAGAAATGCAATATGTTTAAAACGTTGCCTAACTAATAATATTGTTTGGGTTTTGTAGTTATTTTCTAAAAAAATCCTGGTTCCCGTATTCGTTTTTGGCATGATAGGTGGGTTGGGGATTTCACTCTTAAAATGCTCTATCCTCAGTTATTTGCGTGTTCTAGTGACAAGGAAGCCTATATTTCTAATTTGTTAAAGCATCAGGAGGGTGGGAGTAGCAGATGTTGGAATGTGAGATTTTATAGGAATTTTCATGAGAGGGAATTTGAGGCTGCCTTCTCTTTCCTAGAACTCATTCAGTCTCGGATCCCACGAGGTTTTGGGTGGGATAGACCTCATTGGTGTCTTAATAGGAATGGTAAGTTTGATACTCGGTCCTTTTATCATAAGATCAGGGGTATAGATACTTCCTACTTCCCTTGGAAGGGGATTTGGAAAGTCAAGGTGCCTAAGAGGGTGGCTTTCTTCTTGTGGACCGCAGCACATGGCCGGATCCTTACCTTGGATAATATCCAGGGCCTCCCTTTGGTAAATAGGTGCTGTATGTGTTGCTGTTCTGCGGAATCTGTGGACCATCTTCTCATTCATTGTCCGGTAGCTTATGCTTTGTGGGTGCAAATGTTACAAGCTTTTGGGATTCAATGGGTTATGCTAGGTTCTGTGGTGAGTTTGGTGTCTTGTTGGAGTAATTGGTTGGGAAAATATGCTTCCGACGTATGGAATATGGTTCCTGGTTGTTTGATGTGGGTTGTTTGGTTGGAAAGAAACCGACGCTCTTTTGAGAGTTTGGAGAGAATGCTTGATCAGTTACAAGCGCTCAGCCGAAATACTCTTTTTGAATGGGCTAAGTGCTGGGGTTTTTCAAACTGTTCTTCTGCTTTGGAGTTCTTTTCTACCCTTAGTAGTGCCTCTTAAGTTGCTTCTCTTATTCTGTTTTTAGTTCTTTTTGTTTGCTGTTTTTTGTGTTCACCATCATGAACACCTGTAATGGCTGTTTGCGTTCTTCTTGTTGAATAAAAGTCTTATTACTTATCAAAAAATTAAATTTAAATGCGTGGTTGCATTGACCATTAAATGCGTGGTTGCGTGGTTGCATTGACCATTGGCATTACAATGTTCAACCAATTACGTTGGTTTTACCACATTGAATTTAATACTTTAGAAGTACAACTGACACTGTTATTTGATAACATCCATGCTTTTTGGGCTAATGGATGTTTTCCTTTGTATGCTTTTGAAAGTTTGAGGAAAAGAAAAATGTGCTCTGCTGCATGAAAGGTTGCCCATTCATACGGCAACAGTTTTAGTCAACATGTAGCTAGTGATGGTAGTGCCTCTTTTGGCTGAAATCTTGGGTTGACTATGTTAATTGGCCAATGTACTAAACATTGTTAGCATAGAAATACCTAAGTACTACTTTTTAAAAAAAAATGCAAAATATGAAATTACTATGAGATCCATATGAAATCCCAAACCCAGAAATCTATTCAATTTTAAGGTCTTGTAAGCTCAAACTCTAAATTGTATTAGCAAATCATTGTCTTTACCTTCATACCATTAAGTGAGCCTAAACAAAGTTGACAATCAATGTATTAAGATTGCTAATTCTAAATTGTTGCTCCTTTCCATGGGTAGAAACATCCAAGATTGTTTCAACCATACAAACCCAAAAGGAAGTTCTTCAATAGGGTGTAGGTTGATTTAAGGCATGATTTAAATGTAAACCTAGTTTCAATTTGTTACCATCAATAGGTAATTAATCTTTTTGCTTGGTTACCTTAAACTGTTCAACATCTCTCAGTTATAGTCATAAGCTACTTCCCAATTCCAAGGAAATGATCCTCTATTTCACTTCACCTCATCTACTTGATTATTGCAAATGACCATAACCAATCATTTCATTCTTCTATATATATATATATATATATTTTAATAATCACAGAATGCATTATATGAAGCTAATTTTCTTAGAATGGTTCTCAGTATTCTGAGAATTTCTTTAGTACTCTAAACATATGAGTTGGTTTTGTAATCTTGAATTACAGAGAACTCAGAGTGTAAGTTTCTTTAGTACTCACATTAAGTTTATTGCTTGTTGAAGTTGCATTTTTTATATATTAGAAATTTTTGCAATCAATGAAGTTTTATCATTCATAGAAAAGAAAAAAATGGCAGAATGCCTTCTTATTCCTATAGATGATTCTCCTTTTTTCATCCTCATGGATCTCATCCATCTCAACATTTACCAAAGTTGGTAGTATGTTGTTCCTTGGCACCAATACAGGTCTTTTTTAGTTTTTATTTTTCTTTCTTAAGGCATTTGCGTTTATTTCTTGGATCCATTTTGGATAAAAGCCCTTAATAATGGTTGCATTACTTGGCTGCCCTTTCAATTAGGAATTAGAGCAAGGGTTCAATTAGGAAATACGAATTATAAGTTATCTTGTTTGGACGTAGATTAGGCCTGCATTTGTTGTATATTGCGGGATTGCCACTTTGTTGAATTTTTTGTTTTTTGAGAATCTTTCTTAGATTGTTTTTGTTTTTGTTTTCAATAATGTCTATTATATGCTAATTGCTTATCATTCTTGTGCAGTATGATTGCTACAAATGCTGGACAGATTGACCATGCGCAGCCTGGCCCCATTGACAAGTCGGTGTTGACGTTGCAGGTCGACCATCGGTCAGAAGCTATTTGGAATGGGCAGGTAAAACACAACACTATAGATTTAACCAATTTAGATTTAAAACCTATGGCCAGTGGCAAGTACGTGCTTACTTCACATGCCATTTTTTTAAATGTTTTCTATATATGGATTGCACTTGGTTTGATTTTGTATTCTAATGGAAACTACTTACTCCCAATTTAAATTTAAATGTCTTGGTTTGAAATGATATGATTATTGATAGGAAGAAGAAAGATGTAGTGACTTTTTGAAAATGTCATTTACTTTATTTTAGAGGTGGCACAACTTTTATAAGAATAAGATTGTTATTTGGTTTTAAGAAAGAAGGTAATGGTATCATACTCCTCTTAATGAGAATGGAGATTGAGTGAGATGGAGGTTGAAAAGGGATCGAGATTGAATAAGATTGTTAATTTTGATGGAATTTGTATTATGTAGTACTATACTTATATGCAGCAAAACTTAGGCCATTAGCGCCTTGCTTATAGTGCAACAAGTTGTCCAAGAAGAATATTGTAGGATATAGTGGGAAAATGGATATTTGAGAGAAGAAAAAAAATGGCATAGTTTTCATAAACTGCAGTGTGAAAAAGGGGTTGTGAACCTTTGAGAATGCATTTTCACCAGAGAGCTTTCCTGGGTATCTCTTCTAGTTGTCTCTCCTGATGTTTGTATGAAATATCAATCAATGTAGTATCTTTTTTTATACTTTCACCATAATTTGTAATTTGACTCATCAAAACAAATGTATGTACTATCTTTTATACAAATAATAAAATATCCCAGATCTAAAATACTAATCATACTCACTTGTGGTCTTTGGCCCACATGGCATCCCCTCCATCTATAAGGGGTGGAGAGTTAGGTGACAACTTATGGATTCATGAAAAGTGTACTAACCAATCTAAATTTAAAAATAATTATGATACAAAAACTGCTGATATTGATTTCCTATAACCTTTCTTATGAATTTGTTAGTTCTACAGTGCTATGATTGCTACAGTTATACATTTTAGTATAAGAAACAGACAAAAAGGTTTTCTTTTTCTTTTTCCTCTTGTATTTACAATGCACACAGAGTTTTATCTTGCATCATATATTTTGCTATTTTGTTCCTAAGGCCTTGTTGTCAACTGCACTTACCTCTGTTAGTTTCTAAGAGATTTTCAGTGAAATGAAGGTATGTTTACACTTAAACCAGAAATTAATTTATTAGAAATTAAAAAAAAAAAAAAAACCAAAAATGAAGAATTGAAAGTATATTTAAAATATAAGTTATATCTTTTTCACCTATCCCATACCTTACGAAACCTTGGCTAACTATAGCATTCTAGAATTTTCTTCTTAAAAAAAAATTATAATAATAACATTCTTGAATTTGTATGCTTATTGTTTTGATGATATTTTGGAATGTGTTGTTCTGAACTGCATCCTTCTTATGGTACCCCATTTAATTTGTAAATGTACACACCTACTGTCATATATTAATCCATAGTTCTGTTATGTGCAGGATCCGGGGGCCCTTACCTGCTGCAGCTGTAGAGAAGAGTTCTTTAAGCTAAAGCCGATGGTGGACGATCGAGTCGTTGACATCATTAAGGGACTTGGTTTGGAGGGACTCCTTAGGACTCCAAGTAGAGAAATTGACCATGGCCTAATAACGGCTTTAGTGGATTGATAGTGGCTCGAGACTCACACCTTCCACATGCCACATGGTGAGGTCACCATCAAATTGCAGGATATGGAGGTTCTTCTCGGGCTTCATGTTGATGGCGAGCCTATAACAGGGAGCACGCAGAAAGTGTGGCAGGATGTGTGTCAGGACTTCCTTGGCTTTGTTCCTATAAATGATGAGACAAAGCAACTTACTGGCCAGAGGATTGTCATCAAACGACTTTTGGAGCAAGTTGTCGGTCCATTGCTACCTAATGCTGAAAAGGATCAGCTGTATAAGTACGCACGATACTACATCATAGCGCTACTGGGGGATACGATCTTCATGGACAAATCCGGCGATAGGGTGCATCTAATGTAGCTGCAGCAATTGAAAGACCTTTGCAACCCACGAAGGTACAGTTGGGGAAGTGCTTGCCTTGCATGGTTGTACAGAGAGCTATGTAGGGCAAGCGATAAGACAGCCAGTCAGATTGGTGGGTGCTTACTGTTGGTCCAATATTGGGCATGGGCTAGGTTCCTATATTTGTGCCCGACATTTGAGCGTGGCCTGCTAGTAGGTGCTTATGGTCCTCCTGTGTGTGGTCCACTATCCCTAAAGTAAGTCTCTAACTCATACATGTCATGTAACTTGAATTTATTTTAAAGGCTTTTAGGAACTATTTAAGTCAATATTAAATAATTGTTTAATTTTATACAGAGGTTCAATATATGTGATTAGGTTAATATACTCTAATTTTGTGTCAAATTTCCTAAATTATATGATTAGGTTAATACATATGCTACTTCTTTTTATTTTTCATTTTTTTATTATTTTATAAGTATATAAATGCTTCTTAGTGCACCAAGCTTTAGTTTAGTAGATTAACTATCTTATTAGAAAACATACTCTAAATGCAGCATAACAAAGTATGCGCGTTTGTAATGATTAGTTGAAAAGCAAGTGGGTGGGCTAAGGTTATAATACTTTATTTAAAATTAGTGTGTACATTAACCAAGCTCTCCTTAATAACATGTTATAGTTAGCCGTAATGACCATGATTTGGAACTCAGAGATTCTATATGCAAATTGTTTCCTACAACTTCATTACATTAACTTCATTACATTATAGATTGATTACATTATAGTTTTAATCACATGCATATACAAAGTGGGAAAGTTGTAGATATTGATACCTTGTTCTTACTTGTAGGTGGTTGTGGGTCCCAAACAAGAAAAACAGGCCCGCCCACATCTTCAGGGACAGGTATCGCGAGCAAATAGCTTCAATGTTGCCAGGCTAGGTATGAAAATGCCTTGTTTTACATGTTTAGGAACAAGATGTACGTTTGGTGAATTTTGAAATATAAACATTGTTGCCTAATGTGTTGCCTACTTGTTTTTTGGCTTTGTAGGTGGTGTGGCAACTGTATGAAGCTGAATTAAAGGACCTTCTGCCGTGGTGCGTTGCAGGGAGGGCCATGTGGACGGCAACGGTGCCGCTTGTATGTTTCCACCTAGTAGAGAAACATACACCGGATCATGTCGTTTGTCAATTTGGGATGATCCAAGAAATTTCCCGTGATGTTGACACTAATACGATGCTTCATGACATTGATTTGAGGGGTAAGGTCGGTGTTGATTGGACGCGGAAACATGCTGGGCATATCATTGAGTGGGGTAATCACCTTCAACGGCGTTGTGAAGCAGTGCTTGGTGATATGCCTCTAGACCAGGAGTACTTCAACTGGTTCAAAAGGGCAACTCGGAGGTTCATCGATCACCCCGGCACTAAATTGATTCTAATGGTAACTTCTTAATAAAGCTTCATTCATAAATCTTTTCCTATTTCTTTACAAGCACCAGTATGAGAATAATTTCTAAACTCCACATCATCCCGTACATAGCAGCATTCTGTATCTTGCAAGTAGCCAAGTGGTTATCTTGAATTCAAGTATAAATCTGTCAATTATAATATGCTAAGAAGTAAGAACTGTAGGGATGGGGTTATTTGAATGGTTTTTGGCCATCCAAAGCACAAAAAGAGTGTATGATAAAGCTAAACCAGCTCCTAGGTAGTTATGTTTGGTAAAGTTGTTTCAGACAATAATGTATTTGTGCTTTACCTTTTATCCTTTTTGCAAACCCCTTGATAAACTGGCAGGTTCATTCTAGTTGATGTTTTTTAAATTTTTAGTGAGCTTGCTACCATTCCAAGGCCATGCACTTACTTCCTTGGTTCAAGCTAAGTGGTCTTTTGTTTGTTTCTATAGTGCATTTGACCTTGATATTGACAAGAAGAAGTTAATTTACATGACAAAGAGTTGGTCCCAAGATATGTGATCTTTGCTATAGATGGGTTCAATCACATGTTTATTATCATCGGATGCGGATCAACAAATTAGCTGCAAAAATGCTGTGTTTCTATTAGTACTATGGTGTTCTTTATCCTATAAAACCCCTATGGTTTATATTGCTATGGAATCTGTTCACTAAACTTGTTTGGTTGAAGAGAGGAAGAACTTAAAGATATCATGTATGTTAGGTTTTGAGGTGCATGAAATGTGTTTCTTTAAATTTTGTTTGGTTGGACAAGGAGAATTTAGGAGCATGTACAATTCGGTTAGCTTGTCAAATGCCTTAGCTTTGAGACAAGCTTTAGTGGGAGTTTAAATCAACTTATAAGTATTTTTAATGATGCAGGCAAATATCTTTGTTGTTTTAAGTTAACATCCATGAAATAGAATACTTTATGGGACTATATTTGACCTCTTGAATGGACATCGACTAGTCAGCCTTTTACTTGCACACTTTACAACTTGTTCTATCTTCATGTTCCTATCTTGCTATTAAAAATTCCATCCTCTCAGTTACAATTGGTTCTATCTATATATGGCACCTTTAGCTAGTTGGTCCACTATAAGACAAATTTAGATTCGGCATGCTTGAGTCTGATTTATAATCAAGTGAAATGATAAACTGTTAAAATTACTATACTCTATTGTTCATTGGCATTGTTGATTTGGTATTGCATTACTAATATGATTGTTTTTTCATGTGCAGATTGAAGGATACATCTATTTGTTGAGGCATCACCCGGTGGGCATGGGGGACCATAAGAACATTACTGATGTGTTGAAGGCAATTCATGAGATTGACTGTGTACAACCTCCTATCCCTAAGGCCTCGAATGAGGAGGTAGCTACTCCTGTGGCAGCGGCTACTTAGAGGCCAAGCACTACTGAGAGGCCAAGCACGAGCACAGCTCCTGCCGGACGTGGCTCTTGTCCGACTATTGCTACCCCTCGGGTTTTCCCTACCCACCATCCCTCTTCATCCATATCCTAGCCCCACTATCCCTTCACCCACCTCACATCCATCTCCTACCCCCAACATCTCTCCACCCACCCCACATCCATGTCCTAGGTTTGACATCCCTCCACCCACCCCACGGTCATTTTCTGAGCTTTCACCCATTCCATCCTTTGAATTGGGTATTGATCCAACACTTCCTGACATGCACACGGAGCCACCCTCCCACAGTATGTCTACTGGCCCTTCTTCGGGCATCAACCCACCCCATGTTCAAGCTGAGCAGGCTGTTGGGTTACCTGCAGAGCCAGCAGGTCGGCCGAAACGCATATCAAGGGCACCTCCTTGTGGGACAGAGGGGCACAAACATGGACATAAAGTTGGGCACAATGCATCTGACGAAGGACATGCAAGACCTCCTCCTCATTATACGAGACAGCGTAAGGTTCAAAAAAGGTAACTCAAATGATACCTTATTCCTTTGTAAGAGTGAAGTGGAGGGTGAGCTTGCGAGTTTAACATCCACTAGTTGCATGGTTGCATGAATAACTTACCAATAATAATAATAAAAATCTAGTGAAACAACATACAAAGCTTGATGTGAAACAACATACCTTATTCCCAGGGGTATTCCTTTTTTCATATTTCAATCTGGTGTTGAATACTTCATTATATTATTTTTGTTTTCAATATGGTTTTAACGGACATTATTGGAACTAGGTGAATGATACATTTGGGACATTAGCTGGAGGTAGATATTCCAACAAGGATGTTGTTGCTGCTGTTATCTTGGTCAGTATTATTGAATTGATTAATTGCTTTCTTTTTTTCCCCAGTAGCTTCCTTCCTTCTATCTTATGATCTGCATCTGGCTTTGCAGATTTTACAGCATATGTAATTGTGCTTATTCATATTGAAATATGTTATCCTTTTCATTAGTGACATGCCTGTGTCTAGGTTTGAATATGACCTTTTCTTAGGGTCCATTTAGATACAGCTAAAAACTGAAAACACTATAGCAAATAATTTTTAAATGGGTAAATAGTACCATGAGATCCATTTTTAATGAAAAAGTTGCTGAAAAGTGAAATGTGTGGGTCCCTGAACAGTACACGATATGCACTGTTCACGAGAAAAGTCAAATATTGTGGCTACTACGCAACAGTGAATGAACAGTAAAAAAAAAAAATTGGCCTGTAACGCATGAAAAAAAAAAAAAAAAAAGGTTGAAATGCAAACACACATTTCAGCTATTTCAGCCCAATCCAAACGGGCACTTACTCTTACGTACATCTACATTTTGATCTTTCTTTATATTTTGGGAAAGTTTGTTGATACTACCTGCGTATGAGTTTTCTCCTATTCTAATATAATATAATTATGACCTATATAGAAGAAAACAGTTCTTTTTCCTTTTGAATTTTGTAGTTAACTTGAATTTTAAACATTAATAACTTAATCTGTTCATTCCTTTTGAACAGATTTTGTATGACTAGTTCATTCCTTTAACTTTTTCACTACAAATTGATGTCTCAGAAGAATGTTTAGTGGTTTTTGTGTATTGCTAATGTAAAACTGCTGGGAGATAGCTTGATATTAATTGAAGTCAGTGATGTATTTATTTTTCATTGTGGTTGGATATGTCTTGGTACACAAGGTTATGGCTTCATTGCACCCTATTCTTGGGTTTGTGTTTGTGTATTAAAAAAGATGCTACATGCTGTCACTAATATATTGTTTGTTCAATTCAGCCTGGAACTTTCCAAATATCTGATGCAGAGAGATTGCTTTCCTTTACTGACTCCTGTAGATTGGGAGTAGGGATGATTAAAGGTTATTAGTTTAATTTTCTAATTTTCTTAATGAATATTTGGTATATTTTGCCATGGAGAGAGCAATCATTACCTTTTCTTCTTTACCCCCAGGTTTTGGAAGTTTATTTTTGTCCGGTTTAGATGCTAAACTTGTGCCAGAGCACTTATTACGTCTTTGTTTGGAGCATGAGCAGCCAATTGCATCTCATAGATCTGCTTGCAAATACAATTTTTACAAGGTTTTGCGAACTCCTTTGGTTGCTTGTTATTGCAATGTTTTCTTTTTATCTGATCATCTTCTAACTGAATTACCATCCCTTTTCTAGGATTCAAATGCTCCTCTAATGGCTAAAATGGTGAAACTGCTTACTCCCCTTCAACAGCAGATTCTTTCCCTCTTGAATGAATTGGAGGATCATCATGGCCTCCAAAGTATCATGGGTGTAATTAAGATGCTCTTGAATATTCCTTTCAGCACCCCATTGGCTAAGGTAGTGATATGACTACTTTACAGTCTCTTCAGGACTGCTTGATGGATGGCTTTGGATGATGCAAGAAGTGATTAAAGTAGTTTTAGTGCACAGAATAGGTCCAATAACACTAGTGCACCTTTAACCTAGCATCGTATGTGTCACTTAGTTGCATAGAACACTGAGTATTAAATCTGTGAATTAAATTGATAGATTGATATTTAATTTAGTTGTTAAATTTAATCTTGGATTTTGAAATCCGTCTCATGGAGCCTTAACTTCTGTCTAGCTGCATGTTTGTGTTTGTATGAACGAGTTGATTATCCATCAATACTAAACCCTATCCCCTCCAATGAGTGCATAAGTATGTGATTTTTCTTGTTTGCAGGCTCTTTCTGGATTAAAATTTCTACTTCACAGGGTCCAAGCATTACATGAAAATGGCTCAAAATTCTCCCTAGCTGGTTAGAACTTGCTTCCACTAAGCACTTTTCCTTGGGTCTTTCTGTTGTTATTAACGTTTTATGGTTTTCTTTAAATGGTTATAGATCAATTGGAGCCTATTCTTGATCTGATGTCATCATGGAAAAAGTTGGAATTTGAATCTTGGCCTGCCCTGCTTGATGAAGTGCAGGATTAGTATCAGATTAATGCTGCGAAGGTAAGTCATGGTTATTCATATTTGTGAAGACTCAATATAATTGCAGTGCAATTGTTGAGCATAAAATTTGTTAACCTCTGAAGAGGACGAGGGTAAATAACAGCAGTAAGAGTTAATAGTTAATACTATTCCTTGCCCACAAAAAAGTGTGAATACTTTAGCCATTTAATAATGAGGAAAACTACTGTTGAAATAAACAATTTTCTTTTGTTTTTTCCTCTGAGTGAATTTAGTTTGTGTACAATCATGGCATAATGAACTATGCTTTAGTGCAATCAAGCAAGTACAGGTTCGCTGATCCTGTAAGAGAAGTCAACAATTTGTAACATCGGAAGATAAACTCATGTTCTTGTGATTAATTCCAATCTTTAAGCTTTCACAGTGTATGCATTAAAACAGCTTATAGAATACTTAAGTGATATAACATAAGCTTGCAGAATGGCTAAAATGTCCTTTTCATCTTAAATCTTGAACCTCTGTGTTATCTTTTGCTTAACTAATTTAATTTTTTGTCTTTTTACTGTTGCAGTTATGGTGTCCTCTGTATACAATTCTTCAACCCAGAGATTCTGTTGATACAATTGGATATGACCTATCTACCATTCAAGGCATGTTCTAATTAAGTTTCTAGCCTGAATTCATTTTGAAATTACTTTATTAGGTATATGGAATAATTTTGTAATTTACAATTGGGACTTGCAGTTTGGAGGAATTCATTAACACATCCAGCATTGGTGAATTTAGGAAACGTCTTCAACTTCTTTTTGCTTTCCTTCGTCAATTTGAAACTGGTAGATGCCTGAATATTTATTCAAGGTGAGCTGTAAATAATGTGGCTTTGTTGTCTTTCACTTCTTAGATTTAAAGAAAAATCATGTAGGAGACCATCTGATTTTTCCCCAATACATTTTGTTAGGACATATGTGTTTCATTTGTTAAGAACATATATCATTCTTTTATGTAATTGGCTAATCTTTTGACAAAACGCACTTTACTTGTAATTTGGTAGTTCTAGGTGTTTTTAATATTTCAAGAAATAAGGTTTCAAGATCAAGTGTTGAAATCATCAAGTCTATCCAAGAAAAACAACCTGACAGTGCAAATTCATTAAAGCTCGACAGCTGGCTTGACAGCTGCATCTATCGAGCTTAAGTAAGCTGTTCAAGCCAATAAGCTCGACACCTGCTCGACAGCTTCTCGACACCTCCTATCTGTCGAGATTTAAGAAAATCAGAATTCTGATCTGATTTCTTAAGATCCGTGAATATGTCTTTGGGTCTTCTTTTCTCCTAACCCTAGACATATAAAAAGATTGTTTTTAGCGCCGTCGAAGAGTTCACAAATTGCACAAGCATTGAGAAAACTCTGTTGAAGCAAATTGTGACTGAAGATGAAGTTCTTGCTCTAGTTCATCTCTTCTAAAGAAGTTGCTGTGTTTTTGCACCTTTGGGTTTTGTAACCAAGCATTTTCTTGATCTTCATCGTGTAGGATGAATTGAAGAACTTTGCAGCCAACCTCTCTTTCAGTTGGTGTTTGAAGTCGTGTACTGGGATCCGCGCAAACTGGTTAGTCACGTACTTGGGAGCCGTGCAACAAAAAGGGGGAACTGTCATTATAGAACAAGTCCAATTGGGTATTGTGGTAAGGGTTCAACTGTAGGTTGGTAAGATACTTGGGATTCCTTTACTTGTAACCGCTTGTTGTGATAATAGTGGAGTTTCGGGAGTGGTGACCTGAAAATCACCCGGTGGGGTTTTTGTCGTAAGGGTTTTCCCTTTTCGCAAACAAATCACCGTGTTATTTAATTTTCGCTGCATATTTAGTTTATTGGTAATTTGTTTGTGCTTTCACGCGATTGCATGATTAATTGATTAATTAATAACTTGGCTAATTAATTAATTGGTTTAATCACAAGGGGTCATTCAGTTTGTGGCTTATCACATTTCTATGAAAGCTAATATGTCATCTCTAAGACTCTAACACTTCATTTCATTTGAGGGAATGGGGGAAGAAGGTGAAAAAGAAAAAGACCCAATTTCCTTTTATTATTTAGAAGGAAAAAGAGGACAAAGAAAATGTAGAGGGAAAGTTTCTATGGGTCCCACCAATTTTTATTTATTTTTTATTAGCCCTCCAAATCCATAAAATGAATTTTATACCCTTAGATTTTTTTTTTTTTTAATGTGAAATTACTTTTATATTGTTATAAGTAATTATTAATTTAAAATTTAGGTGGATAAAATAGTAAAATAATCTTTTCCCCCCCTTTCATTTTCCTTTCCTTTCCCTCACTCTTTTTTCTTCTCTACCCCCCTTCCGTGCAACCAAACATAGTGTAAGGGTCATAGTGCCCATTATATGTTCTTTGTTGGCAATTGTTGTTTATATATGGTATACTAATTGTTAATTGATTATGCCAACCCTTCTGATATGGAAAATTTGAAGATCTTGTAAAATGTATTTGGATTTTATGTGCAATTCTTACCAATGTGAGTTCTTTTCTCTTGTTATATATTAATTTTTTTTTTTTTAATTAACAAAGATCTATAAACTCATTTTGGTTGGTAATAATGTGTTTTTACTCTAGCATCTTGGAGCACATAAAAGCTATTAGAAGAAATATTGAGGTAGAGCTAAAAGAACTTCTGAAACTATGTGGATGGGAGCGTTCAGAAAGCTTGCTGTCAATTAAAAACTCAAAGAGTACCTGGAATAAGCTTAGGGATCTTATAGAGAAGTACAATGTAAGTAACATGTGGTCTATTAGTTTATCACTGATGCTATGAGATAAGCTTTTGTTGGATTGGTGAACTGGTAATAGTCAACAGTGGACTGTTCACATGAGTAGAACCCTACAAAATTTCTATTTTATTTCATTTTTTTAGCCTTCCAACTCAATCCTGCCAAATGTGATTTCTTATTTAGCGATTAATTTGTACTCGTATTTCTCAAGACTCAAAATAATCTAACCTCTTTTGTTGGTGATTATGGTAATAACATGCTCTGTTGTTTTTGTTTGTATAGGACCATCTGCAAAAACCTGTATTGCCTTTTCTTAACCAATACACACTACAAAGGGGAACAAATGCTCAATTACTAAATGGTCAAAAGCTGCTTAATGAATTTTCAGAAAAAAATATAGTGATGTGCAATGCTCCTTCTGATCTGACAGCATTCTGTGATGAAGACAGGTTATTGCTTTTATACAAATGTGATAGGTGAGAAAAGTTTGACAACTAACAGATTAGTCTTCCATCATATGGACCCCATTGGTATGATTGATGCTAGATTAGTCTGAGCTAATTCCACTTCCTGTCTTAACATAATCAAACCTGAAGTTGTTTAGAATAGCATTTTCTACAAAGCTTCTACCGTGAGTTTTATTAGAATGACTGCGACAAGGGGACTGATTATTGTCTGTCTTTAGTCTTTTTTATGTTGTATTGTTCTAAATGTCTAGAATATAATCATGACAAAGATGACATGCAAGTAAGCAACTTGGTGATATTTGATTTCTGGACATGATTATGTGTCTAGAAATCAGATTAGTTCTAAAGCATAGTTTGAACTGGAAATTTCACTAAAACATTTGAGTAGACTGTAAATTTCATCTTTATGAGACCTTTTGTCCTTATTATCTTGTTTGCTTCCTTTTAGGTTTGATGCTATTGTGTCGGCAGATGCTTTTGAGAATTTGAAACCTGCTCCTGATATTTTCTTGGCTGCATCAAAGATTTTGAACGTGCCAACCAGTGAGGTATACTAACACATTTAGCAGTTTTATTGTCTTTGGAGACATTATTTCCAAATAGTGGCTGTATATTTGTATTGAACTTGTGATTTGTGCTGTGTAGTTTTTCTATTACATATTACTATGCTTTTCTTGAAAAGACAATTTCTTTCTTAAGAGAGGGGAGGTTTAAAGGTCAGTGATAAGTACACTTACTAGATGAATGCTTCGAAGGTATATTAGTTTTTACAAATAATGATTTTGTTGAATGTATCATAAGTTTTTTAGAAAAAGTTGGTTCTGTGAGGTTTTGTATAAACTGTATATTAAGATTGTTCCTATATGGTTATTCTGTTTTACTTTTTTCATCTAAAGAATGTGCCAATTTTCTATATGCCATACCATAAATGAATGTTTGTCAGAAAAATTATCTCTAGCCTGTTGGAATATTTATATGACAAGTCATAGTTATATTATTAAATAAAGTATTATTAAATAATATTATCAAAAAATATTATTAAATAAAGTAATGCCCATATTTTCCTAGTGTATTGTTATTGAAGATGCACTAGCGGGAGTTCAAGTTGCCAAATTTGCAAAAATGAGGTAAATATGTTAATATTATGTGTTGTATCTTTTCAGATCAAGTTTGTCTAAATGTTTTGCATGAATGTTTGTTTGGTAGGGTATATGTTTATTTGGTAAAAAATGTAATCTTTTCCACTCTTTCTTTTTTTGGGCTACATGCAGATGTATAGCTGTGAAAACGACACTGTCAGAAGAAACTTTAAAGACGGCTGGTCCATCACTTATTCGAAATGAGATAGGAAATGTCTCACTTCATGATATTCTCAGTGGTGGCTCTAGTGCCATGTTTTAATAATAAGTGAGATCAGTTTTCTTGTAATGGGCAATCCCATGTATTGGAATTTTACTCTTTTGTTGCTAAATGCAACCATTTACACCAATTAATTGGTTTTGTAGATTTTGATTTATTGGTTTAATAAGATGATGATGTAAAAGCTTTTGTTTAGTAGTTACGCTATTGCTCTCCTAGAAATTTTCTCTTGGGTAATACTAGTATATAGTTTCTGTCTTACAAGGTCTCATAAAGGCATGCCGTTGCAAATGAGAAGATGCAGGGAAGTCAGTTTCAAATTGATTTCTGAAATTGTAAAAAACAATTTCCAGTGGAACTTGAGTATATAATACTCGAGTTCTATTATTTAAAAAAAAAAAAAAGAAGTAGCAAAAAACAATGTAAATCGAGCATTAGACACTTGATTTCCATTTAGTACTCGAGTTCACTAGCAGCGAGTACGCCAGACCGAGAGTTCAAAATTATTTACTGCCAAATGCCACTGGCATAATTCCCAGTGAAAATCGAGTCTTTTAAACTCGATTTCCATTTGGGTGGCATGATGGTAAATAAATCCATCATAAATCGAGCCTTTGAAACTCGATTTATAATGACAGTTATTTACCATCATACCACCCAAATGGAAATCGAGTTTAAAAGACTCAATTTTCACTAGGATTTTTTTTTCTTCCCCCACCTGTAGCAGTAAACCAGATCCACAACACATTTCACTGGGTTTTTTTTTTCCCCTTTCCCCACCTGTAGCAGTAAACCATATTCAAAACACATCACATGGGCTACGTAAACAACTAGATACAAGCATAATATATATATTGATACCAATCAAAGGGAAAGTACATTAGATACAAAAAACTGGATTAAGCCCGTTACTATTCATGGGAATTATAGTTGCTCTCTTAGCTACAGACCAGACAGATTTAACCGCTACATGAGGCACATGAAAAACATAACAAAATAGACGATGAAGGATAAGAAAATTCAGATCAGCCACCCTAGTGATATCTAGCCAATCAGTTGCAATAAAAAGTTGCACAACGCAACTAATGTAACGAGTACAATAGATAGAGAATAGTTCAATTACAACAACATTCAGTAATAAACAAAATAACAACTAAGTCAACATAACATAGTCTACATAGTCGCTTAGCACTTGTCGATACTGATACAACAAAGTCTACATAGTCGCCTAGCAGCTGTACTGAAGATAACCACAACTTCCACGTACAATGCCATTCCAAAATCAAGTATTTGCTCGCCTAACAAACATTTAATTACGGTCGTTAGTTCCCAAATGCGAAGAACAAAAAGTAAATGAAATTCTAAGCATATTACATAAAAACGGCACTTACCTAGTTTGTAACACTACTGCTTGTCGAAGCCCCACGGGAATTAGGACATCTTCTGCAGTTATGCCCCTCTTTATGACACTCCGCATTGTTGCCTCGGTTGAATCTCCCTCAAGTCCGAATCTTCCCTCCGGCTTCCCTGCTCTTGCCGTACCCCATCCATTTCATTCCTTATTCTTGACTTCACAGGACGACCTTTGGCATGTAACAGATTTAGGTCAGGCACCCACTGTGGTCCACGAATGTCCCTCCACAATGACTTTGACTTTGGCACCACAAATTGATGTGAATATGTGTGAATGGTGTTGTCCAAACTGTAACATAGGTCAATATAGTAGGTCGCATCAAGTCGCAGACTCTGAAAACCTTTAATTGCATGTGAATAATAGATCTTAATGTTTTGCCACTTTCCACAACCATATGTTCTAGCAAATATGTTTATTTCATGACTGTGGTTCCCCCCTCCACCTCTATGGTTGTTGTACGAGGTAAGCACTTGATATACACTAGTTTCATGATTAATTGCCCTCATAGTGTGTCCTGAAGCTTTGTGCACATTTTTGGTATAAATCCCCATGGCATAATCACTCCACACCTTACCTTGAGAGAAATCAGAAGTAATTTTTTTATGTCGATCATGGAAATATGCAACAAGTTTGCACCAAGTGAAGTCAACCATTGCAGCAATGGGCAAACCACAGGCACTTTTAAGTACCCCATTAAAGCACTTAGAGATATTGGTTGTCATTGCCCTGTAACATCTTCCACCATTATGTGACTGGGTCCATTTGTCCAAATCCTCACTCATTAGATATATGTATGGCATATAGCGTTCAGGTTCGTCATCATCAGGGTCTATTCTCCTAAGTGCATAAATTTTGACATCCTTAATGGTTTGTATTATGGACTCAAATTTAGCTTCATGAGTCGCATATCCAGCTTTCAAAGCTAATGCCTTTAGAGTAGGCTTATTAAAGTGTGTGTTGAAGTTGCTAGCAACATGTCAAAGGCAATATCGGTGAAATACCAGTAAGCTTTTGTCATCACCTCTAGACCACTCTGCAATGGCGCATTTGATACCTTTATGTCGGTAAAAAATAATGCAAATGCCCTCGTCAGGTATCACATGCCCTATCAAAATCCTGAGACATTCTAAAAACCACCCCCAACTAGGCCTTGGCTTCTTGTCCACAACAGCAAAGGCGAGAGGCAAAACCTTTTGGTTAGCATCGGTTGCCATTGCAATCATTAACACCCCTCGATATTTACCATACAAATGAGTCCCATCAATACTGATCACTGACCTGCAATATCTGAATGCAGCAATGCATGGAGCGAATGCCTAAAACGTAGTACCAGGTATGTCCCTAGGTATGGTGTAATAGTTGTACTAGGTACTCGAATCCTGATCCAATTATGCCAACAACAACTTTCACATCATTTGGTAAGACTACTCCCAATCCCCAAATATCTTAACAATTGCCTTTTATTTTGCGTCTCATACCTTATAGTAAAAAGGCTTATGATTATACTCAGTATGTATGATGCCCCAGAGCTGATCAATACAAGCAGTGTAATCCTGTAGCAATTTTTCCACAATTTCTGATGCAACAAAATTAAAATCCATCATTTTACCGTCTCTTCGCAAGCCAAAGGGTATACAACTGTGTGGATCCACATAAGACGTGACCATCTATAGACCATTAAGTTTAGTCTTCATGAATGACCCAACGTACCACTTGTAGTTGGTGTCAATGCATGTGGCGCACATTTTAGTTTTGGTTGACCTTCGGATTGTAAAATTTCTATTGTCCTTTGCTGCGTACATTATCAATGCACGCTTCACTGCCTTTTTATTTGCAAAAGTCACCCCTTTACTAAAATGCATCCCATCTTCCCAAGTAGAAACAAATGGTATCTGAAGACATGAAAGACCAACCATATTTTCCAAAGTATTTGCGTAGAATGACTCAGCAGGAAGTGTGTAAGCAGTAGTCATATTTGTATCATGTTAGACGCCAATATCATCATCCGCATCACCTTCATCATGGTACTCCATATTTTCCTCTTCAAAATTGGGAACAAGTTCATGGTCATTCACGTCCCTGTCAAAGTTGCCTTGCTCAATCCTCTCTTCGTACTCATCCATATCATCAAGATTTTCACCATTATTCGCAACATAATCTTCATCTTCGTCTTCCTCCCTTAAACGTGTCTCTTGAAGTTGGAGTGTTTCACCAGTATTGGCAGCATGATCTTGAGATGGGAGTGTATAACCTTCCATTATATAGCCTCACATTGTAGTGCATCCATCATCTAGGGCTGTAAATTGTAAAGATGTAGTTGTTTATTGCACCTCCTCAGCATCAACTTCTGCAAGCGGTTCCGAACTTACATACAACTCAGTAGCATTTACTTAAGGCATTTTATGGATCCTATTAAACATAATCTTTACATGTTTGTCTTCTTTGATCGCCATATACTTGTAATTTATCCGTTCATGAAGGACTTCTTGTCGGTAACGGTAAATAATCTTTATGCCATAACAAGTAGGGTTCAAATTCAATTCTTCCATTATTTTCATCTTCAAATCTTTCAATGTCTTCAACTTATGAAGTATCATTATGTAATAGCATTCGATACCCAGCCCTTATGGGAATTCGTCAATCTCTTCAGGATTGACAAGGGGTCCACCGTAGTATATATTTATATCAATATTCTTTAGAGATTGTGAACCTATTAGAGTTAAGTGTAATATGTTAGTGACATATTTTATCTCTTTCATTTAACATCAATTACAAAACCTTTTCTATCTACTTAAAGTACAAAAATTACAACTTCTTACATCATATGCATATACAAACACACCCCACATCACATACAAACACACTCAATCATTATCATTTCATACTCAAACAAAAAAAATCTAAAGACAAAACTCACCCGCATTACAAAATTTCAAATCATTCTAACAAAAATATGAAGAAAAACATCAAACCAAACAACAACAAAAATAGTCGTGATAAAAAGACTAACAATACAAATATATCTACAATATTTTTTACTTTTTATAAAAGCCTAGCAAATATATACACTAACTTGTTACATCATATGCATATACAAACCCCACATTTGCATATACTCACCCTATCACATACAAACACACTCAATCATTAACATTTGTTTCTTAAAAAAAAAAATCATTAATCATACTCAAACCAAAAAAAACTAAACACACAACTCACTCCATTACAAACCTTCAAATCATTCTATCAAAAATATAAAGAAAAATATCAAACCAAAAAAAAAAAAAAAGTCATGATACATACCCATAAAAAAATCTAACAATACATATATGTAACTAACAACTAGAGAGAGTGAGTGCTATAAAAACCTTACCTGACATGAGAGTGAGAGAGAGAGTTGTTGGGTTTTTTTGGAAGAGGAAATGGAGAGACCTAGAGACCCACATTATGAGGACTAAGGACAAGTAGCTGCCCTAACCATGTGGATGCTTGTGGACCAAAGCTTGCAAATCGAGTCTCTAAGACTCAATTACTCCTTTTAAAAACCGAGTCTCTAAGGCTCGATATCTAGTTGGAATCCACGTGGATGCAGGTGAACATAAACCCCAAACATAAATCGAGCATTTAATTGTCGAGATATAAATCGAGTCTCTAAGACTCAATTCCCAGGTGGACGCCATGTGGAAAATCGCCAAATCAGACCTAATCAGAAAATGAAAACCGAGTCTTTGAGGGTCGATTTATAAGCCCTAAATTGAGTTTTAGAAACTCAAGATGTTAGTAATACATATACTTTCTAAACAATGCCTACTAACTATATAGTTTGGCAAACAGGGTTAATTGCTAATTTTGGCCCTTCAAACTTCACCGTCTCTCTCACAGTCTCACTCACTCACTCACACTTCAAACTTCCCTCTCACTCTTCAAACTTCAAAGAATCTTCTTTCCCACTCCGTCTCTCTTCGTCGCTTTGTCTCTCTTTGTCGCTTTCTCCCTTTTCAAACACTTTGCAAACACTCTCATACACTCTTATACCATTTTAGACACTCTCATACAATACTCTCACTCTACACTATCATCTTTGTATTTTGGGTGGCTTCACTGGTATTTGGGTCCTTGTTCTTAATGGCTCCATGTCTATCACAAGTAACAACTCTCTCTCTCTCTCTATAGTATTTGACTAATTTAGGGTTTTGATTGTGATTTGATTGTGATTTGGTTTGTATCTGTGGGATAGGGTTTCATGTTGGATTTGATTTGTATCTGTCTATTTTTCGTGTCTGTGGTTTCATGTTGGATTTGAATTGTATCTGTCTATTTCTTGTGTTTGTGGGATAGGGTTTCATTTGAGATTTGATTTAGGGTGTCAAAATTTCTCAGTGTAGTTGTATTTGAGACAATTGTCGTTGACTACATAAAATTATGATTAATCAACATTCAAATTACTTAATTTAAACATATATATGTTCTACATGACACTTTCAGGTCATGCTTGTTTTCTTGGTTTATGAAAAAAGTAATTTTATTAATAGTAATGAAGATACATCTATAAGTACGGTTACATTTAATTTTGAGAAGTCTTGGGGATTATCACACCTGCCGTGTTATTGTACATACTTGGACATAACGCCCGCTATAGATGTGTTGCAAACAGGTTTTAGCACTCAACGGAAACCGTGTCCCGGCATTTTCGTCAGGTGTTGTGGGCTATCCACTCATACGCAAGGCATTTAATTAAACCTGATTCAAATGTCGTGGGCCTCCCTAAACATCTTCAATGAACAAGTACTGGCCATGGTTTGAGGTACAAAAAATTCCTTACTTAACTAACTTCGTATAACAATAATATACCATGCTATTTGATATGTGCTTGCTAAGATTAATGAAAACTTTCATGTGTAAAAATGTGTAGGAGCAATTCATGGTACACAGTAATATACCTTGCTATTTGATATGTGATTGCTAAGATTAATGAAAACTTTCTTGTGTAGAAATGTGTAGGAGTAATTAATGGTACACACGTGAGTGCCCGACCTCCTGCAAATGGGACTCAGGCACACAGGAGCCGCAACAGTACTATAACAACTAATGTGTTGTATGTGTGTTACATGGACATGCGGTTCATTTATGTCCATGCTGGGTGGGAGGGTAGTGCCAATGACTCAAGGGTGCTCAAAGAAGCGATCAGTGACCGAAAGCATGGATTCCTATGGCCACCAAGAGGTAATATCCATTACTATGACTTTAAGAATGTTATTCTCCATTGTAAGTAGTATGTTTATGAAGGACTTAAGTGCGTACTGGCTGGTTATGTATGTGTGTAGGGTCATACTACTTGGTGGATTCGGGCCTACCAATTGGCACTAGTTTTCTCCCCCCTCTCAAGTTAACTAGGTATCATGCTCAGGAGTTCCGCTCAAGCAATAGACAGCCAACATCGAAAAAAGAGTGGTACAACTATAGGCACTCATCCTTGCAGATGGTTATTATGCGATCTTTTGGAGTGCTGAAGGCCCGTTTCCCCATTTTGAATTTAATGCCAAACTTCAAGCAAAGTAGGCAGCGTTACGTCATTGTTGTGTGCTGTGCTCTACACAATTACATACACATTAACAATTGGAGTGATGATTTGTTCAGCACAATAGGGGAGAGTGTTGTTAAAGGTGGTGAGACCAATAGCGAAGGCAGTGGCAATACTGGAGCATCAACAAGCTCAGCAACCCAAAGGCATGTAATGGAAACGTCAGATGCATCGAAGAGACTAATGGCCCAATTTAGGGACAATATCATTGATGCAATGTGGGATGATTATGTTGCCCGTGGCAATTGACCATTTACTTTGCTGCAATTTAGATGCTATCATTTTGCAACGTAATTGTTTTGGTAATACTTTATGTCAAGGAAATATTATTTACGTAAGTGGATGTAGAACTTAGTTAAACTTGTAACATTATTGCACTATTTTGGAATGACATGGCAACATGCAGATACACGGGTTGCAATATGTTCTCGTCATAATTATGTAACGTAATTCGAATATATCAATTTTTATAATTATTAGCATATTTTGGAGCAGGTTCATGTAATTGCATTTCTACTATAAGAAATATTTTTGGACCATCAGACATCAAAAAATATTGCCACTACCATAAGGAAATTTCAAATTACTTAACTACATGCAACGAAATGCATAAAGTAGTACACTATTCAACACCTAGTAAAATATATAGCAACACAAAAAGGGCATGTAATCTATATATTACTAAAAGCTGAAGCGTAGCATTTAATGTTGCTACGCTCAGGTTGAGCCACATCAGCAGCCATGTCATTACCATTTTTTTCTTGAATTTGTCCTACAATTTAAAAATAGTTTTTCTAAATTTAAAAATCCTAATAAATAAATAAAAATTCTCAACCCTATCTCTTTAACGGTTACAATTTTAGATGGCAACCATTTGTATTCCACAGTTACAATTTCAAATAGCAACGCTTTGTGTTCCACGGTTACAATCTCTAACGGCAACTCTTCAGCTTCCTAATGCCAGACTTTGGCTTTCTAACTCCTTCATTTCTTCCTCTCCTCACACTATATTAATACTAAAAGTCTATATCTATTCATATATAATATAAAACACCACTCTTTATTGCACCAGCCATGTTTACATTTAAAACACCTAAAAACAAGTGACTTTTCGTTAGTGGTTTAAACGTTTTGATATTCTTAGTAACTTTGGTGTTTAGTAGCCTATGTTAATTTAAAGAAATAATGTTCTAATTCATTAGTTAAACGTTCTGAATCTTGGGTAGTAGTTACAAACCTGTTTCATATTCCTAACCATAAAAAATTATATATATATATATATATATATATAATCTAACAGTTTACATATATCTTCTTCTCTCTATACGCTTTTCTCTCTGTTTCTCTCTCCCACTCTCTCCTGAAAGTCTTCTTCTCTCTAGGCTGCCTCATGATACCTCTTCAAGAACAAACCATCTTGGATCAATGGGAAAGTCCCTCTCCAGTTTCCGCACATCCAAGTGAGTGTTGCCCTAAAATTTCCCGGTTCAATTTTTGATAGTGGTTTTTGTTGTTATATTATTGCAATTTTAATGTGGTTTCCTTCCCTTTGTAAATTTGGATTTTTTTTAAGGTTTCTGTGTAGGCACTGATTTGTGAGCCTTTGATTTACAGATAAATTCAAAATTCGAAAGGAGGTTTTAGGTAATAATTTTTATTGGGTTCCATTAGGGAATTCAAGTGTATTTGAAAGTTTAGGGAAAACTAAGAAATAGGTATGATTTTTTTATGATTCATTTATGGTGGGTTTGTGCATTGACATTAGAGTTTGGGAATTTCTCTGCAAATTTTAAAATTTTCATTGAGAATGAATTTGGGTCTAATTAAGAAATGGCTTGGTGTTCTTGAGTGTAAATTTGGAAATGAACAGTGGGTATGTGAATGTAAGGTCATACCTTGGAGATTTTTACTGATTTGCTTGAGTATTGGTTGTGGGATTGACATTGAACTTGGACTTGGTCCTAGCCATTTGGTATATAATTTTGAAGAACAATTTCAGGCTTTGTGAATTAAAGGGGTTGATGTAGTACAAAGATGCAGAGACAATAGAGTGTGCAATTGAATGGGCAATCTTAATTGATTCCCTTACTCCCTGCAGAAATTTACTCCTAGGGTTGGCCACAGCCTTCACTTGCAATGTTGAGGCTGAATTACTTGAAATAGAGATCATGTCTATTGATGAAATAGAGAAGCAGAAGCAAAGCAAAAAAAATCACTATTATAACGGTTAGCCTTTTCTATTGTTCACCACTACTGTTATATAAGCATATAAATCTTCTTGAAGCCAACATTTTATGGCTTTTCATGCTTAGCAATTCTTCTGTTGATGTAAATAGTGAAGATCAAATCTTATTGCTTCTAATAGGAGGTATCAATATGTTTCTAATTTGTAGATTCCATTATTCTAATTCTAAATATTCTTTAGGTATTGGAAATATTGCTTCCCTCTATTGCAGCACCTCTACATTAACCAAGTTCTATTTCTTGGTTATATCTGCTAGGTGTTCAACAAAAGGCCTCTAAGAGCAATTGGTTTTACTTGACATTTTTGCACTTATGGTAGTTTACAAGCCTATACAGGTGTCGGGATTATAGTATAGATGAACTATCATAAACTATTTGATGGTGATCCACTAAGTTCTGTATTTATGTTTATTTACTTTTATTTATCACAATAATCAAAAATATCTTAGACATTGTACTTGAGGTGTGCATTTTTACATTATGCAGATTGGGGATATGCTGTCTTGGTTTTGAATACTAGAAATATAATTGTTTGGACTATCTAATGTGTTCATTCTCACACCTTTTGATTTATACTTGGATTGTGCATTCTTGGTTTTATGCTACATTCTAATTTTAGAATTTTTTTTGAAATTAATAATTTTTAAGATTTTTTTTTCCAATCTGTGGGTTATTGATTTATAAATATAAATCATGTCAGATGTCAAAACTCATGTACAAATTAGTCCTCAAATCTCAGTTGGTTACATCCTAAATGTAATTCCTCATTATTCAAGTTGGCTTGGGCTGCCTATATATATATATATATATATATATATATTTGGATTTAGAAAAATGCAAGGGTGTGTAGTTGCGAAGTATTATTAGAGGAGGCTATGCTGTATCTATTCAATTGTAAAGTGTTTAGTTTGTAATGGGTGTAATTTTTGGGTGGATTCAAGTTTTAGTAATTTTAATACTATTTTATCAAGAAGTTGTTCTCTTTCCAAGTTTCTGTTTTCTTTGTATATTAAGTCATGTTTTTCTCCTTATGATGTTAGGCATAAAGAAAATGGCAAGTTAAATTCTACTGCAAGTCTCTAATATGCCAATAGACCTTCACATCGCTATGCTTTCTGTTGTTGACGTCACTAAGGTAACAGAACTGTTTGGAAGTAATATTTAAGTTATGATATGATGAGTGGAATCCTATTTTACATTCAAAGATTTTTTTTCTGCCACTCTTCACACGCATCATTTGATCAACTTGAACTAAAATTCTTGCTTGCTTAGTGTTGATTTCATTGACTACAACAATAAAATAAAGGACAACATGGTCCAGCCGATAAGGTTGCCGTTGTAGCTCTTTCTAAAAAAAAACACATTTTCTCTTTTAATTTTTCCCCCACAAAATTTGAAGTATCTGTGATAAGAGGATTTAGACAACATATGTGATTGATGATAGTATTAACAACTATGTATGATATATGGTGCCTACAATGCATAACAGATGAATATTTTCATGGGAGTATAGTTTCCATGTATAATACATTTTAGATTGTATTTGGCAAGGAATGATGAAAAATTGGCTGTTTGCAAGGATCGTGGAGCTAATGTTTGCATCAATTACAAGATGGAGGATTATGTTACAAGGGTGAAGGAAGAGACTGGTGGAAAAGGTATTTTCTCTAAGATTAAAACCTCACTTTTCTTCAACTACGGATTAGAGAAACTAAAGAATATAATTATTATTTTGTTAAGTGGACATTTTCATAGGGAGGTCTTTGTTATTGTTTGTTATTGTCAATGAAGTTAATAAGTTATTTCCTTTTTCAAGGCATCTAAGCTGCACTTTGGGGAGTATCTAAAGTACCATGGAAAAGAAGAACATTGCTGAGGGCCTGAAAACAATTTTTTGTTGCTCTTTGGGGCCATGTCTAACTTTGCCTTGAGGTGAAAAATGAGACTGCATCATACAAAATTACAATCCCTCTACAGAATGTACAGCAATATAGAGATACAACTGTATACACTAATGAAGATTTTCATCCATGAGAAGTGGAAGCACACAAGCATAAACAAATTATTTTTGTATTTATTTGTATGTGAGTTTTTGCTGTTATATTATTGCAATTTTACTGTGGAAATTGTTATATGAACCTATGAAATAACCCTCAAGTTACTATTAACCTTGATTTATTTGTTCATATATACTCTAGAGATAACATATATAATATTATATCATGTTAATATGAAATTAATTGACATTTATTTATTTATTAGTACTTAATAAAGAAAACAAACATGTATAATATATTATAAATAAAAATTTCAAACTTTCCCGTGCATAGCACGGGTTAGCAACTAGTCAGTATAAAACATAACACACGTAACCATAAATAAAATCATGGCAAACACAATTGCGTACGATTGTGGCCCCCCAAAAACAGTAGAGAATACAAAATAAACCCCAACTACAGTCCAAGATAGAATTAAAGCCAGCCTATACTTGTAGATGTTGTCTTCAGCAATTCGGAGGGCGAGCTTAGTGTTTTCAACCTCGCACTTTGCTATCCTTTCCCGCTCCTATGCTTCTGCTTCCATTGCATCCCTTTCATTTCTTGCAGTCACTGCCTCGTCTGACGGCCTTGTAAACCTTTTTCACACAATTGGTGCTGTTGCACGGCCACGTGGGCATGTGTTCTTGTCCAACCATCTGAAGAATGGACATGCCTGATCGAAGTCTCGCATACAAAATTCAAGGCATATATATGGTGGTCAGCAAAGATAGTAAGAAGATGACAAGGCAAATATGTAACAACACTAAATTGATTTAATACTAACTGGCGACCAATGCTGACACCCATGAAACCTCCTACCAAAATTATGGATCGATAGGGAGGTTCTTAGCACACACTGATACATATCACACATATGCCCACTAGTAGTGGACTCGTAACTGGTGGCAGAAGACATTGCACTGCTAGAAACCCCAAAACACAAAAAAAAAAAAGTATTTTAGACCATCATTTAACATGTGCAAAAGAGAAACCCTGTAGAGCTGTACAAGAGACTTTCACCTTTTGCTTCCAGCACCATGAAGCAAACCATCAATAGAAGGAAAACAGCCTCCCCATTACTACTTGGCCAAGGACCACCCATGACCCCTCTCATAAACAAAGTCACTCAAAAGTCAAAACAGTATCTTATACCCCAACCTCAACAAGTATTGGTAATTTCTAATTCAGACCCTGCTGAAGCCACACCCCAACAAAAAATAAAAAATAGATCCCTTTCCATAGAGACTGAATAATGGCAAATGACAAGATACTATCAATACGAACTTCAAGACCAATGTCCATTTATGTTTCCTACTAGAAGTAAAACAGGGTAAACTATATCACTAATCTTTATTGTTGTATAAACCAATTACGCTTATTTAAGCCAAGAAAACAACCAACCTTTTCATAGTTAAAAAACTACAAACAATATATTCACAACCATGGTACCTTCAGGATAACACATTCATTTCAATTTATTCTAATCGGAAAATTTGATAACAAGAAAGAATAGGAAACTAGTGAACCACAAGATAGGGTCAAAAAGCAGCCTGGGCACTCGCAGCTGACTAAAGTCAAGTGTCCAGTGGCTGTGACGAAATTCATATAAATATTTTACTTATAATAGATCAAAAGTAAACCATATATTACGGTTCAAATTCTAACCAGAAGAAAGGCTCCCAAATTGCTTCCAAATATAAAGAAGATTCCTCCAATGCCCTTCAGTGCAATTGCAGCAGCAGCTAAACGTTTCACCTGTGGTAAAACATCAATAAAATTAAATAACAATAAAAATGAAATTAAAATTAAAAACATAAAACATGTTGTAGATAGGGTGAGCGCAAAAAGTGAGGAATATTTGAAGTTATTCAATTTTTTTGATGTACAACACACACCTCAACCACTTTTTGCTTATATTATGTCTATCATAAGGATGTGCTGGATGGATAGTCTTTAAGATACTGTAAGAAAGACTTAGAAAACAACATTTCCACATCCCAATTCAAAACTTAATCTGTGCTGAATCATTCTCTCTCACAAGCCCATGAATAGCAACAAACCATATCAAAGAGGAAAACTCACATCCCATTACAACAATTGGTTTAATTATTTTTATTGGCTTCCTAAAGCCTTGCCTTTTATTAATCCTTTCACTATGTAAATCATAGGATCAACATATTTGTTAATGTATATTATGTTATGGGCCTTAGGCCCAGTTAGTTTACTTGTATAGCACACTTGTACTTGTACTACACTTTACTTGTACCGCACACATATGTTTACTTGTACCGCACACATATGCCTCCTATATAAAGGCATCACATATATATTTTCTTAAGCAAGAAATACAACACTACGATTCAGTATTTCTAACATGGTATCAGAGCCACTGCTCTGACCTTTTCTTAGCAGTCTTATCTTTATTGGTGTTACTCCACTCTCAACATCGCTTCCGCTATCACAACAGTCGCCGCAGCCTTTCGCCGTTGAACCCGTGACGTCTTCCAAGCATTGTCTTAGGGTTCCGGACCTGCAGCCGCTATCGTTGAGGAGTCCAACACCGCACAAGATCACTGCATGTGTCATCGCGCCTCGAATATTGCTCCGATCATATTTCTGGACATATCACTGAGATCTACTTGGAACGATCTAACTTTTGGTGAAAGCCTCGCAGTCATCGGAGTGTCCACGCGCCGTCACGCGCCGCTTGAAGATTCCGCGACTGTGCCACACGCTCCGCACGCGCCGTCCTCGGTGAGACTGACGTCACCCGTGACGTCATCAGTGCCACGTCAGCCCTAGCTTACATCAGCATCCAGTCACCTGCTGACGTCAGCGCCACGTCATCCTGCTGACGTCATCCACGCTGATCGTTGACCAGGACGTTGACCGTTGACTTTGACAGTTGACTTTGACCGTTGACTTTTCAGTGGTTGACTTTTTCAGTCCAGGTTCTCCTTACCCAGTTTTTCGCGTAGATTTCATTTTTGCAGTCTGTTTTTGCATATTGTGTTTCTAAATGGATAAAAAGGATGTTTTTCTTCCTCGCCCCATCAATACTGTATTGGAGGGGAACAAGAATTACTTATCTTGGTCTCAAGCTATGCGCAGTTTTCTTAAGGGTCGCATGCTCTGGCAATACTGTACTGGTGCAATTACCATTCCTGTCAAGGGAGCAAGTGAAGAAGATGCTGCCTTCCTTGGTCGCATGATTGAATGGGACAGTCACAACCACATGATCCTCACATGGATTCGGAACACTTCCATTCCTTCTATCTCTAATCTGTTGGGCAGCTTTGACGATGCAAAATCAGCATGGGATATGTTGGCCAAAAGGTACTCCACTACTCATGGATCCATGAAATATCAATTGGTAGTTGAATTGCATCAACTTCGACAAGAACCAGGGCAATCCATCAATGACTACTATGATCAGCTTCGCTTCATTTGGGACCAAATTGACCTTTCTGATCTGATTTGGGCATGCTCAAAAGATGCTCAGCAATATGCTACAGTTAGAGATGAATTTCGTCTCTATGAGTTCCTGATGTCTCTTCACAAGGACTTTGAGCCCATCCGAGGTCAGCTTCTTAATCGCAGTCCTCCTCCCTCTCTTGACACTGCTGTAAACGAGTTGGTTAGAGAAGAAGCTCGGCTTGCAACCCTTCAAGCCCAGAATAAGTTCAATGTTTTGGCTATTACTCCTTCTGCTCCTTTCATTGAGCAACCTCAGTAATCAGGTGATTCTTCTGGCTCTAACAATCGTCGCAAGCAGACCAACAAGAAGTTCTGCAATTATTGCAAGCGTCCTGGCCACACCATTGAGACTTGTTACCGTCGCAACAAATCTACTGCTGCTGTTGCTAATACTGAGCCTACTCCGCCGATGCCTTCCATTTCAGCTGAGTCCCAGTCTTCTGGATCCACTATCAACCTCTCCCCCACTGAACTACAGGAGATCATAGCTCAGGCTGTTCGTATGGCTGGTAATGCATCTCTTTCCACTGCTCTCTCAGTTCTGCCCGGTAAGTCTCAAACTTGGCTTTTTGATTCTGCCTGTTGCAATCACATGACACCTCACTCATCCTTATTCTCCAAACTTGACCCTGCACCACATCCTCTTAATATTCATATAGCTGATGGTTCCACCATGCATGGGAATAGTCTAGGTTTTGTTTCAACCTCTAACCTCTCTGTTCCTGGGGTCTTCCATGTACCTGACCTATCCTATAATTTGTGCTCTGTGGGACAATTAGCTGAACTAGGATATCGCCTTATTTTTGACTATTCTGGGTGTATTGTGCAGGATCCGAGGACGGGACAAGAGCTTGGGACCGGTCCTAGGGTTGGGCGTATGTTTCCCGTGGACAATCTTCATCTTCCACCTGTTGCTCCTGTCTCTGTTGCTGCTGCAGCTGCTGCAGTTTCTTCCTTACCTTCCCTTGCACTTTGGCATTCTCGTCTTGGTCATGCCTCATCTACTCGGGTACAACAGTTAGCTTCTAAGGGTCTGTTGGGTTCTGTGTCCAAAGACAATTTTGATTGTACTTCTTGCCAGTTAGGAAAACAGCCAGCTTTACCTTTCAATAATAGTGAATCTATCTCTAATAGTATTTTTGAGTTAATTCATTCTGATGTTTGGGGACCTTCTCCTGTTACTAGTATTGGTGGATCTCGTTATTTTGTTGTTTTTATTGATGATTATTCTCGTTATAGTTGGATCTTTCCTATGAAATCTCGTTCTGAAATCTTACCAATATACAGTAACTTTGCAAAAATGGTTGAAACACAATTCTCCAAACATATTAAAATTTTTCGTTCTGATAATGCTCTTGAATATACTCAATATGCTTTTCAAGCTCTGTTACATTCCTATGGCACTGTACATCATCTAACCTGTCCAGGCACCTCTCAACAAAATGGTCGAGCCGAAAGAAAACTTCGTCATATTCTTGACACTGTCCGTGCTCTTCTTCTTTCTGCTAAAGTTCCTGCCCCATTTTGGGGTGAAGCTACTCTTCATGCTGTTCATGCCATTAATCGCATTCTAAGCACTGTCATCCATAATCAGACTCCGTATGAGCGCCTTTTTGGGTCACCCCCTGACTATCATTACCTTCGCTCTTTTGGATCTGCTTGTTTCGTTCTTCTTCAGCCTCATGAGCACAACAAACTTGAGCCTCGATCTAGACTTTGTTGTTTCCTTGGTTATGGTGAAACTCAAAAAGGGTATCGGTGCTATGATCCTGTCTCTCATCGTCTTCGTGTTTCCCGTAATGTTGTCTTTTGGGAACACCGTTTATTTGTTGAACTCTCTCATTTTCGTTCTTCCCTAACTAACTCTTCTGTTTTAGAAATCTTTCCAGATGAGTCTCCTGTTCCTTCTGCAGATACTCTTGATCCTCCTTTGGACTTCTCTCCAGATATTTTTGATGATTTTCCTAGACAGGTTGTAGATGAACAGGTTGATGACGAGCTACCCCACCTTGAGCCTAGGTCCCCTGCTCTTGCTCCGCCTGAAGATCCTCCACAAGACATTCCACCTCGCCACTCAACCTGGGTAAGATCCATTCCTGCACATTTACTTGACTATCATTGTTACACTGCCCTTGCTACACTCCATGAGCCTCAAACCTATCGTGAGGCCTCTACTGACCCTTTATGGCAAATTGCAATGAAAGAGGAAATTAATGCATTAACCAAAAACCATACTTGGGATCTGGTTACTCTCCCTCCTAGTCAGTCTGTGGTTGGTTGTAAGTGGATCTATAAGATCAAGACTCGCTCTGATGGGTCCATCGAGCGCTACAAGGCTCGTCTTGTTGCAAAAGGTTTTACACAGGAGTATGGGATTGATTATGAAGAGACTTTTGCTCCAGTTGCCCGTATCTCCTCTGTTCGTGCCCTCTTAGCTGTTGCTGCTGCTAGTAAATGGGACCTTTTTCAGATGGATGTTAAAAATGCCTTCCTTAATGGGGATCTGCATGAAGAAGTCTATATGCAACCTCCTCCTGGTCTTTCTGTTGAAACAAACAAGGTTTGTCGCCTTCGACGTGCACTTTATGGCCTTAAACAAGCTCCACGAGCTTGGTTTGCCAAGTTCAGCTCCACCATCTTTCGCTTGGGTTACACTGTCAGTCCTTATGATTCTGCCTTATTTCTTCGTCGCAATGATAAAGGCACCATTTTGCTTCTCCTATATGTGGATGACATGATCATAACTGGTGATGACCTCAGTGGCATTCAAGAACTCAAGGATTTTCTTAGTCAGCAGTTTGAGATGAAAGACCTTGGACATCTCAGCTATTTCTTGGGTCTTGAGATCACTCGTTCCACAGATGGTCTTTATATTACTCAAGCCAAGTATGCATCTGACCTTTTATCTCGAGCTGGACTCACTGACAGCAAGACTGTTGACACTCCAGTTGAACTTAATGTGCATCTGACACCCTCGGGGGGGAAACCATTGTCTAATCCCTCTCTTTACAGACGATTGGTTGGCAGCCTAGTTTATCTCACAGTTACTCGTCCAGACATTTCTTATGCTGTTCATCAGGTGAGTCAGTATCTGTCTGCTCCACGATCGACTCACTATGCTGCTGTTTTGCGCATTCTACGATACCTGAAGGGCACTCTCTTCTATGGCCTTTTCTACTCAACTCAGTCTCCTCTTGTACTCCGTGCATTCTCTGATGCTGATTGGGCAGGAGATCCCACTGATCGCAGGTCCACTACAGGTTATTGCTTTCTCCTTGGTTCTTCTTTGATTTCTTGGCGAAGTAAGAAACAAACTTTCGTGGCCCGCTCCAGTACTGAAGCAGAATATCGTGCTCTTGCTGACACCACATCTGAGCTCCTTTGGTTACGATGGCTTCTTAAGGATTTGGGTGTGTCCACATCCTCTGCTACTCCCCTTTATTGTGACAACCAGAGTGCCATTCATATTGCTCACAATGACGTCTTCCATGAACGGACTAAACACATCGAGATTGATTGTCATTTTATCCGTTATCATCTTGTCCATGGTGCTCTCAAGCTTTTCTCCGTCTCCTCCAAAGATCAACTTGCAGATATTTTCACCAAGGCACTTCCTAAGGGACGCACTCGTGATTTGGTTGATAACCTCAAGCTGGTCTCACATCCACCTTGAGTTTGAGGGGGGCTGTTAATGTATATTATGTTATGGGCCTTAGGCCCAGCTAGTTTACTTGTATAGCACACTTGTACTTGTACTACACTTTACTTGTACCGCACACATATGTTTACTTGTACCGCACACATATGCCTCCTATATAAAGGCATCACATGTATATTTTCTTAAGCAAGAAATACAACACTACGATTCAGTATTTCTAACAATATTCAATTCCTAGTAATATACTCTCACACTTAGTAGGATGAGCTAAACAGAGCACAACATTTAGTGCAGCTTAGCTTAGCAAAGCATTTTCATCTTTAAAGTTTAAACAGCAGATGCAAGATTCCACAGTCAAATTATATAGAGAAGCAAAGAAAAAAAGAAAGAAAAATTGGTTTTCAAAACACTTTTACAATTATGAAATACCTCAGTCTTCCATGTTGCTTTTAGTTTCTTCCTTTTTTGATAAGAACAAAACTTTAGTTACCACCCAACATAGCATGTCCAAAATTATAGGATCTCCATACCATTACAAATAGAACCACCCTATACTCCAATACACACTATCACAGCACATTGAAACATATAAACCTTAAACCATTGTCTTCTTGGTAAAAAGAAGAAAATCATCTATAATACTATTGTTCAAACATGATTGAGCTATTTTCTTTTAATATTACTTCAACAATTAAAAAATTCAAAGCCTCTAAGCTACTTAAACCATCTATTTGAATTGGTTTACTTAAGTTGATGAGAAATAAAATATTTTCAAAAAACGATATTGAAAGCTCGATAATGTGTTGAAAACACAAGAGCTGTTTAGACCCCCAATTAAAATTACGGCTCGATAGATTTTACACAACTTTAATACAAAGTGCGGGATAGTGTAAAAGCGAGCGGATGAACAAGTAAGCTACTCTAATCCATAAACTAAGCAACACAGCAGTATAATGGAATTAAACAAGAGTAGGGAAGAAGGATGCAAACACAGAAAACACCGAGACGTGTTCTAGAAGAGGAAACCGAAGAACTCGACGAAAAACCTCTCTGCCGTCCTCCAAGCGGAAATCGATCCACTAGACAATCAGTTGGGATACATGGGTTAGCAAGAGACCCTCCAAGCCTAATCTACCCGATGTACCTAAGCCCTCCAAGCTCCTACTCCAACAAGGCTTCTCGGAACCGTGTCTTGTCTAGCACCCCGAATCCCGCAACAAGCTCCATGTTGCATCTGCCATTCCAGGCTTCTTCCAATTCTTCCCAGTAGCACCAAAAATGTCTCACAGCACTCTCAAAAGGTGTCGTAAGTGTTTGGGCTATCAACCTCTCAATGGTGTGGAAATAGAGAGGGAAGGGTTGAGGAGATACCACAAGCAAGTGTATAGAGAAATGTGGGGATGACAATCTCTAACTCAATGTGTTTGGCTAGGGTTTTCTCTCTAAAGCATTCCTCAACATTTGTGGGTAATGAGGGTTTATATAGGATAGGTGCAAAATGTGTGAGTCAGTCAGTACAGGCTGGCAGAACAGCTTGTCTCGCGGGTGTCTCGCGGGAAGGCCTTACCCGCGAGATACTCGCGAGAGACAGCTGTCTCCACCTGGCCTGACTCTTCGCATTCCAGCATGTGCAGGGCACATGCTTCACTTCGCGGGAAGCTAGGTCGCGACATACCCACGAGAATCCTCCAATCTTCCAAATGCTTGAGTCTTCACACACTCTCTCTATCACACAACCTTTACATCAAATCCCACAATAAATACAGGGTATAAACGATTGAGAATAATTACAATCAAATTTGGCACGGAATAAAAGCCAACAAAAACACAGTTGTAAATAACAACTTTACAAATATAATATTAGCCAAACAGGAAAAAATAATTAGATTGAAGCTAAACCAGCATATGGGCAAGCATAATAATATCATATAAACAAAAAACAAACCAAAAAAAGTCTCCTTTATTATTTTCTCAGCAACCAAACTACAGGGAAAAATGAAGGCCAACACAATTTCAAGCTAAAAGCTAATAGTTTTCTCAAAACCCAAATGCCAATAACATAAAACAGATCCATTCACAAGCTGAGAGAGTACAAAAAGGGATGAAGTAGCACTGTTACACGTCGGAGGAGATCGTCCATGACAAATCAAGGAAACGGGTCACATTTCTTCACACTTCGTCGACGTTGCTAGGTCACGATGGAGGAGATCGTGCCATCGTTGCACATTGGAGGAGATCAAGCGGCTCTGTTGCCGATAGAGATTAGCGCCGCAGGTCCAAGCTTGCTTGGAATTTTAGTTGGGTTCGTCTCTTGTTTTGCGAGAGTAATAGGGCTAAAAAACTGAAGGGGAAATGAGTAGTGAAGAAAGTGAAATGAAATGAGGGTGAGGCGAGTAGGCAAACAGAACTCACTGACATGGTGCTTAGGTATGGGTCCCACAGAAAGAACAAAAAATTAAGTTATGAGAAGTTGGAAATAGTGTGCCAAACGTGCTACCTTTAGGGAGTTGGGGTATTTTAAGTGATAAGTGATGAGTGATGAGTGAGGAGTGATGAGTGATGAAATTTGAGTGATGAGAGATGAGTGAGGATTTTTTAAAACCAAACAGGCCCTTAGAATCTCAGGCTTGCTAGCCATCCTAACCAAAAAAGTCCTTCGATAGAAATAAAACTTCTTGAATCCATTAGAAGTTTATGGATGAAAAGCTCTGTCCCAACGACATTTTTGTATTTATTTGTGATAAATCATAGAAACACACAGTTATTGTAAACTGAAGAGGATAAAAATCTAGGCTGATGGACCACTACGAAATGGGCCTAACGGTTCCACATTGTGGGCCGATAGAGGATGGGCCCAATGCGCGTCCGGTCTGATTTCGCATAAACAAATGCAACCAGGCCGGGTTGAGTATCCACGTGGCATTCAAAAACCCCAGATGGGAAATACTTGCAACACACACTTAGCCACCATAGAGTCTCAAGAATGGAATCCTTGCACAAATAGGATTCCGAAAGATATGCACATTGATGAAGATCTTCTCTATAAGGAAATGTCTTGTCCATCACATTTGGGACTGTTCAAGAGGATTCCTATAAGAAAAAGACTTCCACCTCAAAGAAGAGAGGTCAACCTTCTACTACTATATAAACCCCAATACCCTCATTAATCAAGGTACACATAATTGACCCCTTCTCTAGCACTCTAAAGTTATGAAAAGTTCTAACTTGACTTTCGGAGGGTATTTGGCCGGCACCACACCGGTGCTCTCAGTTAGGTCTTCTCTTTTTATTGTGCTGGTGATATTTCGAGTGTGCAAGTATCATGTAGCTCACTGGTGATTTTTCGGCTTCATCAGTTGGCGTCGTCTGCGAGAAATACTTCTTGCGATTTGTAAGCCATATAATCGTTTCCCGGACAAAAGAGTTGTATGGTGCTCACTCGCTCGATGGCAACCACCAACGACATCCAAAAAGAGGAACCACCCATGACTGCCCTCGAGAGACAAGTCCAAACTCTCGCCGCAGCTGTGGAATGTCTCACAAAACAAAACCATGACCTAGAAGAATAGCTGCGCCAAAAAAAGGCAACACCAAATAATCAGAAGGAGGACCAAGAAGGTACCAGTGCCGAGCGAAGAGATCAAGAAAGGCCCGACAGTAGTAACTCCCCAAGCAGACCGGAACGACAGAATATGAGTCTCCCATCCCTCATGGATACGGCTCCACCTTTTATTGTCGCGGAGATACAGGCGATGAAGGAATAGATGGAAGTCATGATGAACGCCCTCAACGGATGAGCATCCAACGATCTTGATGACCTAGTCAACTGAACCGATTCACCGTTCATTGGCCCTGTCAATTCCTTCCCCCTACCAAATAAGTTTCGCATGCCATAGATAGACAGTTACGACGGAGTCAAGGACCCTCTAAATGACCTAGAGACCTTCAAGACCTTGATGCACCTCCAAGGGGTAGCAGACGAAATCATGTGTAGGGCCTTCCCTACAATGCTGAAGGGCCCTGTAAGGGTATGGTTCAGTAGACTGACGCCTAACTCCATCAGGACTTTCAAGGAGCTAAGCACTCAATTTACTGCACACTTTATTGGGGGATATAGGTATAAGAAGTCCACGACATGCTTGATGAGCATCAGGCAACGAGAGAACGAGACGCTGAGATCCTACATCACCTGTTTCAATAAGGAAGTGCTCTCAATCGATGAAGCCGACGACAAGATACTAGTAGTAGCCTTCACAAATGGGTTGCGAAAGGGTAAGTTTTGTTCTCTTTATACAAGAACGACCCAAAAACCATGACAGAGGTACTCTACAGGGCCACCAAGTACATGAATGCTGAAGACGCACTGCTAGCTCGGGAGGAAAAGCCTAGGAAAAGGGAGCGACAGGAAGAAATACGGCAGGACCAAGGGCGGAAGATGCCAAGAACAGGAGACTGAAGGGATGAAAGGTGCTCTAAGCCCCTGGGAGGGAGGTTTACAAGCTTCACCCCATTAACTGCCCCAATAGACCAAGTCCTAATGCAAATCAAGGATGAGGGGCTCTAACCTTTCCCGAAAAGTTGAAAGGAGATCCCAACAAGCGACCTAGAGACAAATATTGTCGCTTCCACTGGTTATGACACAACTGATTGCTATGACTTGAAGCAACAGATTGAAACCCTTATCAAACAAGGGAAATTGTAGAAGTTCATCAGCAAAGAAAAAGTGAATCCACCTCTTCAAGAGCATCCCACCCGACAGGATAACGAACGTCTAAGGCCACCTATCGGAGACATAAGGATGATTGTAGGGGGAACAGTGATTACTGGGTCATCCAAAAAGGCTCGTAAGACTTACCTTAGGACAGTCCAGAACGTCCAGCTCATGGACTCCGTGCCTAAGATAGCGCAGAAAGAAAGCCCTATGATCAGGTTCTTGGAAGAAGTTGCGCGACGTCTTCACCACCCGCACGACGATGCGCTTGTTATCAGCATACGAGTGGGAGACTACAACATGCACCCGGTGTTAGTCGACAATGGTAGCTCGGCAGACATCCTACACTACTCGGCGTTCTAGCAAATGAGGGTTGATGAAGAACGATTGCTATCGACGAACGCTCCGCTGGTTGGTTTTGGAGGAACAAGGGTATTCTCATTGGGCGCGGTCACACTTTCGGTAACAGTAGGCGATTATCCTCAACAGATCACCAAGGATGTGACATTCCTTGTGGTCGACTGTTCATCTGCTTATAATGCTATCCTCAAACGACCCACCCTTAACTCATGAAAGGCGGCAACATCAACATACCACCTAATGATCAAGTTCCCTACGGATTATAGGATCGGTGAGTTACGAGGAAATTAGGTGGCCGCACGCGAATGCTACATTGCCATGCTGGAGATGGAGGATCACCAACAAACAATATGCATAGAAGATCGACGGACCATACCTGAGCGGACGACTAAAATGGGGACATTGGCCAGCCAGCCAATATGTCAAGCCCTCACAGCATTCCTTAGGATGAATCAAGACGTATTCGTGTGGAGCCACGAGGACATGCTTGGGATTGATCCCTCAGTCATAGTTCATAAGTTGAATGTGAACCTCGCAACCTCACCCATCCGATAGAAAAAGTGGGTGTTCGCTCAAGAACAAGACAAAGTGATAACATAAGAGGTCAGAAAGCTACTGGAAGCAAGATTCATTCGAGAAGTATACTACCCTGACTGGTTAGCAAACGTAGTTATAGTCAAGAAGGCCAATGGGAAGTGGCAAATGTGTGTCGATTTCATGAACCTCAACAGGGCGTGCCCGAAGAACAACTACCCACTCCCACGGATAGACACCTTGGTAGACTCGACAACAAGACACTAGCTCCTGAGTTTCGTGGATGCCTTTTCAGGCTATAATTAAATCAAGATGGAGGAGGTTGATCAAGAGAAGAATTCTTTTGTCACCAGCCAAGGACTCTTTTGCTACAAGGTAATGCTGTTTAGGCTCAAGAACGCGGGGGCGATGTACCAGAAACTAATGAACAGAATGTTTGCGCACCAGATTGGAAGGAACATACAAGTTTATGTTGATGACATGTTAGTGAAGAGTTTGCGTGAAGATGATCACCTAAACGACCTCCGGGAGACCTTCGACACCCTCTAGTCATATAACATGAAGCTTGTTGAGGGTCATTTTCTGAAATAGGCAGAAGGCAGCCCAACCCATAAACATGGGCAGCAGATAGGCAGCAAACTAAGAAAAAAACATTAGGCTTAAGCAGCAGGAATAATGGACCATAGGCCCCTATTATAAATAAACGGGTCTTGAAGGAGTAAGTGGGCCTAAAAAGGCCCGGAAAGAGAGAAAACATCACCCATGGGCAGTATGTGGTTTGGAAAAGTGAAAATGGACTGCGGCAGGCGCGAAGTAATGAAAACAAAGAAAGTAGGGGATAATGGCAAGTCCATGAACCCCAAGGATGAGAATGAGGAAATTAGGCCGAAGAAGCCCAATTGAGTAAGTAAATGCCCATGGAATGCAAAGTTAGCAAATGGACCGAGGAAGTCCAAAGGAAGTAAATGGGCCCGACAAGCCCAAGCGAAAAGAAAGGGACATTGGAGCCCACAAGCGAGAACACCAGTGGCCATATTAATCCGCTGGGGGAAAGAAAGAAACGGCAGGCCTGAAAAGAGGCCCAGCAGGAACAAATCGTCGCGGCAAGAAAGGCCGAGTAACACGGTGGGAAGCTAAGGCAACTAAAGAATTGGGCCGAAGAGAACACAAAACCCGGTACTCGGTAAAGTCTAGACCCTATGGGAGTGGGAAATCAGAGTAACAGATGGGGAAAACCCAAGAACGAACGACTGGCAACGCAAGCAAAATGTCCAGTACACGGCAGATGCATGAACAGCAGGCAGATTTCAGACATAACCACGCGCAAGGTCCAGGCACCACCAGCCTGTACCCAGCCAATACAGGACGTGGTGGGGTCGTGGGTTAGAGGTAAGAGGGCATGGTGTGGAGGTGGGGAGAGGGGAAGGCCTGTTTTAAGGTTCCTGCTCAAACTCTTTTAGGGGATACGTCCTGCTGGGATGACATACCACCCAAAAGAGGCAAGGCTGAGTTGGAACCAATAGGTGCATGCCATGAGGGATAGAGAGAGAGAAACAGTGTCGTGGCAGGAAGAGGTGCTGCGGCAGACTAACGGACAAAAGTTGTCTGTGTCTGAACTTGCAGACGGAACAGTAATGTCGGCAAGTACACCCAAGACCAGACAAAAATGGTTAGGGGGTAGAATAGTAAAAATCGGTCGCGGCAGGCACTATAAAGGAAGCCTCCTGCCGTGTGCAAGGGACAACAAGCACGAGAGCAATATCACCCCACGCAAAGAAAAACACTCTGTAACACACTTAGAAAAACAAATGAGCTTAATACTAAAACTACCATTGTGAAAATCACTAAGAAAAGACTAGAAAAGCAAGAAAGAAAGAGAGAAAAAAGAGAAGTGTTGATGGCATGCACCGATAGGTCCCTTTCCTTCTCTCCCTCTCAAATCCCTGCTCTCTTTTAGAATCGTCCTGGGCATTGTTCATTCGGGTCCGCCTCCCTCAAACTCATTAATTTCCATGGCAGGAATTTCCCTTTTTTCCTCGGAGGTTAATCGTTTTTTAGAAGAGGTGTTCTTCCTCTTTGACCTTGCCCTGCGGACCAAACTGAGTTTATTCCCTTTAATAGTTGATTAATCTTTGTTACCATTTGCTCTTACCACTTTATTTGTCAAAATTATTCATGTATTGTGATTATGGGTCATTCGGTTATTCGTTATTAAAAGAATTATCTGGTCATTCCAGAATATATATATTACTCTGTTTTTTATCAATTATGTCTGTCTGCTGCAAGCTTCTCTGGAACAGCACAACCTGCCGCGAACACTCTCCTGGCAGACGGGGCCAGTTTGCGCACAAGCCGGCCAAGTTGAGTTCTAGTTGGACCGGTCTCGACTCCCGCAACCCAGAACACTTGGGCCTATAACCACGAAAGAGGCAGCCCAGCCCAACATAGTCAAAAAGGCCCCCTACATTAAATTGGCGACTCCGCTGGGGAGTTGAGAAATAGTTCAGGGATAAGAGCCCTCGTAAACAGATGCCTCCAAAGTCCAGGACTACACGCAACATGAGTGCTGTACCCTCACAAGCAGAGTCCAGGCCTACAACGCCCTGCCAACCATAGCCTAATCAGGCAGAAGGTGCTAACGAGATGGGGGATGGACCCCATCCTCCTCCAAGGATCCCCGTTGACAATGCCAATACCTTTGTGGAAGTGTTGCAAGCTCTACAGCATTCGCAGCAGCAAATGATGGAAGAAATTCGTCAGTTAAAGACGGATAGAACAAAGGAGAAGGGAAGCCAGCACGATCTAGAGCATGCAGCAGAACAGACACTGGTAGAAGGTGTCCTGCAGAATACGGATCAACGTTTTATTACTATGGCAGAAGTTGCAACTTTCCTGGAGCAAGAGAGAGCTAGAGGACCAAAGGAGAGGTTCTACGCACATAGGCCCCCATACCTACTAAGGGTGCTTAGTAAACCATACCCTGAGAGGTATGAACCGCGAGTTTTCGCACAATATGATGGCAGGAAGGGAAGTGCTGTGGAGCACGTGAGCAAGTTCATCGATACGCTTGGCCCTTATGCCGCAGACGAGGACTTGTGTCTTCGGGAATTTTCTAAATCATTATGTGACCGGGCTTATACCTGGTACATTGGCCTAAAACCAGGGTCGATCCCAACATGGGATGATATGGTAGATGTATTTTGTACCAAGACTTCCACGGAGAAGAAACGGTGACACTTGCAACACTACAAGCGACCAAACAAAGAAATGGTGAAGATTTGATGGAGTACATCAAGAGATTTAGGGACATAGCACTCGATTGCTATGACCACTGCGAAGAAAGGACGCTGGTGGAGATGTGTATGACGAATATGATCAGGGAATACAGGGCAGTTCTAGAAAACCTCGAAATCTCCCAGTTCGCGCAACTATTACAAAAGGCAAGAAAAACTGCCCAATCTGTAAAGCCAAGCACGGACAAAAGAAGTGCCCCGCAAGCCATGGCAGTATCCACTAGTGAGCGGAGGAGAAAGACCGATGGGAGAGGGTACGATACTCCCCCACCAATACCATGCACCGCAAAAGAACTAGACGTACTGTTAGACAAATGGATAGCTGATGGCGTCTTCAAACCTAACCAAGTTGCTAGGGAGCCCACGGAAGAGGAAAGGAGGGACCCGCGTTTTTGTCGTTTACACAATTATGTCCAACATTCTACCGCAGAATGTTGGGCACTTCGCAGACTAGTGCACTGCAGGATAAAGGAAGGGACTTTAGAACTGTCCCAGCAGGAGGTCCAAAGAAACCCACTCCCAAACCACAAAGGGAAAGGTGTAGCAGCAGTAGTGATTTGTGCGGATCCAGGGGATGACGAAGGAGAGAATCCGGCCCTGCCTGCCGCAGCGATCACTACTTTACAACAGAGCTCCAAATTCAAAAACTTATTTGATCAGCTAGGCCTCACAGCAAAAGAAAGAAAGGTGGCCACCGAGGCTCTAGTAAGCATTGCCTCCGGGGCAGGGGTAGAGTGTTTATCAGCAGAAGTCCAAGATGATAGGGCTCTCTTACATGAGTCAACCGAAATCACCTTCAGTGATGAAGATATGGAAGTGGGGTATCCAAACCACAGGAGACCTCTCTATCTGGCGGCATCCATAAATCAAATCCCCATAAAAAGAGCCTTAATGGATACGGGCGCTTCCGTAAACCTCATCCCGTTGAGCACTCTGCAAGCTGTGGGGATTTCGGATAGAAAAATCCAAGGGTGTCCAATGGAAGTGACAGGATTCGGTGGAAGAGGAGAGTACACCGCAGGCCGTATTCAATTGTGGTTAAAAGTGGGACCCATGGCTTCTCTAGCTCGGTTCCACGTGGTAAAAACGGAAGTCTCATACCACGTGCTCTTGGGACGACCATGGTTATATAAACACAGACTAGTTCCATCCACATACCACCAATGTGTGAAGGGACGGATGAATGGTAGGATGATACGCATAGCAGCGAATCACTCACCATTTGAGTAGGTAGAAGCTCACTTAGTAGAAACCATGTTCTACGATCAATGGGCTCCATCCGGGGAAAATTCAGTGTCAAGGCCGCAAGGTACCTTCGTACCTAAATGGAGAGACATCCAGGATGATCCAGAGCCTGACCTAAGGGAGTTACTAGCCAAGAAAAGGAAGAGGAAAGAAGCGCCAACCGCAGACTTAGAGGATACACCTCAATGCGTCAAGATCCGAGGTCCTAACGGTAGGATAGTGTATAAATTATGAAGGCGCGAGGGGCCCACGAGTAAAACGCAGGAGGGCCCCACCCATGAACGGCAGCACGAGGACTCGGAGTGTTGCGTGGTTCAAGAAAAGTCAGAAGAAGAAAGTAAGGAAAATAAGGAAGTTGTGACAGAAAAGGAAGTATAGGTTACGGCAGAAGAAGAGATGGAAGAAGTTGACTTGGGATCCGTTCCACAGGGACCAAGGCCTATCCTAATTAGTGCAAGTTTGACTGAAATGGAAAAGGGAGAACTGGTGTTGCTCTTGAAAGAATTTAAAGATGTCTTCGCATGGGAATACAATGAAATGCCGGGGTTAGACCCAGACTGGTTGCACACACGTTAAATGTGGACCCGGAGGCCAGACCAATAGCCCAGCCTGCCAGGACATTCCACACGGAGATAGAAGGGCAAATAATTAAAAAAGTACAGAAATTGCTTGCTGCAGGATTCATTAAGCCTATCCAACACCCACGATGGCTATCCAACATCGTGCCCGTGAAGAAGAAGAGTGGCCAGATAAGATGTTGCGTAGACTTCAGGAATCTCAACAAAGCCTGCCCAAAGGATGAGTTTCCCTTGCCAAACATGGATTTACTGATAGATTCTGCGGCGAGAAGTGCCATGTTTTCATTTATGGATGGGTTCAGCGGATACAACCAAATCAGGATGGCCCCGAAAGATGCAGAGAAAACCGCTTTCAGGACACCCATGGGCAACTTCTACTACACAGTAATGCCCTTTGGATTGAAAAATGCGGGTGCCACTTACCAGCGGGTGATGACGGCCATATTTCACGACATGATGCATCGTGAACTGGAAGACTACGTAGACGACATAGTAGTAAAATCAAGAAGGAGAGAGGAACACTTCCAAGTGTTGAGAAGAGTATTCGAAAGGTACAGAGCCTTCAAACTGAGAATGAACCCTCTCAAATGTGCATTCGGAGTGTCCTCTGGGAAGTTCCTGGGCTTCTTAGCTCATAGCAAGGGAATAGACGTGGACCCTGCCAAAGCTATGGCCATCACGACCATGAGACCTCCAAATACAGTAAAAGAGTTAAAGAGCTTCTTGGGGAAGGTCTCGTACATCCGAAGGTTTATCCCCAGGTTGGCATCAATCACCTCGGCTTTCACCAAGTTGCTCAGGAAGGGGCTGGATTTTGAGTGGGGGGAATTGCAGCAGGCAGCCTTCAAAAGGCTGCAGCAAATCATGATGAACCTCCCCACAGTGCAGGCCCCAGTTCACAAGAAGCCACTGTTGCTCTACTTGGCCACCAGTTCATATGCCATTGGTGCGTTAATCGCCCAAGAAGATAGGGGTGGCATTGAGTAACCAATATATTATATCAGTCGTGCCTTGAAGGATGCAGAAACCCATTACCCAAGGGCGGAGAGGGCGTGTTTAGCCATTGTATATGCTTCACAGAGGTTGCACCATTATTTCTTGGCCTACGAAGTGTGGTTGATGACCAAATCCCACGCCATCAAAGCTTTGCTGCAGCAACCGATCCTCTCTGGCAGGATATCCCAATGGTTGCTACAATTGTCGCAATATGATTTGAGAATGAGGACACCCAAGGCGGTAAAACGCCAGGCTATAGCGGACTTATTGGCACAATTTCCAGGCGAGGAAGAGTTCCCACTGGATGACGAAGTTCCGGGGGAAGTAGCTATGGCAGAAGAAACCGGAGAGCATTGGGTAATGAAATTTGATGGGTCCTCCACCGCCCAATCTGGAGAGGTGGGAGTAGTTTTGTACCATGGAGAAGACGAAATGATAGCACTGTCGTTCAAATTGGAATTCCCTTGTTCAAACAATGCCGCAGAATACGAAGCTTATCTAACTGGGCTGGCCACGGCTCTTGAAATGGGAGTCAAACACTTAAAGGTGTTGGGCGATTCGAATTTGGTGGTCTGCCAAGCCAATGGGAGTTTCTCTCTGAAAGAACCTAACCTAGCCCCATACAGAGCAATGGCCCATAAAATGGAGGAAAAGTTTTCAACTTTTGAAATAGAGCATGCCCCCAGGAATGAAATCGGTTTGCGGACGCGTTAGACGCGCTAGGCTCACAAATAATATTCGAAGGAGATAGCACCAGAGTAGAGGTCAGTAAAAGGAGAGAATCGATAATTGATATGTTGAGGGAGAAGTTCCTAGAGGAACAGTGCGACGAGGACTGGCGGATTCCCATAAAAAAGGCCTTGGCAAATGAAGATGATACTACAGGACTGAAGGCGCTAAAAGACTATGCACTAGTGAAAGGGGAATTGTACCGCAGAATGCCAGGTGGGGTCTTGACCAGATGCATAAGACTAGAGGAGGCCCAGAGAAGGCTGAAAGAAGTACATGATAGGACTTGCGGATCCTGCGGAGAGGTCAGCCTTTACCGCAGGCTTCAAAGGGCAGGCTTTTATTGGCCGAACATGGGTAAAGACGCAGACCAAGTCCAAGTTCAGTGTAAGCCCTGCCAACTTGCGGCAGACAGAGAAAAAAGTTATGTTGTATCCGCCTGCGAGAATTGGAGAGACCCATTTGTGCAGTACCTGACGAAAGGCATCCTACCGCAGAAGCACAGTGAAAAATATAAACTCAAGAGGTTGGTGACACTTCATGCACAATATGATCCTTTTCAAAAATGGGTATGATGGGGACCCCTTGAGGTACCTGGGTCTTGAAGAAGCAGAAAAAGTGGTGAAAGAAGTGCACTCGGGAGAATGCGGGGAACACTAAGGGAAGAAAAGACTTTACAAGTGTCTGCTGCAAATGGGCTACTACTGGCCTACCATGAAGAAGGATGCGGCAGAATTTGTAAAAAAGTGCCACAGTTGCCAAGTACAGGCCAACTTAATTCACACCCATCCGCAGAATTTGCACAGCATGGTGACCCCATGGGCTTTCCACACTTGGGGGCTTGACTTGGTAGGACTGGTTAACCCACCATCACGAGGATATATATGGATATTGGTGGCTACAGAATATTTTACTAAATGGGCAGAGGCAGTACCGCTCCGCAAAGCCACCGGAGGAGCAGTGGCAAACTTTATCAAAGAAAATATAATCGTGAGGTTCGGGGTACCCCACAGAATCATCAGTGACAATGGCACACCTTTTGTAAACAGCGAAGTAAGGAAGATGCTAGAATTCTACCAAGTCAAACATCATCGGTCATCACCTTATTACCCTCAAGGGAATGGGCAAGCGGAGGCAACAAACAAAACCCTTATAAAAATTATAAGTAAAATGAGTCAGGAGTATACAGGGGGGATGGGCAATGCACCTGCCAGACGCGTTGTGGGCTTACAAAAATTCGCCTAAGTCAGCCACAGGTTTTTCACCTTTTTCCTTAGTTTATGGGACTGAAGTGGTGAGCCCAGTGGAGATAATGACCCCATCCCTAAGGGTCATGAAGATGTGAGAAAAAGGAAGGGAAGAAGAAGAAGTCTTAGCGGCAGAAAGGTGTGAAGACCTAGAAGGACTTGATGAAGAAAGAGAAAAGGCCCAAGAATGCAGCCGCAGATATAGGCAAAAAATGACTGAAGCTTACGGCAGGATGACTAGAGAAAGAGTATTCGTGGAAGGATAGCTTGTTTTGAAAGTGGCAGACTATGTTAGAAGAGGCCTGGCAGGACTGTCCAAATTCGCACCGAAGTGGGAAGGACCCCTTGTAATAAGGGAAGCACACCCAAGTGGGTATTACCGTTTGACTCAGATGGATGGCAAAGACTTAATGGATCCCATCAACGGGAAATGGTTGAAGCAATATCATGCCTAAGGAGAAAACTTATATGATTGTTTCTTTCTCTTCCTTTGTTTTGTTTTAAAAAGAAGAATTTATGTTTCCTTTTACCTTACCATTTTTCAAGTGACTGTGTCACAACATGAAGTTGTAACTTGCTTTCAGTAGGATGTAATGAAAAGCACCAAGTATTATCATCATATGTCATAGCAAAACATAAAGTGTAGCATCACAAAGTTAAGTTACAAACCCAAACCATGGCAAACTAGCCAAATAAGTGCTATGAGAAAGCATAATGTACTAGATAGAGTCACAAGAAAAAGGAAAACAACAAAACAAGGGAGAAACTGCATCATCATCAACGAAGCCCGGAAATAAGAGACTAGTCTCCAAAACGATCGGACACACCAATGCTGGAAAGAAAACGCTCGCGATGGCCCTCCAAGTCTACCACCTCCTTTCTCAGGATCTCAAGACGCGAATCAATAGCATCAACAGTGGGTCGGACTCTTCTCATGAAAACAGCACGGGCAATCTCTCGGAGGTAATCCAAGACAAACTCCACAGCAAAGCCTATGCTGATAAGCTCCTGCACCGTAGCCCTCCACTGCAGGATCCTCTCGGTAGAGACAGTGTCAATAAAGCTATGCTCTATGTCGTTCAACACACTCCCCAATATCTTCAAAAAATGCTCTCTAACGGATCGGCCAAGTCGAAAGCCCTGCATAAAGTCCCCATGGTTGTTATAGATCATCACCAAATGAGCAGCACAGTCCTCAGGGACTCTAAAACCATGAAAGTCCACATAAGGAGGCCCGGAGCCCAAGAAAGCTGAAGGATCAAGGTCATTGACCTCAGGCTGATCAAAGCGAGTAAAAAAGGCAACAGCCTCGCTCACACGACCTGGAAGGGTGGCAGAACTGCTGCCCGCTTCAAACTGAGGTGGGGTTATAGGAAAAGGTCCTGCCAAGGAAAAACATAAGGCATGAGGTGAGGAACTAAAAGAAAAAAAAACAAACAAACCCATGGGGAGCAAACAAAAGTAGACAAGGAGAAAGAAAGCTTACCAGTACTGGCAACAATGGGGGCTGCGGGAAGAACTAAAGCAGGCACAGAAGGACTGGCAGAAACTGATGCTGTAAATACGGCAGAGACTGGTGCAGAAAATATGACAGGAATGGGTGCTGTGGACGCGGCAGGAGTGGTTGCCGCAGGCACCCCTACACTTGGTGCAATGCCTAGCCCTTCAAAGGTCTCTGCAAACAGAGAAAATAGACATGTAAGAAGAGTGGGCCCAGTAAAGATAAAGAAGGAAAAGTAGACTTAATAAAAAAAGGGGGAGGAGAAAGGAATTACCCGTAAACCCAGCCTCGGATGGAGCACCCTCTTCTTCCTCGGACTCAGAAATCCTCCTCGACAGGACGGGCTCATCATCAAGATCCTCCAGAATGTCCTCGGACTCCTCAGAAGACAAATCAACATCGAGCCCGCGAGTGGCCGAACTGGGAATAGAAGAAGGCGTAACCACCAGGGAAGAACTGTCCTTCGCAGCCTGAAATAGAGTCGCAAAAGGATCACTGGTAGAAATGATAAGAGGAGCAATGGGTGAAACAGCCTCAATCTGAGCTATGGCAGGAGGAGCAGCAGCTTCCTTTGGAATGGGCATCTCGGTCGAAGATGGAGTGGCTTCTCTAACCCCCTCAGTGTGAGTACCCTCTTCTCTAGGTACCGATCCGATGGGAGGGCTAGGAAACTCCACAGGAATCCCATGCGCAGTAGCAGGAGTGGTGGGCGTCCGAAGAGCTTCACCAGCCCTATCAAAAGAACCCGCCACGAGTATGCCCATGGAAGCAGACATCTCCTCGGCCGTGGGACGATAGATGGAAAGAGGCTCGGGCTGATCCTGGAACACAAAAGAAAGGGGAAATGCATATACACACGTGGAAAGAAATAAAAGAATTTAAAGCTGATCAAGACATATGAAGGACACGTGGCAGGTGAAATATGTGCAAAAAGAAAAAAAGAGAGGAAGGGAGATAGTGGAAATTACCTCAAACGCAGGCTCGTCAAGTTCGATAGGACGAGCGGCTGACGTATCCTCCTTATGCTTAGACTGCAAAGAAAAGGGGGGACAAGAGGCAGTGTTAAAGAAAGAAAGCAGTGGTCACAGCATGAGTTGAGCAGTTAAAGCCAAAACAAAGGAGATAATAAAAAAAATTAAAAAAAAAATTCTAACAAAAACGTACCCTTCGCTTGGCGGCAGACGTAGGATGGGGAGTTGTTTTCCTCTTGCTACCCCGTGTCCTGCTAGAAGGGGGAGCACCTGTGGCTGGCTGCGCAGCAGCAGACTTGGGCTTGATTGCGAACTTGTGCTTGGCAGGAGTCTTCTTGGTTGCCGCAGGAATATTGGTTACTTTAACCTTCTTCTCCCAACTAGGGGGAAAATCACCCGTGAGCCAACACCACCCTTTCTGCTCATCGTCCCACTCGAAGATGGCAGAACGGCTCTGTTTTCTGGCATAAACTAACGCTGATTTGGAAGGCAGAAGCAGCCGAGGGTTGGGAGAGACAAGCATGCTCAGCCCTTCAGGAGGGATAAGGGAAAAGCCACGACTACCTACCAACTCCTGCCCAAATGAGGTCATCACTGCCTGCCAATATCCATGCATGGCAGGAGTGTAAAGGCCCTCTCTAGACGAGCCAGGACCAGTAACCGCACTAAAGCGTTGTCTCCAAAAGTCAAAAGCAGTCTGTCGCAGGAAAGCCCGAACTGAAGTAGGGAACTCCCTGAGATAGGAAAGGTCATCAGGGATGTCTTAGTCCAGCCCAAACTGCCTCCTCACACGGTTGGCAGGATAGTGAACAAATCTGACGCCCTCATCAGCCAAGTATGGTAGCCATCCAACATTGGTAGCCGCTAGATAAGTGATCCCCATCTCATCAAAACCAGCCAAAGGGGTGGTGGTCCCAACAGTATCAGTAAACGGACCCATGGCAGAATCAACACATGTGTAACCTTTGCCTAAATTTTTATAAGCTCTCCAAGAAAAGTAAACACCACTATCAAAAGACTCAACAACTAAGTGACCAAGGGGCTTCAGACCAGACCAATGAAAAGCCAAAGGGAAATCAGATTCAAACCTGCCGCAGAAGTCAGTGATCACTTGCGGACATGATTGGTACTTCTCCTTCGCGAAACGAACAGGCCTACATTTCGTTAAGTGTTGGGCACTGCGCTCGAACAACAATTGCTGCAGGATGGTGCTATGAACAGAGGAAGTGACGATGTGGCAGGAGCCCGCCTAGCTCTCATCACTCCGCAGGATGTTCAGCTGAACATACAAATGCCCCAAGAACATGGGGGCCAGCGGCAGACTCACTCTAGCGACTATTTTAATAGCCAAGTGGAAATACAAAGGCTTGACGGCGTAATGGGGGTGCGAACCAAAAAGGAACTTGCAAAGCCAAAAGGCGACAAAGGCCGCACGGTGGGCGGCAGCAGAAAACTTAGAGGAAGAACTAACCCAGTATGATAGTTTGGCATTCCCGGCCATCCTCTTTCTCAACTCAACCTCAATGGCCTCTTCCTCCGAAGAAAGCTCTATAGCTACAGGATCCGTATCACCTAGGATCGGCAGGAGTAGTTGGTTGGCCACATCTTCAAGAGTCACAGTCAATTCGCCGCAGGAGAAGAAGAATGTATGGGTGGTGGCGCACCACCGGCGGACCAAGTGACGAAGGTTATAAAGGTCTCGAAAATTAGAAAGACTCCGGAATAAAACAATGGCCTTCAAAACGCCGGCCCGCTGTAGCAAACCCATAAAGGCCGTATCGGATAGTTCTCGGTCAACCCATTCCTTCCAACCCAAGGCCATGCCTGACCCAAACTCGAAATGAATCGGCACAAGAAGAGAGATCCCCTGATAGATGACCAAATCGAAAATAGAAGAAAACACCGGAGCCCAAGAGATATTGTGGTTCCGTCTACACATGGATATCCACACACGGCCTGGAGGCGGCGACACATATTCGCTAGGAACTTCGGGGAAGTGTGGATAGGCATTATACCAAGGATCGATCAAAGCGGTGACCTCACTATCTGGGTCGCGTGGCGCGTCTTCTTCGTCGGAATGATCAGACTCGGAGTATATGGCCTCCTCGCCTATTTCTTGTCCGGCGGGAGGATCAGGAACTTTCTCTTTCCCTTTGTGGCGGGAAGAACTCTGACTCTTCACCGGTGCCATTGTGCGATGGTTCGAACGGAGTAAAAGGGGTATGGGTGCGCGAGGAAGAGAAGACGATAAAGGAAAAGGGACGAACACGATATTTTGGAAAAGGAGGTATTTGTGTTTGATTTTTGAAGAGACTCTCCTCTTAAATACCTGAGTCATTAATACCGATCTGAAGGAAGGCGGCGGGTCAGCCATCAAAAGAAGAATGAAATTAATGAAGCGGCAGTTGTGTCTTTGAATAACTGCCGTTCTAGGAAAATCGAAGAGTCACCACTGTTCACGGCAAGAAAAAGAAATATATATGAAGGGACCCACAGTTTTAAAAAGCCTGCGAAGGAAAAGAAAGCAGGGAAGCAAAAAAGGGGACAAAAAGGTCTTTTATTCACATATGGATCGCAAGCACGCCCCTTATGTTCAGGGGGCTAAATGTTAAGGGTCATTTTCTAAAATAAGCAGAAGGTAGCCCAACCCATAAACATGGGCAGCAGATAGGCAGCAAGCTAAGAAAAAAACATTAGGCTCAAGCAGCAGGAATAATGGACCACAGGCCCTTATTATAAATAAACGGGTCTTGAAGGAGTAAGTGGGCCTAAAAAGGCCCGGAAAGAGAGAAAACATCACCCATGGGCAGTATGTGGTTTGGAAAAGTGAGAATGGGCTGCGGCAAGCCCGAAGTAATGAAAACAAAGAAAGTAGGAGATAATGGCAAGCCCATGAACCCCAAGGATGAGAATAATGAAATTGGGCCGAGGAAGCCCAATTGAGTAAGTAAATGCCCATGGGATGCAAAGTTAGCAAATGGACCGAGGAAGTCCAAAGGAAGTAAATGGGCCCGACAAGCCCAAGCGAAAAGAAAGGGACATTGGAGCCCACAAGCGAGAACACTAGTGGCCATATTAATCCACTAGGGGAAAGAAAGAAACGACAGGCCTAAAAAGAGGCCCAGCAGGAACAAATCGCCACAGCAAGAAAGGCCAAGTAACACGGTGGGAAGCTAAGGCAACTAAAGAATTGGGCCGAAGAGAACACAAAGCCTAGTACTCGGTAAAGTCTAGACCCTATGGGAGTGGGAAATCAGAGTAACAGATGGGGAAAAGCCAAGAACGAACGACTGGCAATGCAAGCAAAATGTCCAGTACACGGCAGATGCATGAACAGCAGGTAGATTTCAGACATAACCACGTGCAAGGCCCAGGCACCACCAGCCTGTACCCAGCCAATACAGGACGTGGTGGGGTCGTGGGTCAGAGGTAAAAGGGCATGGTTTGGAGGTGGGGAGAAGGGAAGGCCTATTTTAAGGTTCCTGCTCAAACTCTTTTGGGGGATACGTCCTGCTGGGATGACATACCACCCAAAAGAGGCAAGGCTGAGTTGGAACCAATAGGTGCATGCCTTGAGGGATAGAGAGAGAGAAACAGCGTCGTGGCAGGAAGAGGTGCCGCGGCAGACTAACGGACAAAAGTTGTCTGTGTCTGTACTCGCATACGGAACAGTAATGTCGGCAAGTACGCCAAAGACCAGACAAAAACGGTTAGGGGGTAGAATAGTAAAAATCGGTCACGGCAGGCACTATAAAGGAAGCCTCCTGCCGTGTGCAAGGGACAACAAGCACGAGAGCAATATCACCCCACGCAAAGAAAAACACTCTGTAACACACTTAGAAAAACAGAGGAGCTTAATACTAAAACTACCATTGTGGAAATCACTAAGAAAAGACTAGAAAAGCAAGAAAGAAAGAGAGAAAAAAGAGAAGTGTTGATGGCATGCACCGATAGGTCCCTTTCCTTCTCTCCCTTTCAAATCCCTGCTCTCTTTTAGAATCGTCCTGGGCATTGTTCATTCGGGTCTGCCTCCCTCAAACTCATTAATTTCCACGGCAGGAATTTCCCTTTTTTCCTTGGAGGTTAATCGTTTTTTAGAAGAGGTGTTCTTCCTCCTTGACCTTGCCCCGCGGACCAAACTGAGTTTATTCCCTTTAATAGTTGATTAATCTTTGTTACCATTTGCTCTTACCACTTTATTTGTCAAAATTATTCATGTATTGTGATTATGGGTCATTCGGTTATTCGTTATTAAAAGAATTATCTGGTCATTCCAGAATATATATATTACTCTGTTTTTTATCAATTATGTCTGTCTGTCTGCAAGCTTCTCTGAAACAGTACAGCCTGCCGCGAACACTCTCCTGGCAGACGGGGCCAGTTTGCGCACAAGCCGGCCAACTTGAGTTCCAGTTGGACCAGTCTCGACTCCCGTAACTCAGAACACTTGGGCTTATAACCACGAAAGAGGCAGCCCAGCCCAACATAGTCAAAAAGGCCCCTTACAAAGCTGAATCCAAACAAGTGCGCATTTGGAGTAACTGCGGGGAAATTTTTGGGCTTCATGGTATCCCAAAGAGGTATAGAGGTTAACCCGGAGAAGATACGGGCGATAATTGAGTTGGAACCACCGAGGACGGTCAAGGAGGTACAAAGCTTGAATGGCAAAATCATAGCCTTGAACAGGTTCGTCTCGAAAGTGACGGACAAATGTCTACCCTTCTTTCACGCTCTAAGAAAATCATTCGAATAGACGGCCGAGTGCCAAAAAGCCTTAGATTTAAAGAAATACCTTTCATCTCCACCATTGCTCAGCCCGTCCAAACCAGGGGAAGAACTCTACCTTTACTTAGCAATTTCGCAAGCAGCGGTTAGCGCAGCCTTAGTAAGAAAGGAAGAAGGATCTCAAAAACCCGTCTACTTTATAAGTAGGGCATTCCGAGAAGCAGAAGAGAGGTTCCCCCAAATGGAGAAATTGGCCTTCGCGCTAATGACTGCGGCACGAAAGCTCAAGCCGTACTTCTAGGCACATACCATCATAGTCTTGACAAATCAGCCCCTGAGAAGAGCCATGAGTAGCCCTGAGGCTGCCGGACGAATGGCTTTATAGGCGATAGAGCTGAGCGAATTTGATACACAGTACCGCCTGCGAACTAAGATAAAAGAGCAAGCTGTGGCTGACTTCATCGCCGAATTTACTCAATCAGAAGGCAAGGAGGCAAAAATAGCCGCAGAGTGGAGCATCTACATGGACGAATCTTCCAATAGACGCGCAGGAGGGGCCGATGTGGTAATCCGAACCCAGGAGGGGGATAAGATCGAGTGCATGATCCGATTGGACTTCCCGATGACCAAAAATGAAGTCGAGTATGAAGCATTGGTGGCAGGGCTAGACCTTACAAAGGCAGCAGGTGCTAAAAACATGGTTGTCCATTGCGACTCTCAGGTGATAACAAGTCAAATTAATGGCGGCTACGAGTGCAAGAATGAAAGGATGAAGAGGTATCTGGAAGAGGTGAAGAGTCGAACAAGCCGCCTCAAAGTCAAATTCGTTCAAATCCCAAGGGAGGAAAATGAGTGTGCCGACCGCCTAGCAAAAGTTGCCTTCGCAGAACTTATGTTTATCCCTGAACAGGTATTGTCATTTGTTCAAGTCTACTCACTTATTTATGATGGAACGAATGTGCAGGAAGTAGACTCTGAAAGTAATTGGACTACGCCATTAATATCCTACCTTAGAACGGGCGCTTTACCATAAGGGAAGGATGCCGCTAGGAAGCTGAAGGTTCAAGCGTCACGATTTATGCTGATGAAAGATGTCTTATACAAAAGAGGATTCTCTCGACCGTACCTGAGATGTTTAAGCCACAAGGAAGCGGATTACGTAATGAGAGAAATCCACGAGGGCATCTGCGGAAACCACTCGGGGGCAAGGTCATTAGTGCACAAATCGATCCGAGCAGGATACTACTGGCCTACAATGCTGAAGGATGCACAAGCTTATGTCAAGGCCTACGACAAGTGTCAGAGGTTCAGTAATTTCATCAGGCAACCCTCTGAAGATTTGACACCTATGACGGCCCCTTGGCCATTCACCCAATGGGGACTAGATATCATGGGTCCCTTCTCGACATCAGTTAGGCAGCTAAAGTTTCTAGTAGTTGGTATCGGCTACTTTACTAAGTGGGTGGAAGCAGAAGCCCTAGCCACTATCACGGAGAAAAACATTCGAAGTTTTGTTTAGAGGAATATCATTTGCAGGTACGGGATACCAAGAGTGCTTTTCTCTGACAACGAAAAGCAATTCGACAACAACGCATTTAGGGACTTCTGTTTGGAGCTAGGTATCAAGAATCACTACTCGTCACCCGCACATCCATAGGCCAATGGGCAAGTTGAAGTCACAAATCAGTCCTTACTCAAAATCATCAAGACTCAGCTCAAGAGGGCAAAGGGATTCTGGCCTGACAAGCTACCTAGCGTTCTGTGGGCATACCGAACTACAGCAAGAACACCCACGGGAGAAACGTCGTTTCGACTAGGATACGGAAGTGACGCTGTCATCCCAGCAGAAGTAGGGCTCATAAGCTATCGGGTAGAGAATTACGATAAGAATAAAAACGAAGAGGCCATGCACCTTCAGCTCGACTTAGTGGTCGAAGTCCGGACGACAGCAGAGCAAAGATTGGCGCGATATCAGAATTTCATGTCGAAACATTACAACTCTAAAGTCAGGCACAGAGACTTTCAGGTTGGAGATCTTGTACTACGGAAGGTAATGGGCGCTGCTAGAGATCCTTCACAAGGAAAGCTCAGCCCCAACTGGGAAGGTCCCTACAGGATTGCGTCATGGTAGAGGAAGGGCACCTATCACCTCGAAATGCTGGACGGACGAAAGCTGCAGCACCTATGGAACACAGAGCACCTACGAAAATACTACCAGTAGAGATAATATGAAGAACAACGACAACCCCCAATTTCCTAGTTTATTCAGTTTTACTACAATTACTAGTTTTACTTAGACAATTTTTTCTACAATATGTACCTTTTTAAGCCCGAAGGAGCAAGTACTTTTCTACTAAAGCATGGTTTTTTAATTAATAAGAGGAATATTCAGACACAACTATGTTTTTCTACCTAAATTCTTAGTCCAAAAAGTGGACAGGTATAAAGTCCACAAAGTGGATGGATCATCCAAATAGGATGAGAATTCTTATAAAATCCACAAAGTGGACGGATCATCCCAAGAGGATGAAAATTTTACAAAGTCCACAAAGTGGACGGATGTAAACTAATGTCCACAAATTGGACGGATCATCCAAATAGGATGAAAACTCTTACCAAGTCCAAAAAGTGGACGGGTATAGACTAAAGACCACAAGGTGGACGGATCATCCAAATAGGGTGAAAATTCTTATAAAATCTACAAAGTGGACGGATCATCCCAAGAGGATGAAAATTTTACAAAGTCCACAAAGTGGACAGATATAAACTACTGGTCAGTAAGTCCGTTTGTGGACGGCTATCCCAATAGGATAGGACGGTCTTAATTAAATCCAGTTAAAACAAAACGGACAAATACATTCCACGAAAAAAATGTCAAACAAAGTCGTTATAGTAGACGGACTAAACCAAAACAGCAAGAAATTTTAACAGATAGTAAAAAACCCTCATAGGGAAATGTCTACATAGTTCAAAAATATGACGGACGGATTGTAAATTGTTCTCCAAATATTATTACATATAAAAAGAAATAATAAATTAAAATGCATATATAATAATTAACTACACATTTGCAGCAGGGGTCTCATTCTTCTCCTCAGTATGACGGGTCTGACCATCCTTTGGTTCATTTTTGGCTTTCAACTACAGTCCTGTCACCAGGGGTGTCGTTAACGGGCACCTCGTCGCCAAAAAATTCATCTGTATTCTCAGATTGAACAGGTTGGACGGACGTCTGCTCTTGGGCATTAATGTTGATGGTTGACACATCCAGTTTTGGATACAAAGCTTTCACTTGACGAATGGCATCATCAAAACCGTCACCATAGGAGACCCCAAGCTCTAACAAAAAGGAGTCCGAGTCATGGTACTCTCGTACTACAACCTCCTTCACTAGACAAATCTCTTTTTCCTTGTCTTCCAGGACCTTCTTCAAATCCTCCGTCAACTTGAAGTACTTGTCCCTAGCCTCTTTTGCCATTTTGACCTTCTTCTCCTCGGTCACCTTCCAGGCCTTCAGTTCGATCAGCTCATCCTCCATCAACTGTGCCTTCTTTCGAACACAGCCCAGCATCATCTCATGATTTAGACACCGTCCCATTAACCCCTTCATCATAACCATGGCCTGAAAAAGGGGGATGAATTAGTTTTAAACAAAGAGATACAGACGGATGAAAAGATGACGGGATATTACCTGAGCAATGCTAAAAAGACCCGTCTCCCCCATAGCCTCCGTCGAATGATTACATAGGTCTTCATAATCCTCAGAAGTTATGATGGATGACAGCCTCTCTAAGGCCTTTTTGGAGTCTTCCCAGAGTAGGATGGGTGGCTTCTTCTAACTATCGAATGGACCCTTTATAAAGGCTTTGCCAGCCCCATGCTTCACTGGGGTGACCGTCTTTACACCCTCAGCCATTAATCCTACAACGGGCTCCAAGGGAACCTTTGGTTTCTTTGGAGGATGGTCTCCTTTGGACGACTGCTTCCTTTTTGTCGACGGATTGCTTGAGCCCGTCCCCTTGGGATCCACATCACCCATCTCCTTCTTCTTGGTAGCTTGTACCTTAATCAGTGCCCTCCTCTTAGCGTCGTCCATTTCTGTAGAGGTGGACGGACGAAGTTAATTACTAAGATAAAAATTAAAGCCATTCAAAACAGAATAAGGATGACGAACTTATGTTGACGTACTCTGGCGTCGTATTTAATGGTTGCCGGTGTTGGTTCAAGTCCGTCACAATACCAATGGATGGTATTTAGTGTGACTAGTTTGGCCCAAGTCCTTTCCTCCGGCTTGGACTTAGCAAAAATTTTCTCAAGGAAGTTGAACTCCTCAAGTTCAACTTGTGGATGCCGTTGAACTGAAAAGAGGTGAACAGTTAAAAGTATTGAAGAAATCATAAAAAACTGAACGGTTATGAAAAAGGGTTCACACACGTGGACGGGTGCGTACCAGTCGGAGGTAATATGCCCCAAGTCATGTCAACGGGCATGTGTTCCGTGTCCCCCAAACGACACATCCACTCGTCGCCCTCTAGGAAGAAATAACAGCTCTTCCAATCCCTATTGGAGTCTGGGGTTTCATATATAACTTTCAACAACGGACTCCTAGGCACAAAGCTATATATCCCATTTGATTTGTCAATCTCATCTGGACGGTAGCAGTGAAGGAATTCCTGCACTGTCAGCCTCCTAGCACCATTAGACATGGCGCCGTACAAGACCTCCATGGCTATGAAGACCCTCCAGGCGTTTGGAGATATTTGGTTGACGGACAGGCCCAGGTATCAGAGAAGCTCACAGTGAAGGGAGCTTAGTGGAAACCTAAGTCCCACCTTCAGCATCTATTCGTACACTTCAACACCTTCTATCCCTTCGAAGTAGCATTTCTCTGACTTATAGGGTAGACGAATGGGTATGTTGTCTGGAATTTGGTAGTTGGCCCTAAGGGTGTTGAAATGTTTCTCCTTGATGGTGGATGTAAAAGCGTTCACTGTCTACTCCAGTAGCATGATGAACTCCCTAAGTCCATCGGTACCAACGACGGACTTTATTGGTTGTTCCTCGCTGTCATCAGAACCCCCCCCTAGTTCAGCCATCTCCATGTCCTCATTTGTTGAGGACGGGGAATATGTAGACAGACTCCTCTTTTTGCTTAGACTATCTTGGTCTTTGTGACTTGACGGGTATACTTCCTTGTAATCTGCCCCATCACGGATAACCGACTGGTTACTTGACGCACTAGACATTGCCTACACGTAACGACAAAACCTAAGACTCTGACAGATCTAAAAGGGGTGACGGGTGTATAAAGCCTAGGAAAATAAAGAGTAAATGTGAAGGTAGAAGAGACTTGTGAAAAAGAGAGTACTTACCAAGTTAGTAAGTTAACGGAAGAAGTGCGTTGATGATGGATGTAGCAACTGAACGGAGTGGTCTCTGACAAGGTTGATGGAAGCGCTCTGACAATGTGTTCCAGCAGAGAATAGAGAAATGAGAGGAGAAGAGTGTGATATTTATAAAGGAAGTGCACGGAAGACGAAGCGACGCCTCGATCTAAGATAATATCCAGTGGAAAGGCGACGCGTGTCATGTTGCATAAATGCCTCCCAGACAACTTGTCAGGGTAGGCACAGTTCACGGAGTTCGTATTGAAACCGTCGACCCCTGAGCTTTGAACCGTCATCCCCTAAACTTTAAACCGTCACCCTACGGGTCCACCCGGTAAAAGATGACGGACCCATAAGGTGAGGGGGCAACTAAAGAGGGTAAAAATCTAGGCTGACAGACCACTACAAAATGGGTCTGACGGTTCCATATTCGTGGGCTGATAGAGGATGGGCCCAATGCGCATCCGGTCTGATTTTGCATAAACGAATGCAACTGGGCCGGGTTGAGTATCCACGTGGCATTCAGAAACCCCAGATGGGAAATACTTGCGACACACACTTAGCCACCATAGAGTCTCAAGAACAGAATCCTTGCACAAATAGGATTCCGGAAGATACGCACATTGATGAAGATCTTCTCTATAAGGAAATGTCTTGTCCATCACGTTTGGGATTGTTCAAGAGGATTCCTATAAGGTAAAGACTTCTACCTCAAAGAAGAGAGATCAACCTTCTACTACTATAAAAACCTCAATACCCTCATTAATCAAGGTACGCATAATTGACCCCCTCTCTAGCACTCTAGAGTTGTGAAAAGTTCTAACTTGACATTCGGAGGGTATTTGGCCAGCACCACACTGGTGCTCTCGGTTAGGTCTTCTCTTTTTATTGTGCAGGTGATATTTTGAGTGTACGAGCATCGTGTAGCTCACTGGTGATTTTTCGGCTTCATCATAAACTATGGAGCACTTTGCTTCCCACAATGGCTATATAATACTTAGACAGATGACCAAACATAGACATGATTGAATTACTTTGAAACTTCCTTTCAACTTCCACTATATAATACACACTAGCCCACTCATACCCACACCACAAACAGTAAAACTTTAGCCTGCCCCCTCGAAACTTAAACTAAAGTTTGTTGTCACCTAAAATAAATTCAGCGTTATCTTTTCTTTTGATGGGCAAGGGATGAAGGGGCATATATTGAGTTCAAAAATAAGTACTCACTCTGTCAAAGAGAATTGTAGAAATGACCAGCAACTTCTTTTCATAAAAAGTGCTCATTATATTTAGATGTTAATATCTTAACATGACCCTTTACGTCGAATTTTGTTGACTGTTCTCTGTTAGAACTTTGAAGGTCCATTAGGGATCATATCACACATATAAAATAATTTTCCTGTGTAATTCTTCTCATTCTCCCTAGGGGTAGTAAGTTCCAATTATTGAATCATTAAAAAAAAAAGTGCTTATATATATATATATATGGTGATAGGCAAGAATTGTCTACGAATCGATATTGGTTTGGAGTGGAGTTTGACTTGTGTTTTTATGTATTTCAAGCAAAGATTGGAGTGGATTTTGTGTTGCAATTTCTTTGCATTTCAAGCAAAGATGTGTTGGTTTCAGATTTTGTCAGCAATGTTTGGTGCTATATTTTGAAGTTGAATGTTCTCCTAAATATACGATGCACTTTCTTACATCATTGTACAGCCATCGTTCTTTTTCTCTTCTATTTCTCAAATTGTGTTGACACTTTCTCAACCCACAGGCATCTTAGTTTCCTGCAGTGTGTTTAATATATGGACTTCAAAGTTGTACACTCGATTTTATTATACTTAATAAGTTAAGGAGTGGTTTATTCAATTTTAATGCTTTGTTGCATGAGGTTGAGACTAAAATAAAATCATTGGAGTTATCAATTAATAGTTTGTAGGCTAAATTGTGATGGACCGAGTCATGAGTTAAATGGTAATTCTGCCTAAATTACAGTGTGTCCTTGCTTCGTGGTCATTATGTATTTGATGTAAGACAGACTTGAATCCATTGCATAAACTCATGGTACAAAATACTTATAGACTTGGATTCTTTTGGCTAAATATTGATAAAATAAAGTTTGTTTGTGATGTGTAGCATAAAAATAGAGTTTGTTTGTGATGGGTAGTGGTCAATGTTATGGCCCACCATTAGCACCTTCTCCATTGTCCATTAAGTAACTCAATTATATTGCATTATCATTGCATAATTGGTAGATACTGACTCCCTCTTTCTTAATTGTAGGTGGCTATGGGTTGTGACCACGAAGAATAGCCCCGTCGAAATCTGTTTGGTCTAGCACTGTCAGCTTCTAAATTCTATGCATCCCAACCAGGTACCCAAATTGTGTTTCTCGTAATGTTTATGAACAGTGTATATTGTTATAACTATAAAATATCTCATAGTCGAAAATAATGGAACATTGCATACTGTGTTGCCTTTTTTTTTTTTTTTTTTTTTTTTTGCTATTGCAGGTGGTGTGGCAACCATATGAAGTTGAATTAGGCCACTTGCCTGCATTCTGTTTCACAAGAAAGGAAATGTGGATGGCAAGGGTGCCACTTGTATGTTTCTTGCTAGTAGAGAAACATTCATCGAATCGTGTAATTCGTCAGTTTGGGATGGTACAATAAATTCCCTTTGACGTTGATACTGACGATGCCTTTCATGCTATAGACTTGAGGGGGAAGACCAAAATGAATTGAAGGGAGAAACATGCTGACCATATCCAAGTATGGAATAGTCAAACACAATTACTATGTCATGGAGCACAACTAGAGGGTGATATGCCGCCTGATCATCCATACTTCCAATGGTAAGATAGGGTCACTTGGAGGTTCTTCGACCATACTAACACCGCACTTTGTATTATGGTAATTGCTTCGAACTTTCTTTTCAAATTTAGTTCAATATTACCATTTTTGTGTTAGATGTAGTAATTGTATTTATTTACTTGCAGATTGCAAGTCACAAGCAGTTGTTGATGCGTTACGTAGTAGGCAGTCTTGATTACAAGCAGATTACAGATGTGCTTAAGGCAGTGGATCACCTTCACCGTATAACTGCCCATCTTCTTGTGGAAAATACCAATGAGGAAAATCTAGAAGCGCCAAAAGATACTAGACAACCAAGCATGAGCTCAACTCCTGCCAGCCATAGCCACGGTCGACATGCTGCACCCCATCAGGTTGTCACTAGGCCGGATCCCCCTCCACCCCCACATGCATCTCTTGTCCCAGATATCCCTCCACCCCCACATGCATCTCCTTCCCCAGAGATCCTTCCACCTACTGCTCATGCATCTTCTCACCCCGAGATCCCTTCACCCACCCCACGTACATTTTCTGACCCCGTTCATCTTTCACCTACTCCGCCATCCTTTGATCTCGGCTTTGATTTCAATAAGACCCCTCCTGTCATGCACACCTAGTCCCCCTCATACAACATTGGTCATATAGACCATGTACCATCCAGCAGCTGTATAGGCCTTACTTCAGCCATGAACCCACCCCATATTGACTCCATGTCATTCATGTCCACTCCTGGACTGCATACAGGTCCCATGAGTACAGGCCTCACTCATATCATCTGCTACACCATCCTCCCCCACTATTGTAGGATCTTTAGTTGTTGGAAGTGAAGCAAAATAGCCAGATTTGCACGTCGAGAATGAGTAAGTAGTTTGGTTACACTCACCCCCATAAGGTCGACCTAAACACACAACAAAACCACCTCCTTGTAGGACAGGCGGCCACAAAGCAGGACACAAGGCCGATCCCATGGTACGACAAGTAATTTAATGTAATGAATAATTTCACAACTGCTGTTATGGTTGATATTAGAATTCATTTAATTCATTGTTCGGTGGTAGCTTTATCTTTGCAACAACGCGAGGAGCCTGACCAAGGAGATGCAATACCCCCTCCCCCACATACCAGACACTACACGAGACAGCATAAGCGTAAAATATATTAGGGTCAACACCCCATCTAAATTTGTAAATCATGGTATTAGTGAAGGGAACACTTTAATGTTTTGATTGCTTAATTTTCCACTTTTTCCCATGTTTCAGGCAGAGTTGATTGATCCAGCATTGAAGGGAACAAATCATGGTATTTATGTGCTAAGCTGGCACTAAGATAAGCATATTATTGCATTTATATCTAGGCCAAGTCAAGTCATGGTTCGTGACTATGAAGATTCAGGTATTTAACTTATGCATGCTGTCAATAATTATTGATATATTCCAATTAAGTTAACATTAGCCCATTTTAACTTCTTAAGTAGATTTCTTTTACTTAAAGTAGTTTTTATAATGCTAATATTATGGAATGTTTTTGAAACTTTCAGAAATTGATAAAAATTATTAATTAGGAAGATTATTAAAACCTTAGTGCAGAAATGTTTTTTTTTTTTTTTTTTTTTTTTTAACGGTGAAAATGGTGAGGTGAGTTACGGATGTCTAACGGAGGACACCTCAGATGGGTTAAATGATACTTTTTAAATCGCGAGTAGGCTTAGTTAAAATCGGCTAAACTATAGGTAGGTTAACTGCAATTATCCCCTTAATTAATTAGGCAAAGGATAAATCTTTCTTTTTTTTTTTTTTTTTTTTGCAAATTTACACAATTTTACTAACAATTTTGTTAATTAGCATGTTTTTTGAAACTATTTAAGAAACTAAGGCTCTGTTTGGTATTGTGTTTAAACAATAATTTTCATGGAGGTCTGGGACGCTTTGCAGTGATGGTCTAATCCCTGGAGGGCTTGTCTTCGACTATGTCATGGAGGTCTGGGACCCACCCGATACCATCAATCTCGGTATGATGTGTAGTGCGTGGGTCACCAATCGGTCGCATTGTACAGAGTTTACTTCTCTTGGAATGGAAGGATTTGGAAAGACTACAATTTCTAGTAAGAAAATTGATACGCCCATACAAATTTCTAACTTACTTTGGGACACAGATTTGCTAGAGTATTAATATAGTAAACAATCTTTCTATTTCTAATTGATTTAATGTCCTATCAGTAGAGCTAGTCTATTTGATAGGGTTGCGCTATTCTTCATGAGGTTCAAGTTGACATCGCTGCGAACTTTTTTTTTTTTAGAATAGACATCGCTTAGAACTTGGTTGGCCTTGCGAGGGTAAGTAGAATTTGCTAAATTGGGATTTTCCTAAAGACACAGTAGTTTCTGTTTTTCAAACTTATGGTTTTCTAAGGAAATAAGAGAGCTACTTGTATTATAAAAATTTGATAATTATCTTGTTATGACGTTGTCAAAGATTTTAATAGACATTTTACCAGGAATGCTTGTGGGACGAGCTAAATTTTAACATGTATGTGAATGTCTTCTTGGATGAGGCATTTCAAGTGTGTACATGTTTGTAGAATCTAATTGTTCAAATTCCATTTGATTTTCTACAAGGAATTTTTGCTCATTTTAGTCATGATGTTTTGAGAAATTATCAGAGTTGGTGATTATGAATACTTTGCTCATGATGTTTTGTTTTTGCAAATATATATATATATATATATATATATTATTTTTGTTATAACTAATTGAGAAAATAAAATATAGAAAGTAAATGAGCTCTAGCTCAAATGATATGTAAGAAATGGTGGAGTATAACCCCCATTGGTGCATGTGTGAACTTACCAAAAAAGAAAAAATGAGGTGAAAAGAAATGATTCTGTTGGTTATAATGGAAAATTCCAGCTACGATCCAATGAGAGGTTGTCTGGAAGAGGACCTTAAACAATACAATGTTTTTCAAGTAAAGAGTGCTTTGCATGGGCTTGATGATAATGGAGTTGGAAACTAAGCATTGATTTTGTAGACAAGTACTACTTTCACCTATTCTATCCTTTGACCTCGGTATTGATTTCAACGAGACCCCTCCTGTCATGCACACCGAGTCACCCTCGTACACCATTGGCCATATAGACCATGGGTCCCTCCCATCCACCAGCTCTATTGGGATTTTTTTTTTCCAAATAGCCTTAAATATCAAAAATTTTCATTAGTTGTCACATTTCAAAACAATATTGGAAACTAACATCTCGAGTTTTTAAAACTCGAGATCCTGTTACAACTCGAGCTTTTAGAACTTGATTTCTGTTGAATGTCATACCCTTACGTGGACAAAATTTAGCCACGTAGAAATTGAGTTTATTAGACTCGAAATCTGCACACTCTAAACCAAAAATGCAGCCACTTTCAAATGCCTCACTCAAACACTCTCAAACAAACACTCTCAAAGTTCAAACACCCAAATCAGTCACCCTCAACCCCTCGGCATGCAACAAAACTCACCCTTCACCCAAATTAGTCACCCTCAACCCTTCAGCATGCAACAAAACAGACCCTTACACCCAAATCAGTCACCCCAACCCCTCGGCGTGCAACAAAACTCACCCCCACCCTCAAACACTCCCCTCTTTCCTCACAATTGGCTTTAGACGATCCCCTCACCCATACCTTGAAAATCCCTTTTGTCCCTACCAACGGAAGTTTAGATTTTTTCAAGTTTGAAGGTATGTTTTCTCATTTGTATGTTCATTTATAGGGAATTGAGAAATGAGGAATGGGTTTGAATAGGTTTATTGTTAGAAATTTGAGCATTGGTTTATTGTTATAAATTTGAGTATGGGTTTATTGTTGTTAGAAAATATCTATTTTCTGTTTGTTTTTTTATTCACTTTGTTCTTTTTGAATACTCTGTGTATTATCCCCAACATAGTTCTTGTTAGGTTATTTGGTCCTATAGGAAGTGGCTTTTAAGTATGCTTTCTTTAGGTCTTTTGTTAATCTGTTCTGCTCTAAAACTAGTTATTCTGTTTATGAATAAAAGCATGTTTAAATGTCTGTGTTTGGTTTAAGATATTTTATTTGATGGAATTTGTACTTTGTGGCTTTAATGTCAAGAATACAATTATATGATATATTTTTTCTATCTAGCATTTTTTCTTTCTTTCCTATTCAAAGTGTTGAGTCCTTTAAATTGCAATTTCTCTTACCTATTGCCATCTTGATAGTCATTTTGTGAGACTACTGGTGAGTTTGATTAGTTAGTTGGTTTGGAGTTGTTGATTTGGTATGTACCTATGTATTTGGATTTTGGACTCTTTACTATAGGGGATGAGTCTCTTATGAAACAAGATGGTAATATAGAACGTAATAAAATATGAATAATTTTGTGGATGAAAAGAAAGTACCCATAGTTAAGTGTTGAAATTAAAAATGTTTTGCAATCTTCCAAATCCATTACCTTTAGATATTATATTGTTCTAGAGAATTGTTGAATTAATTTGGTCAATGTACATGTTTGGTGGGTGGTTGGAAATTTAGGAGCATGGTTGGAAACTTAGGACTGGTCAGGGTAAGAATAATTGCTTTGGTAGTAGAGCTGTGCTTGGTGTTTTCATTGTTAAACACAAGTGACTTCCTAGTGCTAGAGGAGAAATGTGTGATCTTTTTGAATTTTGACTTTCATTGACTGTATTGTTATTCCTACAATGACATTATTTCCTTCTTTTTTTAATTCCTTGATGATTCCAAAAGTTCCTGTGTTATCTTCATTTAGTACACCTTGGGTTTTTGGCAATTCTTTGGTGGGGCAAAGAATTCTCATCAACCGCCTTGTTGAGCGTATTGCAGAGCCACTGCCTCATGATGCAACAGAGATTCAGATACATCAGTATGCCCAGTGCTATATTTTAGTGCTACTAGGGGATAAGATTTTCATGGACAAGTCGGGAGACAGGGTGCATCTAATGTTCTTGGAGTTCCTACGGAACCTTCGTGATCCACCATAGTACAGTTGGGGTAGTGGTTGCCTGGCATGGTTGTACAGAGAGTTGTGTCGGGCAAGCCATAAAGATCATTCGTAGATTGAGGGGGCGTTGCAATTAGTCCAATATTGGGCATGGGTAAGGTTGCCATCCTTGTGCCTGAAAATCGAGCCCCCACCTGGATGTGATTATGCCCCACGGCCAAAGGCTCCACTTGCATTTAAATAAGTATTTTCATGATATTTAGTGTTATACAATGTACTCTTTTTAGTAACTAAGTGGTATTATCTTATTTTATGTTACTCACTCGTAACTGTAGGTGGGTGCGGGTGCCAAGTCCGAAGAGTGGCCATCCGGCATGGCATTGGCCCACTATCGCGAGCAATTAGTTAGAATGTAGCCGGGCTAGGTAATAATATACAAAGTTGCTTTATGGCCCCTTAAATAAAGACATTCAAAGTTTCTTTTCTTTCTTTTTTATTTTTATTTTTATTTTTTCAACCAAAAGACATCTCCATTATGTAACAACTGACAAACTATTTGTTCCAAGGGTGATGTTCCTTTATCATAGATTGTTCTGAAGTTCATTCATATAGTAGGGCCTGTTCCAACTTTTAAGTGTAAAATGGGTGGGGAGGGAGATTTGAACATCCAAGCAACTCCACAAAAGGAGATCAAATGTTATTAGATCAAAAGTTCATTGGCAAGATCACCATGTTAAAGTGGTATTTGGGTACCAAATTGACAATCTAGAATGTGTAATAATGTGTGTCATTCTTTACAAAGGCTAGGAAAATATAAATAAGAAAAAATTCAAAATCTAGGATCTTAGGTACATCATAAGCCAACTTGGTGTCATACCTAAACACAACCTACAAAAATGTTAATTTTGGATCTCTCCCTACTGTCCCATGCTTATACTTTCATCACCAGCCTCCCTAATTTGGCTGCAAAATCATATTAATATATCTCCTCTTTTTGTATTTGTTGCAATACCCACATTCCTAAATTTTTATACATTACATGCAACACAAAATGCACCATTGAAGCATAAAGTAAAGATTGAATGCAAAAGAGAAGCTAAAATATTAGAGCATCCGCAGCCGGTTTTTATATCCTATCTTATTTTACCATCCCAAAAAGCAACTTTATCAATTATACCATACCATTTACAATATACCCAGCATCCCAAAACTCTATTATTTTACCATTTTATTAAAATATTATTTTTTTAATCTTTTTTTTATTATTTCTCTTTTTCTCCTCCTTTTCCTCTCTTTCACCCTCAACCTCTAGCACCGGCCCCAACCTCTAGCAAACCCATACCCAAAAAAATCACAAGAAGCAAATCACAACAAAAATTCACCCAAATCAAACAAGCACCAGAACTAACAATCTCAACCTCTAGCACCGGCCACAGCTAAACAAACAATCACCACCACGCCACCACTACCCTCTTCCCAAACAAACCCAGTAAACACCAAAACCCACCATCAAACCCATCAGAACAAATCCCCCAACCCATCGGAAAAAATCACAACCACCGGACCTAAATCCAACCACCCAACGCCAACCCAAACGCCACCCAAATTCGACCCAAATGCCGGACACTGGAACCAAAAACCCAAAATAAATAAAATAAATAAATAAAACCCACCAAAATATGAAAGCAACCCAACCAACCAAACGCCGGCCACCAAACCCAGAAACCGGCCACCATGTCAACACCACCAAACTCACCAAACACCGGTCTCTATGCCGATCTCCACATCGGTCTCCACACCGATCTCCACCGCGCTGACCTCCAGCCACCACGCCCATTGCAACCGGGCGACCACGCCGATCTAGAAATCCGATCCGGCGTGAACTCCGATCTGGCTTGGTGATTCGGCGTGAGCTCCGAGAGAGAAACTTGACAATGGCTAGAGAAAGGGAATGAGAAATAGAGAAGGAAGAGAGAGAAAAGAAAGAGAAAAAATGAGAGATGAGAGAGAAATTGCAGGGTAAAAAAGCATTAAAATTTTTTTTTTTTATACCATTCAGCTACAGTACCATCTTACATTTGAGATGGTACTGTAGCTAAATCTCAAAAAAAAAAAAATGGCATTCCCCATATAGCCTTCCAATTGCTGAGCATTTTTGGGGCTTGTCTGCCAAATGTATCTAACATTTGACATATGAGAAGCCCACTACGGATGCTCTTAAGGAAAAAAAAATAGACAAAAGTCTGATGTATGTCATAGTGATGGCAGCATACTACAAAGACCATCACTATGACATGTTCGACAAAGCTACTAGCAATGATAGCAAACAAAATAAAAATAATAAAAAGGAAAGTAAACAAAAGGCAGAGGATAAAAAAAAATGATAGCAAGCCAAGTGATCAACTCAATATAGGAATGCTAGAAATTGGACAAGATAGCAATATTTTAAAATGAATATTGGAAAATGACAGAAATTTAGACCCCTTAAACAACCAGATTGCGTAGCCTAGATTAATTAGCCAAGTTGTTACTTAGTCAAATTAAGCAATTCTAGGTTAAAACAATCCAAACAATCATATCAAGAATATAAAGCAGCGGAAAATAAATAACACAAGATATGATCACCCAGGAAACCACACGGTAAAAACCTAGGGAGGATTTGACCCACCGATCCTCAAGGCTAACCTGAATTCACTATGAAAGAATTGAAGTTCATACAAAAGGACTACAAGCTCCCCGCTCGACTTCCTAATGCTACCCACCAGTAGAACTTCCTGACACGACCACGCGCAGGCTCCGAATCCACGGACTACTTCTTTCTTGAATTCCTCAATCAGCTACAAGCTCCCCGCTTGCTTTTCTTTTAAGTTCCAATGGTTGCAACTGTAATGATCTTCAAGATGTTGAAATTATCTCTACCATGAAAACCCTAAGTTTTGTGTAAAGGAAAGCTCCTCAAAGATCTCACAAGAGATTCACACAAAACAGCAATGTATGAGCAACAATACAATATGGACAACCTCCAAAAACGTGACTAGGGTTTAGTTTATATACCTAGGGTAAAAACATAAAACCCTAAACGTTTAATGAAGTAGGGTTGAGTTGGAAATTCTGCAGAAAAATCAACCTGTGCGATTTTCGATCGATCGAGTCTATTCTTCGATCGATCGAGCCAGGCCGAAAGTCCCAAGTACTTCTGCAGCCACTCGATTCCAACTTTACAAGAATAAACCAACTTTGAGCAAGTCTAAATAAGACTAAATACAATGTTTTGATCATGGTTTGCCAACATTACAAATTAGAGTTCTAAATACATAAAATCCTAAGACCTTAGAACCTAACAGAAAATAATCAAGAGAAATGGTAAAGATATGGAGGATATCAAAACCTTCACACTAAGGGAACTTCTTGGTGGTGAGTGGTGACATGAAAACACTAGGTGGGCATCCTAATTAGTACCTGGCTTTACCCTTATCACCTGTCCTTTAGCCCTCACTCCAAATCCACACAAAACTTTCTCTAGGTTATTAATAAACCTTTGTCTACATGTCTTCTTTTTTATTTTTTTTGAAACCTAGAACCAACATGAAGACCAATCACTGAGGATTTGAGCAACTCTTGTAGGTTACTTACCAGCCAAAAAAAGTGTAGGACCCAATAGATGGGCTTTTGCAAAATGAACTGATGTGAATTGAAATAAGATTTGAAAACACGATCTCTTGTTCTGAATCTTTTGATAATAACACTGTATAGCACCACTCCTTTGAGTTGATAGGAAGGTGATAAATTAATCATTTAATTTTTATTATTACATTTTGAAAATATTTCCTACTTAGGTGCATTGGATGTTAAAGAAGATGAAGTGGGTGTTAGAATGAAGATGATTGACCCTTTTGAACATGTTTAAATAAAATTATTTGTATTTGTTTTAATAATGTGCAAAACTTTTAGGTAACTCTAGGTCAAGAGGAAATATTCTTCCTTGTTCAACTTGGAATTATTCTTTGAACCACACACAATCTGTGGGTAGACAAGGTTATATATGCAAGAGATGAATTTGTGAGACATTTATACTTACTGCATTTTATATAAGTACTTAATTTTTTTAGGTGTGACATTGTTAAACAACTTATTTTTCAAAAAACTAAAAAATAGGTTATAGCTAACTAATAGTACTTATATCTATAAGAAGCATTAGAGGGAGGGTAACCTTCCAATAGACTATCAAATTTATTTAATTGACTTCACTAGTGTTTCATTTCTTTGTTTTCTTCTTGCCTAAAGATTGGATCCTTATGTATAATTTTCCTTAAGAATATGTTAAATCATTGCAGAAATACCCATATCTTCTGTTTTAATTTTTGTTTTTCCCTTTATCTATGTATTCTCCCTTGTTTTACATTTTAAGATATTATGATAATTCTTTTTTATTTCTATCGTAGATTATGTGGCAGCCATATGAGGTAGACTTAGGCTACCTTCCTGCCTTCTGCGTTGCAGGGAGGGATATGTGGACAGCAAGGGTGCTACTTGTGTGTTTTTGCATAGTAGAGACACACCACCCAGACCGTGTCCTTCAACAGTTTGGGTTGGTGTAGGAGGAGCCCGCCTATGTTGAGTACAATGCAAGATTGCATACAATAGACTTGCGTGGGAAGGTGGAAAAAAATTGGCGGGTGGAACATGCACCGTATATCTGTGAATGGGATACTCGATAACAACAACTTTGCCGTGCACCTCCTCAGATTGGTGAGATGCTCTACGATCATGCCTATTACCGCTGGTACCGTCCGATCACTCGAAAGTATGTTGACTGCAACAACGCTAAATTAGATATAATGGTAATGTGTTCTAATTAGATTTTATTGCCTGCTTTTTTTCTTTTTTTTTTATTCTTTAGTAGATGTATGAGCATAGAATCAATTGATTTCTTTATTTGGATTTAGAATATTACCAATATTAGCAATTAATAAGTACTGATATATACATTCTGTAACTGATACACAAATGTCTCAAATCTGATTGTACTGGTTCTTTCTCTGTTTCAGATTGAAAGCCATTTAGCGTTGTTGAAGCTACTTCCTGTAGGCAGCCTAGGACACGACCATGTTCGGGGCGTCCTAAAGGTTGTGGCTGAGCTTGGTAGTGGTCTTGCAACAAATGGGCAGGCAAACAATGGGCATAAGACTGAATCAACAGCTACTGCAACCCCAAGCACAAGTGCAGCACCCCTAAGTACACCGAGCCGTGGTCAGCATGCTACTGCAAGCCCAAGCACAAGCACAGCTAGGGGTCGTGGTCAATGTGCTATTGCAAGCCCAAGCACAAGTGCAGCTAGGGGCTGTGGTCGGCGTGCAACAACCCCTCGGGTTGTAACTAGTCTTGAGATACCTACACCCATCCCGCACGCATCTCCTCAACCTGAGGTCCCTCCACTCATCCCAGATGCATCTCCTCAGCCGGAGGTCCCTTCACCCACCCCACCTTCGCAGCCCAGTTTTGATCTTGGTATTGATTTTCATTTGACCCCTCCTATGCACCCCAAGACACATTCATACCCACCCACTAAATCCAGTGCACCTACTTTGCCCATAGACCCACCCCTATTGAACCCATGACAATGATCCCCACTCTTGGCCTCTATGCAGAGTATCATTACCCACCTACTTCATCCTCATCTGACCCTTTAGGACCTCTAGTTGGGATTGACACTCTCCAACCAGATATCGATGTACTAGACGAGCATCCCCCTCATCAGCCCTCACCCCTATGAGGTAGACCACAATGCGTTAGAAGAGCACCCACTTGTGAGACAGTTGGACACAAAGGCATCTCTATGGTATGATAACATTAATTACAATGTAATGATATATTTTGCCGTTCACTTTATTCTTATCATTACACCGAATATTGATTGTATGCATCTAATATTTTTGCAACACGATGATGAGCTTGAGGATGATGCCCTACAACCTCCTACCCCACCCAAACATTACATGAGGGTTAAAAAATGCAAAATTGGTTAGTCTACCATTTATTATCATTTTATGCCAAATAGGTGATAACGATGTATGTTGGTAACTAAAATTTTTTTACGCATTCTTTAGTAATAAGTTCATTCTATTCAAAGAGAGATCAATGATTTGTTATCAAAAGAAGAAAAGATGTGGAAACAAAGATCTAGAGCATTGTGGCTGCATGAAGGTGACAGAAATACTCGTTATTTCCATAGTAGAGCCACTCATAGGTATCGCCGTAACAGAATTGAAGAGTTGGAAAATAATATGGGTGAGAGATGTGGGGATGAGAATGGTATAGCAAATATTTTGGTGGATTTTTACCAAAATTTATTTGCTTCATCCTCGCCAAATCGGATTGAGGAAGCCCTTGATGCTACTCCACGAGTGGTAACTGAGGAGATGAACCTTGTGTTGGTAGCTCCTTTTGAGAGAATCGAAGTTGACATTGCCTTAAAATAGATGGACCCTCTGAAATCTCCGGGACCTGATGGGATGCCTCCACTGTTTTTTCAACAATTTTGGCCAGTCATTGGTGATGAAGTGGCTGAAGCTGTTCTTACATGTCTCAACACAAGTTCAATCCCACCTTCAATCAATCGTACTTTTATTACTCTCATCCCAAAGGTTAAAAGCCCGGTAAGAGTTTCTGAATATCGCCCAATTGCACTTTGTAATATTCTGTATAAGCTTATTTCTAAAGTTTTAGCAAATAGACTTAAGAATATTTTACCTAGCATTATTTCAGAATCTCAAAGTGCCTTTCAGTCTAGTAAAGCAATCTCTGATAATATTTTGGTTGCCTTCGAGACCTTACACCATATGAAAAATCAAAAATCCAAGAAGGTGGGTTTTATGGCTTTGAAGTTAGATATGAGTAAGGCGTATGACCGGGTGGAGTGGATCTATTTGGGGAAAATTATGGACAAATTGGGCTTTTGAAATAGGTGGGTGTCTCTTGTTCTTGAGTGTATTACTACGGTATCCTATTCGATTTTGGTTAATGGAGAGCCTAAAGGAGATATTAGGCCATCAAGGGGCCTAAGACAAGGAGACCCTTTGTCTCCATACCTTTTTCTGTTGTGTTCAGAAGGTTTGAATAGGATGTTGCAGCAAGCAGCCTCAAATGACACTACACGTGGTTTTTCATTATGCAAAAGGGGACCAAAAATCTCACACTTATTTTTTGCAGATGACACACTTTTATTTTGTAGAGCATCTATGGCAGATTTGCAAGCAGTCCAAGACATTCTGTCTTTATATGAACAAGCATCGGGTCAAAAGCTAAATTGGGAGAAGACAACCATCTTCTTTAGCAAGGCAGTGAGTGAAGACACAAAGGCCTCAATCTCAGATTTTTTACAAGTACCAGAAGTGAAAGAGTATGAAAAGTACCTAGGCTTGCCGACGGTGGTGGGAAGGAAGAGGAAAGCAAGTCTAAATTACATTAAAGAGAGAGTGTGGAGCAAACTTCAAGGGTGGAAAGAGAAGTTGTTGTCCCAAGCGGGTAGAGAGATCCTACTCAAAGCTGTGGTGCAAGCGATTCCTACTTTTGCAATGAGTTGCTTCAAATTACCGGTGGGTCTTTGTCATGAAATTGAGGCTTTAATCCGCAAATTCTTTTGGGGGCAAAAGGGTGAGCAGCGAAAAATTCATTGGAAAAAATGGGAGGTTCTTTGTAAACCTAAATTAGATGGTGGGCTAGGTTTCAAGGACTTGGAAAAATTCAACGATGCGATGTTGGTGAAACAAGTGTAGAGACTCTTGAAGGATCAATCCTCCTTGTTTTATCGGGTCTTCAAAGAGAAATACTTTCCTAGGGGGTCCATTTTTTAAGCTTCAACAGCCAATGGGTCTTATGCTTGGTAGAGTATTCTCAAGACAAGGAAGGTGATTTCGATAGGTATGAGGTGGAGAATAGGAGATGGGAAGAGTATTGATATATACAATGACAATTGGCTGCCAGGGAAGGGGTCTGCCAAGGTGGTTTCTCCACATGCTCCGGGATTAGAAGGTGCTCAAGTTGCTGTACTCATAAACCCAAACACGCACACTTGGAACATTAACTTATTAAACCAGCATTTTTTGAGCTTTGAAGTAAACCGAATCAAAGCAATACCATTATGCTGGACAGATCAGAGAGACCGCTTCATTTGGCCAGACAGTCAAAATGGGGAGTATACGGTGAAGGCAGGGTACCAGATGTTGTGTCAAGAAGCTAATTCTAGTGCTGCATCAAGTTCGGACTCATCACATCAGTCAGCTTTCTGGAAGTGTATTTGGAAGCTCCGCGTTCCAAATAAAATCAAATGCTTTCTCTGGAAAGTTTGTTCTAATGCTCTACCCATAAAGGTTAATCTGAATAAAAGAAAAGTTCTTGAAGAAGCGAAGTGTAGTGCCTGTCTCTTGGACCAAGAAACAACGCTTCATGCCATTTGGAGTTGCGAGAAACTAACCAACATTTGGGCCCCCTGTTTCAGCTGGGTCCGAACAGAGTATCTGCACCTCCAAGACATGTAGGAATTAATTAACGTGGTGAGACAGAGGGCAAATAGCTTAAAGATGTTTGGGGTGGTGGCTTGGTTCATATGGAACCAAAGAAAAAAGCTGAGGTTGAATGAGAGAGGCTTGCCGACTGAAAAAATATTTGAAGCAACTAGAGGGTACCTCTCGGACTTTCAATCAAAATTCCAGATTACAAAAGTGTAGCAACCAAAAGGAAGTATAAAATGGCGACCTCCAAGGGATGGTATGTATAAAACGAATTATGATGGCGCGGTCTTTACCGAGTCGGAGGAAGCAGGGATAGGGGTCGTAATTAGAGATGCTAAGGGGCTTGTTTTTGCGGCTTTAGCTGAGAATATTCCTTACCCAGGTTCTGTGGAGGTATCGGAAGCACTAGCTGCAAGAAGAGCAGCAAGATTCGTAGTGGAAGTGGGATTAACAACTTCTGAATTTGATGGTGATTCTGAGGTGGTTTGGAGGGCTTTGAGGACAGCTAACGGTGCTCACTCTTCCATGGGTGAGATTATCAAAGACACGATGTCTATTGTAGGTTCGTTACGGACTTTTTCTTTCTCTCATACTAGGCGGCAGGGCAATTGTGTAGCTCATGCTTTAGCCAAGAGAGCAATTGTTTCTTTTCCTTTATTGGTCTAGATGGAGCATGTTCCAGCAGACATTAGTCATGTTGTTATTTCTGATTTTCCAGTAACGTAATAATATTACACTGTTTTGACTCTCAAAAAAAAAAAAAAAAAGTTCATTCTATTCATATCTCATTATTGTTGACATAATAAGGATATGCCTTGCTCTGCATAATTTCTGATATTTTTAAGTTACTCATCTGTGGTTCACTTAACTATGCCCAAGTCTTTAAATCTGTATTGTTTATATACAATCTTGATTGACAAATAGCTCTATATGTGACAATTTCTTTGTTTGGATTAAATTGTAAGGCAAGGCAAGATGTCCACTCTTAGCAGATGCACCTTTTTGTGTGTGTGTGTGTGTGTACACATTATATGCCCATATCATACAAGCACAGTCCTGTGACTTTCATTTCACATGGCGAAACTGAGCTGACATTCTTTTCTCGACTGGTCTTTAATTTTGTTTGTTCATGTCTTGTCATTTGTTAGGATTCTCATTTCATCCATGGTAAACATGTTAATGCTAAACTAAATCCTGAAGCATGTCTAGTCTTTTATTGTGTTGATCTAATCCCAAAATTTTCATCATAATGTATTTCATAAACAAGCTGTTGTCCTTGTTATTAAAGTTCATCTTAACAAATCCTTTTTTGTCAAACAGCTTTTTGCGGTGATATCTCACAAACAATAAGTCCTTATAGCATATCTAATATGAAACATGACTGCTTCTCAATATTGCAATTGTTAATTATTGATACATGTGCCCAAATTGTCTTAACAAACTCTCCTTTGTCTTGTTCTGTAACTTATATTCAGTCTTGTATTTCTATTGTTTGTTGTCAACGATCTAACTGTATCAACATAAGTTTTTGAATTGTGTCATTGTTTGACTACCGAAGACATAATAAGGATATGCCTTGCTCTGCATAATTTCAGATATTTTTTACTTACTCATCGGTGGTTCACTTATGTAGTTTGAGATAGATTTTACCTTTTTGAACTATGAAGAGCTGCGTTCTATTTGCAGGTGCTTGACATGGAATATGGGGTCCGTTTGGATTGAACTTATTGTTGCTGAAAACTGAAAACACTGTAGCAAAATAATTTTTAAATGTGTGAATAGTACTGTGGGACCCATTTTTAATATTTTTTAGTGCGTGAACAGTGCTGTAAACAGTGATGAACAGTGTGTGAATAGTGATTTTTGTCCCTGCACAGTGAACCCATGTGATGTTACTGTTCATGTGCAGGGAAAAAAAAAAAGGAAAAAAAAAAGAGGAAAATGCAAACTTTAAATGCAGACGCCCAATCCAAACCATGAGCTTCATGCACTAAGGGCTCAAATTTGGAAGAAATCTTCATTTTTGGTTAAGCTTGAAAACGAGGTTTGTTAACTATCTTGTTTATGGTATCTGTGCAATGTCTCTGGTATCTATTTTCCTGGAATTTATTGCACTAGTGAAATGTCTGTGATTGGTCATGTAGTTGTTGTGTTTGATTGTCCCTTAACATTGACAAATCACTTGAAATTGCAATACCACGGTTGGTTGCAGCAAATCCGGTAAATTATGGTAGACCATGTCAACTATCTTGTGTGGAGGCATTATCTGCAGCTCTAATCATTTGGTACCCAAACCTGTTCCTAAGTTATACAGTTTTCTTAAAGTGCTAAACACGTGCTGAAGTTTGTAACTCTCTTTTTACATTGATGCATGTTTTGTTGTGTCAACCAGCTCTTAACTATATGTGATCTGTAGATTGCATTATAGCTGCGGGTTTTGAAAAGGAGTTCTTATCACATATTATATACATAGTCTAATGTGAGTAATTATTGTTTGTTTGAGAGATAAAGTTACTGGCTCATTTCAATTTTGGTAAGAGGCAATATGAAGTTGCTATTATTTGTATTCCTGTAGCCAAAAGTTCAGAGATACTATAATGAGACTTCTATGGTAGAATAGCTTAACAAGACTTTAAAAGCCTAATAATGTTTAAGCCTATGAATGTTCAGTGACAACTGATCCCACCATAAGGCACACCCTCTGTGGAATTAGCTATTAAATCTTGCATTTGATGGAACTTTTCTGAGATCTAAAGGAAAATGCTCCAATTGTCTGATACTTTCAAGACACCCAATCCTTTTTAGTTTTACTTGATTTCTTTTTCTTTTTTTTTTTCCCTTCCCAACTTTAATTAGGTTGAGTCATACATAATCTACTTCAGCAGCATCTCTAATTTTGGCGGGTCACTGATCTAGTATGCTTGATATCTCTACCTTCTATCTTATGAACATGTCTTATTCTGTTGCACCCAAGATCAAATATGTTCTCCAGTAGAGGAATTTAAATCTGTTCTCACAATTCTATTTATATGGTTTATTAGTGGGGAAGAGGAAACTGCAAGTCTGTTGCTTGGCAAGTTCAAATGGGGTCATGCTATCCTATCCCTTAACAGGTGTGTCTTTTTTCATTTCTCAACTTATCTTTTCCTTTTGAAATATGAAGATACTTATTAATTGGAAGTGTGGCCCATCTATACGAGTAATTTGAGATTAACTTGACCAGGCCTAAAATTTTTTAACCTCATGCACTAAAAGATGACCAAGATATCATTATTGCGTGTCCCTATTTCCCTTAGAAGTTGTGGGCTTCAAATCCTTAAATGAAATTCTATTTCTTTTTTATAAATTGATCATAAGAGTGCAGAAAGTATAATCACATAGCTATCCGACATATCTTTTTAAAAATCCTAATAATCTTGAACCTACATAAATCTTTGCAATTAATTTCTTCTTTTGGATAAATTACTTTGTAGTTTTATGCATGATATAAATTTAAATTGCATAAACTAATTGCCTTGGGTATTTAATACCTCAGGTCAGTTGATTGAGTGTGCTTGTCTGCACAAAGTTTTACTGTAAAACAGACAAAACCTCATATCCCAAACACCTAGTTGAGTTGGGACTAAGAAGATATTTTCTTCCCTTTGGACCTGGCCTGTCTCTTAATATTTGAGTTTGACCTGGGTTCTTAATCTTAATAGGATCTGTTTGTTGGGTCTTAGGTCCCTGCTTGAGTGAATGAGTTAATTATTATGTTCTAGAAGGTTAGTTACAGCATAGGAATTGCAATCACAACAACTATAACCAAGTCTTAGTCCCAAAGAATTGGGGTCGGCTATGGATCCTTAACATGCTAATTAATATCAAGGTTGGCCATATGAAAAGAAAAACAAAGAAAGAAATAAGAAAGAAGATTTTTAAATCTCTATTGACATCGTAAGAGATCTTTTCAATAAGTTAAGATGGCACAAGTTATTAGTTTATTGGATCTACAGGACAGGTTTTATATATAATTATTTTATATTAATTTATTTTGGGTTAGAGAGAAGAGTATGTTAACATGGACTTCACCCAGGCTTCTTAGGGCCTGGTATCCTAACATGTAAACATATATAAACACAGTTTTTTTAATAAATAATTTAAAATTTATTATTTATTATTTTTTTCTTATTTTCATCTTTCAAAAATTTGTTTGTGAGGCAGGCTCTGTTCTGCAGGCATGTCTAACTGTTCTAGGTAGAAGGGCTCTGCATAGGGCTACACTAAAATCTTGTCTAAATGCAGATGGTGCATGTTGAAGATATTGGTGCCAGGAAAGCCGCTTACATGGAAATCCCAAATCAACTCTCAGAAAACTTGAGATCTGCACTTAAATCTATGGGAATTGCTAAATTGTATAGTCACCAGATACTGATGTTTCCTATACTTCGCTCCTTCCGATAGCAATATTTTCTTAATGTTTTTCCTTTTTTTTTTAATATCCATAGGCAGAGTCTATTCAAGCCTCCCTTGCTGGGAAGAATGTTGTTGTGGCAACAATGATGTCCAGTGGGAAATCTCTTTGCTATAATCTGCCAGTTCTTGAAGTCTTGTCGCAGAATTTGTTATCACATGCTTTGTATTTATTTCCAACAAAAGTTTGTTACAATATGTAATTGTCTATCTTCTACATGCTTTGGAAGAACTCATCATGGTTTTTGATATTTGGTAGTAATTATATGAATAAAATATTTCATGTGTGCAGGCCTTAGCTCAAGATCAACTTAGAGCTTTGTTAGATATGACAAAAGGAATTGATGCTAGCTTAAATATTGGTATATATGATGGAGACACTTCTCAGAAGGAGAGGACATGGCTGCGTGATAATGCTAGACTGGTAATTTACTAAGTTCTGGTTGGCTCATACAGGGCAGTTTTCTTAGGCTGGCTGGGACTTGCCTAAATTTCTAGGACTCTTGTCTGCTTGCATGCAATTGATCACAAATCCAGACATGTTACACATATCAATCTCATTGTCAAGTGAGGGAGGCCAAGTGGTCTTTACTCAATCATTTTTATACACAAGTGGGCATAAAAGAGGTACCAAACAACACTCACCCACCCCCACCTCCACCCCCCCTCTTGTTAGATTTTATTTCAATCCTATTTGAAGCCAAAATCTTGCGAATTTATAATGAGGCATTTGAATAGATTACAGTTTCCCTAGTTTTGCTCCTAGTCAAATCTGGAATCACGTATAGATGTGCCTGATATGATATAATCATATAACTAATCCAGAGTTGCTTAATGTAAAATTTAAATCTTTGATCAAACTCAGGCAAATATAATACAGTTCAGATCTGAATGCATGCCCATTATTCATCCTTATGTTGGTCACTTAAAAAAAAGGCTAAAATGCAAAACTGACCCTCTAAGTTTTACCACTTTTCATTTCAGTCCTTTAAGTTTCAATTTGGTCATTTCAGTCTTCTAAGTTTCAAAATTTCTCAATTCAGTCCTCTGTTAGAAAGCCATCCATTTCTGCAGTTAATATCCCCAAATCGATGTCGTTTTGGATTAATTTTAATTAATTATTTATTTCATATTTATAAAACGTTAAATAAAAAAAAAACCAGAAATATTAAATAAATAAATAAAACGTCCCTCCCAGCTATCATCAATGGCTTCCATACCCAATACATCAACAATGAAATCCCAACAAAACTATAAAAATCCGAATACCATGAACACAATTACCATTGCAATCATCTCAATCTGACCTTTTTCTTCTATATACTAACTCATCACTCTGCATTTTCACTCTTATACTCTCAGAACCCAAAACCCAGAATTCCTTTTTCCTCTTCACCGCCATGGCTATGAACATTTCAGACCATGAAGTGAACCAAGACATCCATGACCTCTTCTAAGTCACACCTAGACCCCGACCAAATCCAAACTGTTGTGAGCCACATTCTCCACACATGGTTGACTCTTGGCTTTCCAAAATCTACCACATCCACCGCCTCATCGTTGGCCTCCAATCTCCGATTCTCCAAAGCTACTTTGTTTCACAATCGTCCTCTCTCCTTTTCATGCTTTCCTGGTCATCATCTCCTTCTCTCCCCTCAGCAAGGGACAACTTCGATTAGGGTTTTTTTTTTTTTTAGGTTTTTTTAATTAACATATTTTAAAATTAAGAAATAATAATTAAATAGAAATTAAATTTTAAAATCAGTCCAAAACGACATCGTTTTGGGATGTTAACGGCAAAAATAGATGGCTTTTTAATAGAGGACTGAATTGAGGAATTTTGAAACTTACAGGACTGAAATAACCAAATGCAAACTTAAAGGACTGAAATGAAAAGTGATAAAACTTAGAGGTACAGTTTTACATTTTGGCCTAAAAAAAATGAATTGATGAAATTGTGCAGGGATGGCATCTAGATTATGCTAATCTTAGTACTATTACTAAATTGTGAGGGAATTGTAAAAGGAGTACAGTTAGCATTTTACTGAGTTTGTTGTTTATTTTGTAGGCCAAGCAACTTGCAGAATTGTTGGATGAAGACCTTGCATTGATGGATAGGAGGCAGCAATGTGCAAGGCGGCTTGCGTTATACAAGTCTGCAAGGGATGAGATTGATTCGGTCCCATGGTCCAAATGAAGTGAATTGTGAATGCGTGTTTAGAAAAATTTTGTATATTCTCAATTAGTTTAAAAAAAACTTTTATGCTGTAGACCCAAGTTTTAATCTACCTCAACATTACATGGGAGAAGAATCATTTATTGCTCTTGGGAATTTCATTGGCTATGCAAAAAATAATTGTCAAAAAAGTTAATTTTTTTTTTCATAAATTTTTTTACCCTGAGCTCTCCAACCTTAAGCTCTCCACACCAACTTGTGTAAACTTATCATCTATTTTACACAGAAAAAACTACTTTTTCTATTTTACACATCTATTTTTATAAAACACTCACATCAGTTCATCTATTATATACTATATTTTATATAAATAATATTTTTATATTCTTTTTTTAATATTATTTACACATCCATTAACCTATTCTTCTTCTTTCTTTTTCTTTCTTTTTCCTTGTCTCTGCCGTTTCCTCTTTCTTCTCTTCCTCTTTCTCTCACGGTCAAAACCCAGAAGCACCATCACAAGCACTCCATCAACACCACAACCATCACAAGCACCACAACGCCTTTCCAATCTAGAAGCACCAATCAAAACCCACATCACCGATCAACCATCAAAACCCACATCATTGATCAAACCCAAATCACCGATCAACCATTAAAACCCACATCACCAATCAAAACCCACATCACCCCCAAAACAAAAACAAAAACAAAAACAAAACAAAAAACAAAAAAAAACAAAAAAAAAAAAAAACACAATGAGAATCTTATACCTGTGCTCTTCTTCAGTCCACGGGACACCTCCTCCTTTGTGTCTCTTTAGACTTGGACCCAAAATCCACAGCACCCTTCGAATACTCAGAGCCCTGACCCAAAATCCACAGCACCCTTTGTGATGATTTGTGTTTGTGTTTGTGTGTGGGTGTGTTTGTTTTTGTGTGTATCTGAGGAAAAAGATGATGAGGATTAAGGAGAGAAGTCAGTTTCTTTTGTACAAAGAGGAGAGAGAAAAAAAGGCGCAAAACATGAAATTAATAAAATATGGTATACACGAGCTACAGTATCCGTGCATATATGCACGATTACTATAGCAAATGTATAAATTTGCACAACTTTAGAAGAATTTATATGAAAAATTTTTGTAGTAAAATGTGTAAAAGTGGTTACTTTTTATATTTTTCAAAAGTTTACACAAATGGGTGTGAATGTTCTTTTATAAAAGATAAGTGGTTGCCGTGCATATCTAAGCTAGTGTGACTTGTGAAGTGTATTGTCAACTCAATATTTTGAAATAAAAGTTTATTCACGTGTTGTCTTCTTTTGCTCAACACTGAGCTGTTTGTTTTCCCATCTTTTTTACCACTTCTCGAGGAGGGAAAACATAGTTTAGAGGGGACACGTGTAAGCAGGGCCTGACTAGCTCCTTGGCGCATGACACTGCAACTCCATTAAATGGTAGAAAAAATCCAATAAATACCCACGGATTCACATCCCGTGCAATACCTATGGTATTGCACGGTGTGCAATACCTCTAATCTCAGCCATCCATTTAATCTAATGGCTTAAATCATTGACACCTCACCAAATAACAAAAAAATAATACTTTACCCTTAAAAAATTTCAGCCCGCCCACTGTGCAGTGATTCAGCCCACCCACTATTTTGGTAAGTCTGAGTAAACCCAACCAAAAGTCAAAAAATTCTCTCTCTCTCTCTCTCTCTCTCTCTCTCTCTCTCCCTTGCGTTTGAGGTTGCTCTCTGCCTCTCCTTCAATCCATTGTCATAGCAGCGCGGTACCAGTCCACACGAGGCCAAGCCTCTCTCTTTGCCATCACTGTTGCTTCGATGAACCAATTCTCTAAACCTCCATAGCTTCGAGAACCCAGTAGAGTTACTCTTCTTCCAAAGCTCCGGCGAAGCTTCAAGCTCGTCCGATTCTGACGCCGACGAAGAAGACCCATCTCGCTCTTCAACAAAAGAACTTTCTCCCTCTTTCTCGTGTGTGAAGCTGTCCCAAGTCCCAACTCTCATGGAGTGAAGGTCTATCTGAAGCAACGAAGCCACTTTCCCCAAAATCCCCTTTGTCCTCCTCTTTTTGGTACTCTTTTTCCCTCTTTCACTTCCTATATATTTGTGTGCGTGTTTGTTATGTATAAGATTTTTTTTGTGCGTGAGTTATTGAGTGAGTGAAATTTGTGTTCTTGAGAGTGCTTAATGTTAGGTTCTAAGGTCTTAGGATTTTATGTATTTAGAACTCTAATTTGTAATGTTGGCAAACCATGATCAAAATATTGTATTTAGTCTTATTTAGACTTGCTCAAAGTTGGTTTATTCTTGTAAAGTTGGAATCGAGTGGCTGCAGAAGTACTTGGGACTTTCGGCCTGGCTCGATCGATCGAAGAATAGACTCGATCGATCGAAAATCGCACAGGTTGAATTTTCTGCAGAATTTCCAACTCAGCCCTACTTCATTAAACGTTTAGGGTTTTATGTTTTTACCCTAGGTATATAAACAAAACCCTAGCCACGTTTTTGGAGGTTGTCCATATTGTATTGTTGCTCATACATTGCGGTTTTGTGTGAATCTCGTGTGAGATCTTTGAGGAGCTTTCCTTTACACAAAACTTAGGGTTTTCATGGTAGAGATGATTTCAACATCTTGAAGATCATTACTGTTGCAACCATTGGAACTTAAAAGAAAAGCAAGCGGGGAGCTTGTAGCTGATTGAGGAATTCAAGAAAGAAGTAGTCCGTGGACTCGGAGCCTGCGCGTGGTCGTGTCAGGAAGTTCTACTGGTGGGTAGCATTAGGAAGTCGAGCGGGGAGCTTGTAGTCCTTTTGTATGAACTTCAATTCTTTCATAGTGAATTCAGGTTAGCCTTGAGGATCGGTGGGTCAAATCCTCCCCAGGTTTTTACCGTGTGGTTTCCTGGGTGATCATATCTTGTGTTATTTATTTTCCGCTGCATTATTATTCTTGATATGATTGTTTGATTGTTTTAACCTAGTATTGCTTAATTTGACTAAGTAACAACTTGGCTAATTAATCTAGGCTACGCAATCTGGTTGTTTTAGGGGTCTAAATAACCTGTCAAGTGATATCAGAGCGGGTTGCTCTTTTTGTTTGAGATTTTTAATCTCTGAGCTGATCCTTGACCCCTGTTGTCATGGAGCATGGACACTCTCTGTTTGTTCCTCCTCATTTTGATGGGAACAATTATGCCTATTGGAAAGTAAGGATGAAAACATTCCTGAAATCCATTGATGAAAGGGTTTGGAATTCCGTTGAATACGGATGAGTGAAGCCCGCTACTCCTGTGAGTGAGTGGCAAACTTTTGAAAAAGAAGCAGCAAGCTTCAATAGCAAAGCTATGAATGCTATCTTTAATGCTGTTTCTATGGAGGAGTTTAAGAGGATCTCTAATGTTGAGGTTGCTCATACTGCTTGGAAAATCCTCCAAACTGTGCATGAAGGCACAAAGGCAGTTAAGATAAACAAACTGCAGCAATTAACTTCTAGGTTTGAAAGCATTAGGATGTCTGATGATGAATCCTTTGATGAATTTTATGCCAAACTGAATGATATTGTTAATTCTGCCTTTAATTTGGGTGAAATCTATGATCAACCTAAGATTGTTAGGAAGATACTTAGATCTTTAACTGAAGATTTTAGACCCAAAGTGACTGCCATAACTGAAAGCAAGGATGTGGACTCCATCCCTGTTGATGAGCTTGTAGGATCTCTTCAATCCTATGAGTCTGACCTACCTAAAGTAAACAAATCCAAATCAATGGCTCTTAAGTCAGTTGATGATGTTGATGGTGGTGGATTTGATGATGAGCTCTCTGCTACTGAGATTGCCTATCTTGCCAAAAACTTTAAGAACTTTCTTAGAAATACAAATAGAAAGGCAAGAGGTACTTACACTGCTGAACCTAGAAATTTTAGGAAGAATGATCCCACTAAGGTTAACAATTTTGAAAAACCTAGAGAAAATTTTGGTCAATCTTCTAATAACTCTTTGGGTCCTCAGTGTTTTGGCTGTCAAGGGTATGGTCATATGAAATCTGAATGTCCTACATTCTTGAAGACTAAGGGTAAAGCTATGGCTGTAACCCTTAGTGATAATGAGGTTTCTGATGATGAGTCCGGTGGTGACGAGGATGGAAACTTCATTGCTTTCACAGCTACTGCTATAGTCAATGAAAACATATCTGCTGAAGAGAACCCTTCTGATGGGGAACTCTCTGAAGATGCAGATCTCCAAGAGGCCTATAACAAACTTTGCAAAATTGCTGCAAAGGATGCTATGAAAGTTGAACTTGGCCTAAAGAAAATTGATTCTCTTGAGCTTGAAAAGAAAAATTTGCTTGTTAAACTGTTTGATGCTAATGAGCTTTTGAATAATGTTAAATCTGAGAACATGCTTTTGCTTGATAAAGTTAGAACTTTGGAACTTGATTTATCTGTTGCTAGGTCTGCTAGTTCTAAACTTGATCACATGCTGAATGTTCAAAAGTATCCTTCTGATAAAACTGGGTTAGGATATGTTGAAAGCATCTTTGAGTCTGGACCTCATTCCACTACTTTTGTTCCTTCTTCTTCTTCTGAGCCTTCTGTGAGTGAGGTTGTGAGTGAAACTGTCAAACCACCTGTGAGTGAGGTAGCTAAACCTGTAGAAGTTTCACCACCTAAGAAGATTAGGGTAGACCTAAGAGAATCTAAACCTAAGGAGCCTACCAAATCTAAGGACAAGATGCATGGTAAACCTGCTTGGGTTTGTCATTATTGTGGTAAGTCTGGACATATTCGTCCTAACTGTTACAAGCTTCAAGCTGATAAGAGAGCAAATAAACCAAAAGTGCCTGTGCCTCAAGCACAAGATCCTATGGCATTAATTGGTGAATTGGTAAAGGTGTTAAACCTTTATTCCAATCATGGAGTTGGGAATCACTCAAATGTGAATAAGAACTCCAATGCTCGTGGTGCATCTAAAAAGTTTTGGATGCAAAAGACTCGAACTAATTGAGTCTTTCTGACATGGTCCTTGTGCTTCATTGCTCTATTCTTTTGTGACCATTGTTCTTTGTTTTTTTTTTTTTTTTTGTTCTAGGACTTGCATTGCATTACATTCATGCATTTCATTCTAGGATTTATTTGTTTTCTCTTTTAATATAAAAATAAAAATAAAAAAAAATAAAAAAAAAAAGGGAAGCAAAATTTATGTTGAACATGATGTTTCTTGATTATTGAAAACAAGGTTGGTCAATTTATTTACACATAACATGTCTTATGTACCTTGTTTAGCTTTGATGAGCTTATTTATTGCACTTGACTAGCTGAAACTTTGTAGTGCATGTTGTGTGGGAAAGATGTTTGTGGTTATTAATCACTTTGTCTTGATCTTGAAGTCACATGTTTTTGACTGTCGGTCTTGATTCTTTTGAGAAAGGCATAAATAACCATCTCACCACTGCTCACTAGCCAATCATGAACACCTTAGTGCATATCATAAGATTTTGTGCTCGAGAAAGTGTAGCACATGCACAAAAAGAACATAAGGTGTTGCCTCTGCTAAATGATTAATAATTAAAACTAGTGTGTACTATTAGGCTTGATGTCAATTCACTTAATTCAAACCGGTGTGTACTATTAGGCTTGATGCCAAAATTCACTTAATTAATGGGGCAAAAATACAAGAAACTTACATGATTCAAGCTTTTGTTTTAGGAGATGTGAGAGTTATAGGATGTAACTCTTTAGGTGATAGTCTCTTTTGAATTCTATGTGATGAATTTTGTAGACTTTGTGATTAAATGCTATTCACATATCACCTCACATGTATCTCAAGTTTTTACTAGTATCACACACTACACAAGTTACTCTTTGTTAAACACTGTACATGCTAGTGTGTGTTTCTGGTCTGACCAACCAAGTTTGAAAATATCTTGAGATTTATGCACAACATATTTGTTGCTTAAGAAAATTCAATGAGAGAATGATTGAAATTTGTTTTGAGAAAATTGGGTTTAAATTTTGGGTTTTTGAAAAAGCATTCCATCTCATACTCATGCATTTTGTTTTTCAATCTAATGCTTTGAGGAGTTATTTCAAAATTAGGCTTGTATTTTCAAAAACTGTGATTTTCGATCGATCCAACCTGTTTTTCGATCAATCGAAAAAGTGCTCTCATTTATCTTAAAATGACCGTGCTTTTCGATCGATCGAATGTAATTTTCGATCGATCGAATATCGTGGAAAAGCCTTTTTAAAAGATCAAATCTGACTTTTTCAAATACCTTTAAAATCTTTTCAAACTTTTCCTTTCTCTCTCCGACGAGGCAAGCCAAATTTTTCCAATTTTTGTCGTTTTCCTCCGAAGTTTTTGCAAAGAATTTCTTTCCTCAAGCCGGTAAGACTCTTTTGCCCTTCCTTTTGAATTTATTTTCATTATTTCATGCATAAATCCATGCATTTAAGGGAGATTTTCGGACTTTACTTATTTGGGATTTTCTGTTGATTCAAGCCTTATTTTATAAAATTGATCATTGGGTTTTTGTGGGGACACATCATACTAATGATCCTTGGTGGTTAATTTGATCAATTTTGAGTTTGATGAAAAATTGAAAATTCTAGGGCTTGTTCTTGATCCGAATTGGGGATTTTGTTAATTTGAGTAGAATTTGCTAAAATTGGTTTGTTGTATTGATGAAATTGGTTATTCTAATATGTTTTCAAACTTGTGTACTGATCAATTCATCAATTTGTTGCAAAATTTGTCAAGTGGGTTTCAAATTTTTGGGTTTTTTGATAAAACATTTTTTTTGCTCAAGCCAATTTTGTCAATTCAATCTCAATTAAACTTAATTGTTTACTGCATTAGATCATGCATCACAACATTATAAATGTTCATGCATCATATAGATTTTTGTTCTATATTTTTATTATGCTAATTTGCAGTTTGCCTTTGGTTTTGTTTTCTCTTGTTCTGTTTGGTTTTCACTCTGTGTCTCTGTCCTTTCCTTAGCACTATGCCTAGGAAAACTAGAGCCCGTAGGAATGTTCCCTCACCTTCTCCTTCACGCCCTCCATCCTTTGATAGTGAGAAGTTTTCGAGTGAAAAAAATCAAGAGATTTTTGAGACGCTAAACCTTAAGAGAAAGATTTGGGCTGAGCGTTCTGTGCGGTTAGATGAACTTGATCCTGCCATTAGGGCAAATTTTGAGCGTCGGGGTTGGTTACCCTTGGTGGATGTTTCTGATCCTCCTCCACCTTCTGCCTTGATTAGAGAGTTCTATTCGAACATCTCTATCCGCATCTATGATTCCAACACTCTAGTTAAGAGTTGGATACAAGGCGTAGAGTACACCATTACTCCTCGGGTCTTAAATTAGTGTAAACACATGGAGTAGTTGAGTGCAGATCTTAAAATCTGGGTATGTAAAGGGTAAGTTCTACTTTCTTTCTTTTTTCCTTTCTTTGCTATGATCTTTGTTATTGCCTTGCTTCTTTATTGTTGCTGTTGCTGTGGCCTTTGAGTCCTCTGTTATTGTTGCTGAGGGTGTTTGTTGAAATGCTTCATAGAGGGGTGAAGATAGTTGAAGCTATTGAAACCAAGCTCTGGAAATTCTAATTTTTATTTCCAATCGGTCTTTTGGCTAGTCCATTGGATTTTAAAAAAGGTGCTGAATTTTACAAAGGTTATTCATTGCAAAATTTTAATCTGAAATATTGTCCATAAATTGCAGTTGTTATTTTTAAGGAATAATCATACACGCAATAGAGAACTCTCACAAATGGGCCTTTTATGTTTGATTCCTTGTTTCATTTTTATGCGCCTTCAAGATCTTCTTGACTTTCTCTTGTCTCAGGCTTAATGTTCTTTTCTTCTTTACTAAAATCATATATATATATATATATATATAATATGACAGCCAGCTTTGTGTGTGCGTGTGTTCGTTTTTTTAAATAAATTTTTTTTAAGGTAATTGATGAGTGTAGAAGAACTTATCAGAACTAGAATCAATTGCGCTAGAAGAGACAATGAAACTGCAGGCTCTAAAACATCTTTGTGGTGAAAATTTTGTTCTTAGCTTGATCATATTTTGTGTGTTGTGGACCTGTGGTCCAAAAATGACTGCTGTGTTTTCATTCTGGAACCTTTAAAGAATTTCCATAAAGATTAGATGTCATTCTGGATCAGAAAAGTTCTATTATAAGGGGGAATAAATTGTGTTTTGGTAAGCCATGGTACTTTGTCTATTGTCATCCTGTTTTCGCCATTCATTTCATTATTAATCCCTTGAATTCCCCCCCTTTGTCTATTGGATTTGACATTTAGGAAATGTTGATACCAAATCTATGATTCCCCCCCCCCCCCTTTTTTTTCTCTTTTCCTGATTTATTTGCCTAAGATCATACATTTCTTACTCCTTTTAGCTTCTTTTACTGAAATAGACCTATAATTCTTAGCTTGATACTAATTTCTCAGTTTGAAATTTGTCACAATGGATCAATTTTTTCTCATTCCTTATGTTCCTATTGTGGTTTGAGTTGTGAAATGCACTGAAGGTGTTTGTGAAAATATTTGTTAGAAACTTTGAAGTGATGTTAAGATATTTTATTTGTATGTTGTGCAGTCTTGAGGGAGATTCGTCATATTGAGAAATGTGCCAAGGTATTCTTCAAAATTGGTTAAATCATTTAAGAGAGATTCATTTTGTGTAATGGAAAAATCAAAACAAATTGAAGTTTCGAATGGACTTGTCTCGGCCATGGGATCATTCAGAGATTCATCTCTTGCCTTCCATTGTTGCCATTGTATAATCGAATTGCTGTGCAAGTTGTATTTTCATGTAGTAACTGATTTTTTGTGTTGATGAATAGATGAAATGTAAACAAATCTATTTTGCAAATAGCATGTTGTGATGGAGTTCTATTATTAGCGTTTTAGGTCTTAATGCGTTCCAATTTTTTATCTAGTCTAATTAGAGTCATTCTTGCTGGAGAGACCAACAGTTCTTTGTGTTTGAATATGCTTGGAACAAGTACTAAAAATTGGAGGATGACTTAAAAACACAAATTATATAAACTATTCACAGCCTCATTCTGGCTCTTCTCCAAAAAGCCAATCTATATGATAGAATTTCTTGGAAATACTATTAGTGCTCTTTTCTGTCAAATTACTTCATGCTCAATATATTCTCTTGAAAACAAGAGTCTTCAAGAATGTTTGGCATATTTTAAAATCAATGGATCCAAGATAGAAGTAAACCACCAAAAAAGAAGAAGAGTTTGATCCAAAAAATGAACTAAAAATTGTGTAATAAAAAAGAAGAAGAGTTTGATCCAAGATAGACGTAAATAAAAAATTGTGTCATGACCCTACTCAATTGTAAATAAAAAATCATATGCACTCATTTAGTTCCACACTTGGGGTATCTCTTTTCTCTTGTTGTACATTCCTCTGCACTGGTTTTTCTGCACTGGGTAGCTGCTGGATTTCTGCATTGGATAGCTTCTACCTGCAGCGTGTGGGCTGCTGCTTTCTTATTCTGCATTGATTTCCCTCTCGGCACTGGGTTTAGTTGGCAGCAATGGTTTTTGCTTTGTTGTAGTTAGCTCCAACTGCATTTATTGTTTTGTTTCCCCTGACTAACCCCCAAGGTCTATACTTCTTTGTATACAAACTATATCAATAATATATCTATCTTTACCTCAAAATAAAAAGATAATGGTAGTGCTACATAGAAGAGTGAAAGTAAATGAATCCAATAAGCACAACATCTTTCAAAGGGCATGCACGCCAGAAACACATAAAAGATACTAAAGCTTAAACCACAACTCACATACAATATAGCATATGAACTACAAGAATCTCTGATTTATAATCCCCTAAAACTAGATATCAGATATTGATTTACCACAAAGTCTTACCACATTGATGCATAACTACATTTTTTTTTTTTTTTTGATAAACAGATGCATGACTACAATAGCAATTAGTTATGACTGTAATCAGTTAAACTTCAAGGTTCTAAGTATAATTCGTCGACCATCAACTATTATAAATATAGAAGAATGAATGTTTTTCATTAAAAATAAAAGCTGAAAATTTGTGTACCAATATTGTGCTTATCATATATAAGAATTACAACAAACCAATATATGATCTAAAAAAAATTATCAAAATTTTCTATCCCTATAAAAATAAATTTTTATCACTAAATTCTGACTACAAGAAAGCCAAAAGAAATTGTTAAAGCACTTATTAAAGCACTTGTTAAAGCCAGAAGCAAGATGTTGCTCAAGCAATCTCTATGCATGCTTGTTAAAGGAACCTACTACTTCAGACATTTCCTTGAGAAGAGAAGGAATTTCATTGCATACTGCAAATATCCATAGAAAAATAGGAATTAGGAATCCTTAAGTTGTTTAGTCTCATTTGTTGTACTTAAGATGTTGAAATCTAGATCAATATATATCTACCAAAATTATATAAAGTTGTAGTTCAATCCTTTCAGTAAAAACATTGAGCCAAGTTTTATTTCAAGTGGTTAATAATGAAAATGAATGGCGATTACAGGATGACAATAGACAAAGTACCATGGCTTCCCAAAACACAATTTATTCCCCCTTATAATAGAACTTTTCTGATCCAGAATGGCATCTAATCTTTATGGAAATTCTTTAAAGGTTCCAGAATGAAAACACAGCAGTCATTTTTGGACCACAAGTCCACAACACACAAAATATGATGAAGCTTGTTGGGGAGATAAACACCTTGGGGAGCTTCCTTGAGTAATTAATATAACATATAGAAACACACTTTAACCCAGAAGGCCTAAGCCCAATGGGTATGTGCTCAATTATGTTATATTAAACACTCTGTGAGCTTCACTCACACGTGTAACCCAACAATCTCCCCCTCACGTGTGAGTCTCTGCCACTCTGTGAGCTTCAAGACTTCTCTGTGGGCCATGAATAAGTCCTACTTGCTCCCCCTTGCCTAATGGGCTTTTCACTTCATCAGCGCGTCATCCATGGGTCTCTCATATGCCATCCATGGGAACCACGTGTCAACCCCGCACGCACATCCATAGGAACCCCGCACGTTCATGTCCATGGGAACCTCGCACATTATCATTGTTTAGCACCATTTGCAATATTCCTTTGTTGGGCTTATCTTTTCTCCAGGATTTTTGTGTGTAGGCCATTAAGGTTTTCTCTGTCCCCGCTGGGTAGGGACCATGAACACCTGGGAATTTAACCAAAATTCCAACCTGTGAGAAACAAAAAAAATAGAGAAAACACACGTCAAAGAAAAACAATCACACGCACAAGACAATATTTACGTGGTTCAGCAATTTGCCTACGTCCACGGAGTTGCAGGGATTTCACTATTATTAGGGAAAAATACAAAGTTCGGTTAGAGTGCTTTTTCTCTCTCTAAAAAACACAACAACAGTAGTAGTCACAAACCCTAATCACAAGAGCGGCTTTTATATCCTGCTTACAGGGTTACAATGGGCTACAAAACGGGCCAAAAATAAACTAGGCTCCACAAAGCCCAAAAATCTCCCACTTGGAGACTAGTTCAATCACCAACATCAGCCGCTATCCTCCAAAAGCAATCTCTTATCCCTGCAACTCATCCTCCTGTCCTCAAGCTAGAAGGCCAACTGAAGCTACACACAGCTTCAGCTTCTCAATAGTGATACCCTTAGTCAATATGTCTGCTAGGTTCTTAAATCCACAAATCTTCTCAAGTATTACCAGTTTATCTTCAACAAGGTAACGGATAAAGTGGTATTTTGTTTGTATATGCTTCGACTTTGAATGAAAAGCCGAATTTTTGGCAAGAAAAATTGCACTCTAACTGTCACTGTGTAGAATGCCCATCTCTTGCTTCTTACCCAATTCATCTAAGAAACCATGTAACCAAATCATCTCCTTTCCAGCTTCAGTTGCTGCAACATACTCAGCTTTTGTAGTAGACAAAGTAGCAATCTTTTGCAGATTTGAAGCCCATGATATAGCTGTACCACCCAGAGTAAATACAAACCCAGTAGTACTCTTTCTACTATCAATGTCGCCAGCAAAATCAGCATCTACATAACCTTGCAGCTTCAAACTTGCACCTGTGAAGTAAAGACAAGTATCTGATGAACCCTTCAGATATCTCAGAATCCACTTGACTGCCTCCCAATGCTGCTTTCCAGGCCTACTCATGAATCTGCTCACAACTCCCACTGCATGTACAATGTCTGGCCTTGTACACACCATAGCATACATCAAGCTGCCAATAGCTGAGGCATAGGGCACCTTGCTCATATGGTCCCTTTCTTCTTCTGTCTTCGGTGACTGTTCTTTGCTCAGTTTGAAATGACTACCCAAGGGTGTGCTCACTGGTTTAGATTCATTCATGTTGAACCTGCTAAGAACTTTCTTCACATACTCTGACTGTGAAAGCTTCAATGTACCATTAGCCTTGTCTCTAATGATTCTCATACCAAGGATTTGCTTTGCAGCTCCTAAATCCTTCATTACAAACTGTTTTGACAATTGCTTCTTCAGATTATTAATCTCCTCAATGCTAGACCCTGCAATGAGCATATCATCCACATACAACAGTAAAATGATATAAGAATTGTCAAAGAATTTAACATAGCAACAATGATCAGCTTCACATCTCTTAAACCCAATTTTATGCATAAAATTGTCAAATTTCTTGTACCACTGTCTAGGAACTTATTTTAGGCCATACAAGTTCTTTCTCAGTTTGCAAACTAGATTCTCTTGTCCCTGAACAATAAACCCTTCTGGCTGAATCATGTAAAGGTCTTCCTCCAAATCACCATGAAAGAATGCTGTCTTCACATCTAACTGCTCAAGATGTAAGTTTTCTGCAGCCACCATTCCCAGCACCAGTCTAATTGTTGACATCTTTACAACTGGAGAAAATATCTTTGTGTAGTCAATGTCTTCCTTCTGCTGGAACCCTTTAACAACTAATCTGGCCTTGTAACGTTTGCTACCATCATGCTCATTCTTTATTCTGTATACCCACTTGTTGTGCAAAACCTTCTTTCCTACTGGCAATTCAATCAATTCCCATATCTGATTCCCCAACAAGGAATCCATCTCATCCTTCATGGCTAACTCCCACTTGCTTGAATTTTCATCTTACAAGGCTTCATCATAACACTCTGGCTCACCACCATCAGTCAATAGTAGATAATTTAAAGCGGGTGAATAATGCTGTGGATGTCTAATGTTCCTGGAAGATCTGCGGACTTCAGCTACAGGTGTACTCTGATCTACCTGTGAATCTGCATTCTCCTTATTTTCTTCACCCCTTTTCTGGATAGTACTTTCAGTCAGTCCATCTAAGTTGACAAACTCAGATTTCTTTTGATCTATCTCTGCGATATTTGATACTACAGTTGACCTGTCCTTGTACATAACCTGTTCATTAAATATCACATTTCTACTTCTGATGATTTTCCTATTTTGTTCATCCCAAAACCTATAGCCAAATTTCTCATCACCATAGCCAATGAAAAAACATATTTTAGACTTAGCATCAAGTTTACTACGAGTATCAGAATCAATATAAACATAAGAAACACAACCAAAAACTTTTAAATGGAAAAATTTTACCTCTTTACCGCTCCAAACCTCCTCAGGAAGTTTGAACTCCATGGGAACTGATGGCCCTCGGTTTATCAGGTAAGCTGTAGTGCTAACAGCATCAGCCCAGAAAGTTTTTGGTAGTCCAGCATGCAACCTCATACTCCTAGCACACTCATTAAGAGTTCTGTTCATGCGCTCAGCCACACCATTCTGCTGTGGTGTCCCAGGAATGGTCTTTTCCATCCTAATTCCCTGTGCAGCACAATACTTACTGAACCCTCCATCTATGTACTCTCCTCCATCATCAGACCTCAAACATTTTAGTTTTAAACCTATTTCTATCTCAACCATAGCCTTCCACTTCTTAAAAGTTTCAAATACGTCAGATTTATTTTTCAGAAAATAAACCCATACCTTTCTGCTTGAATCATCAATGAAAGTGATGTAGTACCTTGAACCTCCAAGGGATGCAACCGGAGAAGGCCCCCACAAATCAGTATGTACTAACTCCAATTTTTCTGCCTTCAGTGTCCTGCCAGTTTTCAAGAAGCTCACCTTTTTCTGCTTTCCTAAGATGTAGCTTTCACACATGTCAAAATCAATGGACTTCAATTCTGGTAGTTTTCCTTTTGACAGCAGCATCTTCATCCCTTTCTCACTCATGTGACCAAGCCTGCGGTGCCATAGGCTTGTATCAGTACTTGCATCAGCAACTGCAATTGTGTCCCTTAGACTTGAGGTCATATAGAGAGTGCCAATCTTCTTTCCACGAGCCAATACTCTAGCTCCCTTTGTAACCTTCCAAGTACCACCAACAAATAGTATTGCATGCCCTTCATCATCAAGTTGTCCAATAGAAATCAGATTCCTCCTCAAGTCAGGAATATGTCGAACCTTCTCCAGTAACTAAACAGATCCATTGGGCAACAATATCCGGACGTCTCCCATACCTACAACATCCAAGGCTGAACCATCAGCCAAATACACCTTACCAAAATCACCTACAACATAATTCTATATGATTTCTCGGTGTGGAGTGGTATGAAACGAAGCTCCTGAATCCAAAACACAATCATCAAGTGGACTATCTACTGCAAAAAGTAATGCATCATGTATCTCTTCTGTTACAGCATTAGCAGAATCATCTTCATTCTTCTTCTTAGGACTTTTGCATTGGTTTCTAAAGTAACCTATTTTCCCACAATTCCAGCATTGTACTTGATGGCCTGATCTAGACTTACTTCTGTTTCGATTAGAATATCTGGATTTTGATCTGCCCCGATTTGAATTTCTGTTATTACTTATGCTTCTTGTCTCAAGGTTTAGGGCAGAACCAGATCCTGAGGTTTCACTTGCATCTCTTCTGCGAATCTCCTCAGCCAGAATTAAATCTCGTATATCATTGTACTTGAGTTTTTCCTTTCCTGTAGAATTGCTTACTACCATCCTCATTGCCTCCCAACTGTTTGGCAAAGAAGCCAAGACGATCAGAGCACGAATCTTATCATCAAAATCAATTTCTACAGACGACAATTGATTTGTAATAGTGTTAAATTCATTCAGATGTTGTGCTACTGATGCGTTCTCTGCCATCTTCAGATTGAACAGTTTCTTCATCAGATGCACCTTGTTGTTTGCTGACGGCTTTTCATACATACCAGACAAAGCCTTCATCAGATCTCCTGTGGTCTTCTCCTTTACAATATTGTGTGCAACAGACCTAGACAGAGTCAACCTGATAACTCCTAGTACCTGTTTGTCAAGAAGAGCCCATTCCTCAGCCATTGCTCTCACTCAAACCTAACCTTAGGCTTTGATAGCAGTTGTTGGGAATTTAACCAAAATTCCAACCTGTGAGAAACAAAAAAAATAGAGAAAACACACGTCAAAGAAAAACAATCACACGCACAAGATAGTATTTACGTGGTTCAGCAATTTGCCTACGTCCACGGAGTTGCAAGGATTTCACTATTATCAGGGAAAAATACAAAGTGCGGCTACAGTGTTTTTTTTCTCTCTCTAAAAAACACAACAACAGTAGTAGTCACAAACCCTAATCACAAAAGCGGCTTTTATATCCTGCTTACAGGGTTACAATAGGCTACAAAACGGGCCAAAAATAAACTAGGCTCCACAAAGCCCAACAAAGTTAAGAACAAAATTTTCACCACAAAGATGTTTTAGAGCCTGCAATTTCATTGTCTCTTCTAATGCAATTGATTCTAGTTCTGATGAGTTCTTCTGCACTCATCAATTACCTTAAAAAAATTATTTAAAAAAACAAACACACGCACACACATAAAAGAACATTAAGCCTGAGACGAGAAAGTCAAGAAGATCTTGAAGGCACATAAAAATGAAACAAGGAATCAAACATAAAAGGCCCATTTGTGAGAGTTCTCTATTGCATGTATGATTATTCCTTAAAAATAACAACTGCAATTTATGGACAATATTTCATATTAAAATTTTGCAACGAATAACCTTTGTAAAATTCAGCACATTTTTTAAAATCCAACGGATTAGCCAAAAGACCGATTGGAAATAAAAATTAGAATTTCCAGAGCTTGGTTTCCAGGGGCGGAGCCATGTTGCCCCTTAGGGGGGCCGTGGCCCCTGCAAAAAAAAATAAAAAAGTCCACCAGCATTTATACAAATTTTAATTGGGCCCCCCCAATGATGTACATCCGGCCCCCCCCTCCCATTTCTGTTCAATACTTCAATTTACTCCTAGGCTCTAGTTTCAATTGTAGGCCTTTTTATCCTCTAATAAAACAAAACATGGCCCACAGCCCACTTATATTTAAATACCCAAAGCACTAACTAACAAAATAACACTTTATCACCCATTCTCCAACTCAAAATCAGAAGATTCAGAACCCTTTCTTTTATTTCTCTTTTTACTCTCTTCTTGTCTATTGTGTACACGCCACCGCCCACTCCATTGGTTCCAGCAGCCCCTAAACAAAACAAAACCCTCAGCTTAGCTCAGCCCTCCTCTCAAACTCAGTCTTTACGATCCCAAAAGGGAAAAAAAAAAAAAAAACTAACCATTATTTTCTTTCTTCTTGCTTTCTTAAAATAAATCATTCAGAGCAGTGGCGTAGCCAGAGGGTGAGTTTTCAGTTTCTGCTTCATCTCTTTTTAGTGTCCCCCCCTCCCCCCCCCCCCCCCCCCCCCTCAACTATCTACACTTAAATATTCACATGCTCTTTAATTTTTCATAGATTTTTAGATAAATATATGGTTGAAGGCATGGGCATGGGGAGGTTGTTTGCGATGAGTCTTGAAGGGAAGATAAAGTTTGCACTTTGTGAAGATAAAGTTTCTAAGGTTTTTTTTTTTTTTTTTGATTTATTACCTATTTTTGATTAGTTAGATATCATGTGGCAGTGGGTGTTGTTAAATTGTTTGGTTTATGTTCTGTACTTGTGTGTTTAATTTTTGCTTTTGTTTGAGGGGTTATTCTTAATTAAAAAAAATTAAAATACAAGAAAATTTGAATAATAGGAATGATGATGGTTTGATTGTTTAAATTATAGTCGAAAATTTTTTTTTTCTTGAGTCTGAATAACATCCATATAATTAAGTAAAAATTTCCAATTAAGATTTTATTTTTTAAGTTCTTTTCAGGTTAATTTTTGAGTCATATTCTTAAAACTAAAAGAATTATGAGCAAACGAAAAACAATTGATGCATTCTTAATGAAAAAAGATGTTAGAAATTAAAAATTTAGGACACCTGTAGCTATAGAAATAAATGTTGATACTTCAATACCTAATGAACACCCCTCCAAATGTTCAAGAATTTAATCTGAAGAGATAGATTGTGATCCAAGATCACGTAAACAAATATGTGAATTTCCTATCAACAAACAAAATGAAATTCGACGAGCTTATCTCAAAGAAGGTCCATATCAACCTAAATATATAGACTATCCATACAACGATGATAATCATCGTTGTTGAAAATCGACCCCCCCATGTAGAAAATCCTGGCTACGCCCCTGTTGGTTTCAATAGCTCCAACTATCTTGACCCCTCTATGAAGCATTTCAACAAACACCCTCAGCAACAATAACAGAGGACTAAAAGGCCACAGCAACAGCAACAATAAAGAAGCAAGGCAATAACAAAGATCAAAGCAAAAAAAAAAAAAAGTAGAACTTACCCTTTACATACCCAGATTTTAAGATTTGCGCTCAACTACTCTATGTGTTTTCACTAATTTAAGCACTCTCAAGAACACAAATTTCACTCACTCAATAACTCACGCACAAAATGACATGTATTTACACAATAAAAAAGACTAATACCAAAACCCCCATTTTTCAAACCCAAACAAAATTATACAGCTCTAGTCATCAAAATAATTAAAACTGGAACAAAAACAAAAATAAAAGAGAAAATAAATTTGAGAGGGAGAGAGGGAAACCCGGTAGCCACAGTGGTGGTGACACCGATAATAAGCACCGCCAACGACAGTGGTGTGGGTGCAATGAGAAGAGAGAGAGCTTCGAGAAAACCTTGAAAGAGAAGAAGACTAGACCGGGAAGCATCGCTAGTAGTGGTGGTGGTGTGGGATGAGCTGATCAACCATTCAAGCACTCCATCAACACCACAACCATCACAAGCACCACAACGCCTTTCCAATCCAGAAGCACCAATCAAAACCCACATCACCGATCAACCATTCAAACCCATATCACTAATCAACCATCAAAACCCACATCATCAATCAAAACCCACATCACCCAAAAAAAAAAAAAAATGAGAATCTTGTACCTGTGCTATTCTTCAGTCCATGGAACACCTCTTCCTTTGTGTCTCTTTAGAATTGGACCCAAAATCCACAGCACCCTTCGAATACTCAGAGCTCTGACCTAAAATCCAGAGTACCGTTTGTGATGATTTGTTTGCGTGTTTGTGTTTGTGTTTGTTTTTGTGTGTGGGTGTGTTTGTGTTTGTGTGTATCTGAGAAAAAAGATGATGATGATTGAGGGGAGAAGTCAGTTTTTTTTGTACAAAGAGGAGAGAGAAAAAAAGGCACAAAACATGAAATTAATAAAATATGTTATACACGAGCTACAGTAGTCGTGCATATATGCATAATTACTATAGAAAATGTGTAAATTTATACTACTTTAGAAAAATTAATGTGAAAAAATTTTGAAGTAAAATGTGTAAAAATAATTACTTTTTTATATTTTTCAAAAGTTTACACAAATGAATGTGAATATTTTTTTATAAAAGATAAGTGGTTGCCGTGCATATCTAGCTAGTGTGACTTGTGAAGTGTACTGTCAACTCAATATTTTGAAATAAAAGTTTATTCACGGGTTGTCTTCTTTTGCTCATCACTGAGCTGTTTGTTTTCCCATCTTCTCTGCCACTTCTCGAGGAGGGAAAACACAGTTTAGAGGAGACACGTGCAAGCAGGGCCTGACTACCTCCTTGGCGCATGACACTGCAACGCCATTAAATAGCAGAAAAAATCCATTAAATACCCACTTCCCTCGTACTTCCCACTTTGACCACTTCTTTATCTTCTTGTTAATTTCGCCGCATATGTTCTGGGTTGTTTCTTCTCTCCTCCGCCTTCTCTCTCTCTACTAATATCTCTGTTAAGTTTTCTCTCTCCTTCAGCTTCTCTCTCAAAACTTTTGGATCTGCAACTGCTTCTTCTCATTTTTGTTGAAACCTCGCACTGCCGAATTCTTTACCCCTCCCTCTCTTTCTCTCTGCAAACACACTTGTCACTGTATCAGTGATACCACTGTCAATTTTTTTACACGCTGGGTTGAGAGTGGTTTTGATGGCTGAGCCACCGATTTCCGGTTTTTGATGCATATTTTCTAAATTTCCGATTTTCGAAGAGACCGGGCAAGATTGAGATCCGGTTCCCGGTTTTTAAAACCATGGAACCACTAGCCACTAGGTACCCCATATGTGATTCTGTAACCATGGCCTCTCACTTTCTCTATGGCATACCATTTCCCTTCGCTTCTACTTCTACACATCCCAACCATGGCTGCACGCTTTGCAGTGACGGTCTAATCCCTGGAGGGCTTGTCTTCGACCATGTCATGGATGTCTGGGACCCACCCGATACCATCAATCTCGGTATGATGTGTAGTGCGCGGGTCACCAGCCGGTCGCACTGTACAGAGTTTACATCTCTTGGAATGGAAGGATTTGGAAAGACTGCAATTTCTGGTAAGAAAATTGATACTATGATACAAATTTCTAATTTACTTTGGAACACAGATTTGCTAGAGTATTAATATAGTAAACAATCTTTATATCTTCCTGATTTCATTCTAACTAAAATTTAACAAGTACGAAAAGTTAGATGAAAGCATACTCCTTTCTACTTTTCAAGCTAATTGTCATATCATGTTCCAGTTCCAACCCTATATATCATAGTGATTTACATTATAGGTCTCTGTGAATCAGGTGCTATTGTTGGCATGAAATGAGCAATAGCATTAAGAAAAAGTTCCTCCACTAAACTGCAACTACCTACCTTGATTATGAGATCTTTTTGATCCTCAAGCCAAATAGGTTTACTTTGTGAAAGTTATTCAGGCTTTTTTTTTTTTTGGACTGAAAAGGAATAGAGAGTAAATCCCTTGTTTGGTAATTGATGAGATCCTCAAAATGAGTTTTTACCTTGGTTGGATCATTGTTAAAGGTTTGTACAGTATGGAAGAATTGCTTATTCTAATAGAAAAATAATTTCCAAACAAAAAGTGGTATTTGGAAAATTCTCCATCTGCACCACTATTGTGAAGAGGGGAGGGGACCTACCAATGTAGTGTTCACAATCTTCATGTTTCTACAGAGGAGTAAATACCCCAGTACTTGTTATTCTTTTGGAGTTTTTGGAGTCTTTTAGGTAAATATTGCAAAAATTAAAACATATTTGCGTTATAGGTACTGTTTGAAGTTATTTGTGGAAATGAGGAGAGAGACTGAATTTCGGCAACACCGTTGCCGAAATTCAACAAAAATAGGAGAGAGAATCACAAAAAGAAGGAAAGAGGGAAGTGGTTGTCAGGAATTGAATTTCGGCAACTGTGTTGTCGAAATTCATTTGCCCAACTTTACTGTGCTGCCCGGATGTGTGAGAAGTGCAATAATGCCCAGACAAAAAAAAAAAGTAATTGTATTGCCGAAAATGGTAGAAAAAATTAAATGAATGCGGAAGAATTAAAGAAAAATATAATGTGTTATGTACACAATATTTTTACAATATTTTCACAATAAATCACAAGTAACTAGTTATTATTAGTTCAAATTTAAATTTGACATTGACATTACTATTTTAATTTAACAATAACAGCAAGTAACAACCTGATACTTAGCATTTGTTGTAAAAATATTGTAAAAATTGTGTGCACTTATTATTTCTTAAAAAAAAAAAAAAGTGTAATGGATTTGTGAAAAAATTTTGGCAATTGTGGCAATCCCATTGTCGAAATAGTGGGGAAAAACTTTTCCCCACTATTTCGGCAATGGTATTGCCACAATTAGGGAAAAACTTTTTTTTTTTTTTTCAATTGTGGCAATGCTTTTTTTTTCAATTATGGTAATGACATTGCCGAAACTGTGGGGAAAATTTTTTCCCACAATTTCGGCAATGGCATTGCCACAATTGGGAAAAAAATAAAATAAAAACTTTTTTTTCTCAATTGTAGCAATGGTATTGCCGAAATTGTGTGGAAAAAAATTTTCCCGCCATTTCGGCAATACCATTGCCACAATTAGAAAATTTTCTCCACAATTTCGACAATGAAAAAAAATAAAATAAAAACTTTTTTTTTCCAATTGTGGCAATGGTATTGCCAAATTTGTTTTTTTTTTTTTTTTTCAAATTGCCATTGCCACAATTAGTAAAAAAAAAAAAAAATTTCCCAATTGTGGCAATGAGATTGCCGTAATTGGGGAAAATGTTTTTCCCCCAATTTCGGCAATGCCATTGCCACAATTAGGGAAAAACTTTTTTTTTTTTTCAATTGTGGCAATGGTATTGCCGAAATTGTGAGGAAAAATTCCCCCCCATTTCGGCAATGCCATTGCCACAATTAGGAAAAGAATAAAAATAAAAACTTTTTTTTTCCCAATTGTGGCAATGGTATTGCCGAAATTGTGGGGAAAATTTTTTTCCCACAATTTCGGCAATGCCGTTGCCACAATTAGAAAAAAATAAAAATAAAAACTTTTTTCCCAATTGTGGCAATGGTATTGCCGAAATTGTGGGGAAAAATTTTTCCCATAATTTGCAATGTCATTGCCACAATTGAGAAAAAATAATAAATAAATAAATAAACTTTTTTCCCAATTGTGGCCTTGGTATTGCCGAAAATGGGAAAAAAAAATGTTTCAATGAGTTTGTGGCAATGCATTGCCGAAATTGTGAGTAGAATCTTTTTTGGCAATTGTGACCATGCTGTTGTCGAAAATGGAGGAAAAAAAATGATTGACGTTCACATTGTAAATCAAAAAAAAGTAAACAAAGTACATAGGTTTTTATAATATAAAAGAAAAAATGATTGATGTGCAAGCTATAAACAAAAAGAAACTAAAGAAAGTACATAGATTTTTATGTGCACGCTGTAAACAAAAAAACAAAGTTTCAATCAACCAATCACCTCAACTTCTCATCTCATCTGATTCTTATTCTCTACATCGAATATATTTTACTTATTCATAACTCTCAGAGGGATTCGTTTTTGTCATCTCATCTGCTTCGTATTCTCTGCATCGAATATATTTTACCTATTCATTGCTCTCAGAGGGAATCGTTTTTGTCTTCTTCACTGTTGTAATCTCTCTGAGAGATTTTTTTTTGTTTTCTTCACTTTTGTAATCCCTCAGAATCTATTCTTTTTTGTTTTCTTCTTAATTGTAATCTCTCTCAGAGATAGTTTTTTTTTTTTTTTTTTGTCCTCTTCTTGTGTAATAAAAGACGTCTTCTTCAATGAAGTAATAAAAGGCAAGTTAAGTGCTAGTGCAAGCGTCGTTTTTATTTCTCCTCCTTCGCTAAAGAATTGTATCTCCTCACATAGAAGGTCTTCTGATTGTTCAGTTAGTCTTTTACTTTGCTTTAGGTGAACAACTAAGAATCGTAAGTTTTTTGTTAATGTAAGTTTCTTTGCTTTGTAAATATTAAAAGCTAATACATTGTAAAATATTATGTATTGTTATAGTTGTAGTTAATATTATTTGTATGCCTATGATTATGATTATTGTTGTTGTTATTCAAATTTTAGATTAATGAATTATTTTTTATGGTTATCTGATTGTGTTTTTTTTTTTTTTGGCAAGTATCACTCTATAATTCTCACTCTTTCAGTTGATATCACAGTTGTGGTAAGCATCTCAACTCTCTAATTAAATTTGTATTTGTTATTTTTGAAATTATTTAATATTATTTATTGTAATTATTAGTACATGACCACAAAAATTGTAATAAATTGTATTATTGTAATCTTTTTATAATAAATATGTGTTTTGTTATTCTCAATTATTACATCTATTACTTGGAAAAAATATATTGCATAATATGTTTGTTGGTTTATAATAAAGATACATATCTGTATTATTATTATTATTATTATTTACTACAAATGGAAGTTGCATGGTTTAACTCATTGTAGCATTTAATGTAGGATATATTTGAAATGGAGCGACAACAATATCACATCTCCAATGATGCAATGGAAGGCAATGTACGTTGCGTGATCCAAATTTATTAATGTCCTAATAATATCTACAATTATTCAATTTACATGAAAATAATTTCAACATTAGTAATATAACATTGTACATTTAAAAAAAATCAGGTTTCCACCTTAAGGGTGTGACCTCAACCGTTTGCACCTCCCCTGCTGTTAGGCGAGCGTATTATCCCATATTTGCGGCAATGTAGTCTCTACCGTGTTACCCGCCTCCCACATATAGATATTGACTGGAGTCTTATCACTTCTTTAGTGGAGTGGTGGCACTCTGATACCCATACATTTCACCTACGTACTTGTGAAATGTCAATCACTTTACAAGATATAGCAATCCTTACAAGATTGCCTATTGATGGCAAAGCAGTGTGCGGACCCACTAATTTGAATTGGAAAGATATTTGTAGAAATTTACTTAGGGAGGAACCACCTGCAACAGCATTGAAATATGGTGGCCTTAAAATAACATGGGTAAGGAATACATTTTCAAACTTACCAGAGGGTGCCAATGCTATAACAATCCAACGGTATGCTAGGGCATACATGTTCTAGGTTATGGCTTTACTATTTGGAAATAAGAGACAAAGTAAATTGCATTGCTGTTTTCTCAACCTGTTAAACGACTTTGGAAAAGCTGCGGAATATAGCTGGGGTAGTGCCACACTTGCTTTCCTTTATAAAGAGTTGTGTACTGGTGCTATTCAAAAAAGTACGGAGATTGCAGGTCCTGTTTTCATATTACAATTATGGGCGTGGGAGCATCTTCCATATTTGACCCCAATTCCAATAAATCCAATAAATTTAAATGGTGACGAACCATACGATTGCAGGTATAATATTTACTTTCTATTTCTATACAATATTGTATACTGTAGCATTTATCCTTGATACTTCCAAACCCTAAAATCAGTGGCAATCATTAATTGTGTATAGGTGGGATGCTAGGAGAACGTTTACTCACACACCAACGCATGTTCTGGGGGCGTACCGTTCTAATCACAACACACAATATAATGAATAGGTAATATATCACAATGCATCAATGGTTAATTTACTAGTTATATTATTAATTTTATTGATTATAACATAGTTATTGTAATTGGAATTGCAGGTTGTTTGGACACCATATGATAATTATTTGCATCCATGGTGTCTTGCAGAAAGACATATATGGACTACAACAGCACCATTGCTATGCTTCCAAACTGTCGAGTATTACCATCCAGAAAGAGTTATGCGACAGTTTGGATTGTTGCAAAGATGTCCAAAATGGCCTACTGACAATTTGGATAATTCTGTGCATTGTGTAAAGATGACAGGGAAGTCCAATGTCAATTGGCTTACGCTGCATGCACAGTACTACCAGCTTTGGAACGCGTGCACTGAACATGTAGTTGGGGATGAGCATTTCGAGTTAGGTGTGGACTACGCAATATGGTACCAACAAAATGGTCACCTATTCATGACACCAGAGGCGGCTGCCCATGCGTAGCAGGTAATTATTTTAGCTTTTTCAAAAATACTGCATTAATATTAGAACAAATTATTTACACAAACAGAATGTTGTACTACTTGATAACAAATTATTGTGTTATCTTTTTCAATAATACTGCACTAATAAATGTTTTTTTTTGTGGCAGCAAACTGAGATCAACAATATGTTAAATTTAGCTGTTGCAAACCAACAAAGAAATGATCTCACTGCAGAGGAAGTCCTTACACCAATAGTAAGGGCCTTAACCGAGTGAAGTTATCAATGGAACAAAATATTTCCTCCGTCCCTACTCATAGGGTGACACACTTCAGGCGACGACAAAGGCAACAAAGAAGACGGCCACAAACCCAAACTGAAACCGGACCGTCCACCTCTACACAACATGGGAATGATGAAGCCGAACCATCCACCTTTACACAACAGAATATGTACAGCTCTACCCAAACTGGGCTTTCAACATCTGCTGGTAATGACCCAACCACCTTTAGTGCGTATAATCCAATTAATGTCAGCAACTACTACATGAATTTAAATGAACAAATTGGATTGCCCACTTCCATAGGACAAGGATTTGAGGGTTTGTTTAACTATGACCATTATCCCCAACCTAGTTCAACACCTTCCTCCTATCACCCATCGCCACCTCCATCCTATGCTGGGCAATACAATTATGGCCAAGATAGCCAGTACAACTATGATTTCTGCATACCACAACCTTCCCAACCAGCCCCTCATGTTGGTGATTTCTACACGCCACCAAATACATGGGCATGTGCTCCAAACAGTGAGGAAGAGGCCTCCGTAACAGACTCTGAGGAAGATGCCTCAAATGAGGATAGTGGGGAATATGCAGAAGATGCAGAAGATATGGAGGTATCTTCAGATAATGAAAGTAATGAAGGTGGTCATTATCAAACAGAAGTTGACATTAGAACGTAGCCAAGGCGCATGGGGAAAAGTCTTGTGCCAACACGAAGGTATCCACAACGAGTAAATAGGCATCCTCCATGTTGTGGAACACAACAAAAACTTCATGTACCCCATCGGCGCAATGACTAATCAATGTAAAATGACTATTTGATAATGAATATATTAAAGTACTATTGTTGTTTATGCATCATTGTAGCAAAAAATATTATGCCTAGCACATAGCACATTATACTACTAACCGTAAGACCTTTGCGAAAATAAGAAATGTGTACACATTTTTTGGCATTTGAATTTAGCGCCCAATTAATCTAATCATACATCTATTTACTATGGTGTACATTTCTATTTTAATTCTCCATGGCCTTTCTTCCAAATCCTCATAAAAGTTTCAAAGAAAAATAAAACTTTCACCATCTAATTTTCGTCCAAATTTACAGTAGCAACTTGTGAGTTAATTTCGGCCAACAAATTTTGTGAATTTCAAAAAACTCAAAACATAAAAGTTGTAGATATTTAAGTCACGGTTCCATCCCATCTGGCCTTGAGTCAATTGGATTTTTGAAGAGAGAGATACATCTAAAATACTAATCAGTGCTCATATCTGATTTTTCCTCTTCAGATTGTGGTCATTTGATTTCTTTCCTTATTTGATTTTTCCTCTTCAGATTGTGGTGATTATCTGATTTTTCCTCCTCAGATTGTGCTACTTTGAATTTGTTAAAATAAAAATTAACACTGAGATTAATTGTTGGGAGGAATTAAATTATTGGGATGAATTAAAAAAAAAAAAAGTGATACTTACACAATATTTTTACAACATTTTTACAATAAATCACATGTGATTAATTGTTATTAGTTCAAATCTAAATTTAACACTAAAATTACTTTTTTAATACAACAAAAACAACTAATAACAACTTGCCATTTAGAATTTGTTGTAAAAATGTTGTAAAAATTACACGGTCCGAAAATGGGAGAAAAAAAAAGTTGCAATTGGTTTGTGGCAATGACATTGCCGAAATAGAGGAGAAAGATAGAAGAAAGTACACATATTCTTATTCTTCAGTATTCACCTCAACTCACATTTTTTGTCATATTCACCTCAACTCTCCAGAGTAATTTTTTTGTCATATTGACTTCAACTCCTCATAGTACCTTTTTTGTCTTTTTATTCTTCAGTATTTTTTTGACTGAAGCAGTTTGGTTTTTTTGTATGTCATGTTTTTTTCTTTCGTATTGTAAAAGTACCCTATGAAACAAATAGGGATAGATTCAAGTACAAAGCAACTTGATTCTTATTCTAAAAAAAGTACATAGACAATACGAAAGGCAAGAAAAAAATAATTTATGTGCACGTTGTAAATAAAAACAAAAAAAGTACATAGATTCTTATAGAAGAAAAAAATGATTGATGTGCACACTGTAAACCAAAAAAAGCAAAGAAAGTACATAAATTTTTACAATACGGAAGAAAAAAATGATTGATGTGCACGCTGTAAACAAAAAAAGCAAAGAAAGTAAACAAAAAACAAAGCTTCAATCAATCAATCAACTAAACTCCTCATCTCATCTGATTCTTATTCTCTGCATGCATCGAATATATTCCCCTCAACTCTCGAATATATTCCCCTCAACTCCTCAGAGTACGTTTTTTGTCTTTCTATTCTTCAGTATTTTTTTGACTGAACCAATTTGGTTTGTGTTTCTTGTTCCATCAACCTTCTTCTCCACTCTTATTCCCCTCATAATTCTACCAACCATTTTCAATTCATGCGTGCCATACATTCTACAAACAACTATAAGTAACAACACTTGCAAATATCTATCCGTCCTTTATCTCTTAGAAGGTGAGTTATATCTCTTAAGTAGTTATTTTTCTTTTTATAATATTTCATGTTGATATGTTTTTGGGCATAACTAAGCATGGAAATCTTGTTTTTGCATTATGTGTTTTGCAACATGAACTGATTTGTATGATATGTTTTAAATTAGTTGTCTATGAATTCTTGCCGAAAATTTCCTATAGCAAAAATATATTTCAACATGACAGGCCAGTTTTTCCTTAAATAAATACTTAGTTTGTTAGCCTATAATATACACGTACGCTATAAGAAAAAAAAAAGGTTAGTATATGCTCTACAACCTTAATAAAAAATATGTTAATATTATTATTATCAGTGAAATAATCATCTTTAACAGAATTCTCTCAGCTCTAACTATTTAAATATTGAATATTTTTAATGGACTACCTTCTTGTATTGCATTGTAATGGTTGTGTAATGTTAATATATTAATACTATTATTATGTTTTAGTGTAGATGGCAGAAAAGTTGTTCATTTTTCTCATCCATTCCGGCGGAATAATTAAACATGGAGAAAATGGGGTTTATTACGAAGGGCCACCTCCTTCTATACTTCCATTAAGCCAGGGTGTTACATTTGAAGATCTATGTGATAGAGTAGCATCCACGCTTCATATAAACAGAGAAGATTCAAAACTAACGATTTGGTATAGATTTCCTTTTCAATGTCATCCACATCCTGTAACTTACCAGCAAGTTTTGGTAGAAGACGATCATGGTGTCAATGCAATATTCAATATGTTAGACTACCAATATAGATTTGTAGGTGCAGAGTTATATGTGGGTGTAGAGCCCATAAGAAGCCACCGAGATGTTTTTCCCATTCGATATGCCAACGAATGACCGAGTGCATCATTTACTTATTCACATGGCGGGCACTTCCAGGATCCATATGCCACTCATATTGGTCTTTATTCTGAAGATGCGGCTTATTCCCCAATCAATATTGGTGGTGCTGACTACCATGCTCCATATACTCATGGCGCAACTGAGGATCAACATGTTCCTTATCGGTCAATGAACACCAATGATGCTGACTATGATAATCCAACTGAGCATGTCTCACAAGAGACTACTAATGATCCCAATGATACACATCGCATAGCTGCTACTACTGAAAATGCGGTCCATACATTATCAGAAAGGATGCGAGCCATGGATAATGATGACAACGAGGTCCTTGATGATGACGAGGTCCTTGATGATGTTGGAGATGAACAGGAGCCTCTAAATGAAGGTAATCATGAAAGTAGTCCAGCTATGGCATTCCATCAACCTTCATCACTAAGCTTTTCACAAAACACGTGGGATAATATGATTGATCCAACCCCACCATTTGAAAAGCCCACTCAGAGTATTTGGGACCCTACCCAAGAGTTTTATGTGGGCTTGCTTTTTGCCGATAAGGATGACCTACAAGCAGCTGTTAAACACTATCACATCAAGAGGAACCAAACATTTTGTGTAAGAGAGTCAGATCCAGCATGTTGGTCTGTAAGGTGCAAACATTGTTCTTGGCATCTTCGAGCATGCTTCCGGGCTACACATGGGTTGTTTGAGGTTAGGAAATACAGTGGTCCACACACATGTACAGAGTCCACGCTCACACAAGATCACGAGCAATTAGACACCCATGTTATTGAGAAAGAGTTGAGGGATGTTGTCAAAAATGATCCAACCATAAAGATTTCTTCACTTCAACAGACTCTTTACAATAAGTACCAATACCGGCCTTCTTATTCTAAGGTGTGGGAGGCGAAACAAAAAGCAATTGGTAGAGCATTTGGCGATTGGGACAAATCGTACCAATTATTGCCAAAATGGTTGAAAGTTTTGACTGATTCAAACCCGGGCAGCAGGGTTAGTTGGAGAACAGTACCTACTACTATGCCAGGCTGTGCAATATTTGAGAGAGTGTTCCGGGCTTTTGGTCTATCAATTGAAGGTTTTTAACATTGTAGGCCAGTGATTAGTATAGATGGAACTTTCCTATACGGTAAGTACAAAGGTACGTTACTAATTGCATCAACGTGGGATGGTGAGAACAGACTTTTTCCACTGGCCTTTGCCATTGTTGAGAATGAAAATGATGATAGTTGGTATTGGTTTTTGCGTTGTATTCAGATTAATGTCACTAATCGGGAAGGGTTATGTGTCATATCTGATCGTCACCCTGGTATAATGGCAGCGATACGGACTATATGTCAATCCACACGTTGGTATCATCGTTTTTGCCTTCGCCATGTGGCTAGCAATTTTAATCAAAAAATTGGGAATAAAAACTTGAAGGCTATGGTAATGTGGGCAGGCATGGAGAATCAGTTACGAAAGTATCAAATAACCAGGGATAGAATTACTCAATTAAGTGCAGATGGTGAGGAGTATTTGAGGGAAATACCGGTGGCCAAGTGGACGTTAGCACACGATGGTGGACATCGTTATGGGGCAATGACGACAAACTTGTCTGAAAGTTTCAATGGAATTCTAAAGATTGCTAGAAATCTTCCCATAACTGCGTTAGTTGAACTTACATACTACCGTTGTGTAGCCTACTTTGCCGATCGGTATACTAAGGCACGTGCAGAGGTTACTGCTGGTGAACTCATTACGGCCTATGCAAAGAATAAATTCAATAAATCGGAAAAAAAGGCACCAAAGCATTCAGTTACTGTGTTCAGTCATGAAGATGGGCTGTTTGAAGTGAGAACACCAATAAACCCTAACTCTGCATATAGGGGTAATCATCGTCATGAGGTAAATTTGAGGCAGAACACTTGTAGTTGTCAAAAATGGCAGGTTTATAAGATGCCATGCTCACATGTCATTGCCGTGTGTAAATATCAAGGCATCTCTGCAATGCGATATATCGACCGTTGCTACCATTTGGAAGAACAAGTTGCTTGTTATGCACCTAGATTTCGCATGGTTCCAGACAGTGTACATTGGAATAAGCCTGATTTTCCGGTCTTGTATCCTAATGTCAAGCTGCGCCGTGAAAAGGGTCGACCAAGAACAACTCGGCTTCGAAATGAAATGGACGAAGGGGCAGAGCATCAACCAAGGCCATTGTGCAGTCTCTGTAGGCAAGAAGGCCATAATAGAAGAACATGCCCCACTCGAACTGTGGCTGGCTCCACTAGTGGCTAAACTGAATGACCTACCATAAGTATTCAATCTACTTCAGTGGATTGGTTGGACCGTATTTTTTTTTTTTTAGGAGTTGGACCATATTGTTAGTTTGTATTATTTGAAAGAACATGGTACTAATTTCATATGCTACAATGTTTTCTATCACTGCAAGTTGGACTGGGGTGTATGTTTATTTATTTTGTGTGTGTGTGTGTATATATATATATATATTGTGTATTATAGTTTAGGGTTTCGATAACACTTTAAAATGTATACGTTCTATGGAGTGCTTGGGTCATTTACCATGTTTCAAAGTTTCAAATAAGGAAAGGAATCAAAGGGCTACAATCTAAAGAGGAAAAATCAAATTTGAGCACTACTCAGTATTTTAGACGTATCTATCTCTTCAAAAATCCAATTGACACAAGGCTGGATGGGATGAAACTGTGACTTAAATATCTACAACTTTTATGTTTTGAGTTTTTTGAAATTTCCAAAATTTGTTGGCCGAAATTAACTCACAAGTTGCTACTGTAAATTTGGACAAAAATTACCACAAAAAAAAATTTTCCCCACAATTTCGGCAATACCATTGCCACAATTGGGAAAAAAGTTTTTATTTTTTATTTTTTCTAATTGTGGCAACGGCATTGCCAAAATTGTGGGAAAAAAATTTTCCCCACAATTTCGGCAATACCATTGCCACAATTGGGCAAAAAAAAGCAAAAAAAAAGTCATTCTTTTATTTTTTTTTTCCCAATTGTGGCAATGCCATTGCCGAAATTGTGAGGAAAATTTTTCCCCACAATTTCGGCAATGACATTGCCACAATTGAAAAAAAAAAAAAAAAAAAAAAAAAGGTTTTTCCCTAATTGTGGCAATGCCATTGCCGAAATAGTGGGAAAAAAATTTTCCCCACTATTTCGGCAATGTGTGGCAATGCCATTTCCGAAATAGTGGGGAAAAATTTTTCCCCACAATTTCGGCAACGCCATTGCCATAATTGGGAAAAAAAAGTTTTTATTTTTATTTTTTCTAATTGTGGCAATGGCATTGCCGAAATTGTGGGAAAAAAAATTTCCCCACAATTTCGGCAATACCATTGCCACAATTGGAAAAAAAAAAGTTTTTATTTTTATTCTTTTCCTAATTGTGGCAATGGCATTGCCGAAATGGGGGGGAATTTTTCCCCACAATTTCGGCAATAACATTGCCACAATTGAAAAAAAAAAAAAAAAAAAAGTTTTTCCCTAATTGTGGCAATGGTATTGCCGAAATTGTGGGGAAAAATATTTCCCCACAATTTCGGCAATGGCATTGCCGAAATTGGGGGAAAAATATTTTCCCCAATTACGGCAATCCCATTGCCACAATTGGGAAATTTTTTTTTTTTTTTTTTTTTACTAATTGTGGCAATGGCAATTTGAAAAAAAAAAATTGGCAATACCATTGCCACAATTGGAAAAAAAAAGTTTTTATTTTATTTTTTTTCATTGTCGAAATTGTGGGGAAAAATTTCTAATTGTGGCAATGGTATTGCCGAAATGGCGGGAAAAAATTTTTCCACACAATTTCGGCAATACCATTGCCACAATTGAGAAAAAAAAGTTTTTATTTTATTTTTTTCCCAATTGTGGCAATGCCATTACCGAAATTGTGGGAAAAAATTTTCCCCACAGTTTCGGCAATGCCATTGCCATAATTGAAAAAAAAAAGCATTGCCACAATTGAAAAAAAAAAAAAAAAAAAAAGTTTTTTCCTAATTGTGGCAATACCCTTGCCGAAATAGTGGGGAAAAGTTTTTCCCCACTATTTCGGCAATGGGATTGCCACAATTGCCACAAAATTTTTCACAAATCCATTACACTTTTTTTTTTTTAAGAAATAATAAGTGCACACAATTTTTACAATATTTTTACAACAAATGCTAAGTATCAGGTTGTTACTTGTTGTTATTGTTAAATTAAAATAGTAATGTTAATGTCAAATTTAAATTTGAACTAATAATAACTAGTTACTTGTGATTTATTGTGAAAATATTGTAAAAATATTGTATACATAACACATTATATTTTTCTTTAATTCTTCCGCATTCATTTAATTTTTTCTACCATTTTCGGCAATATAATTACTTTTTTTTTTGTCTGGACATTATTGCACTTCTCACACATCCGGGCAGCACAGTAAAGTTGGGCAGATGAATTTCGGCAACACAGTTGCCGAAATTCAATTCCTAACAACCACTTCCCTCTTTCCTCCTTTTTGTGATTCTCTCTCCTACTTTTTGTTGAATTTCGGCAACAGTGTTGCCGAAATTCAGTCTCTCTCCTCATTTCCACAAATAACTTCAAACAGTACCTATAACGCAAATATATTTTAATTTTTGCAATATTTACCTAAAAGACTCGAGTTTTTGGCTAAATATTGGTGTATCTCAAATTTATTTGCGTTATAGGTACTGTTTTAAGTTATTTAAGAAATTGAGGAGAGAGACTAAATTTCGGCAACGGTGTTGTTGAAATTCTAACAAAAGTATGAGCAAGAAAGAGAAAAAGTAGGAGAGAGAAAATTTGGAATTTCAGCAATGGTATTATCAAAATTCTTGTTGCCCAAAAGTTTGCCCGAGTGGATGAGTGCCTGAAGTGTACTGCTTGTGTTAGGGGGTGCCCAAAGGGGAAACCCAATTGTGGCAATGGTATTGCCGAAATAGGGGGTGGAAATTGTGGCAATGCCATTGCCGTAAATGGGAGGAAAAAATAAAATAAAAAAAATGCTACGTACACAATATTTTTACAACATTTGCATAATAAATCACATGTGATTAATTGTTATTAGTTCAAATTTAAATTTTAACACTGAGATTACTTTTTTAATCCAACAATAACAATTAATAACAACCTGTCATTTAAAATTTGTTGCAAAAATGTTGTAAAAATTGTGTGCACGTATCATTTTTCAAAAAAAAAAAGTGGAATAGATTTGTGGCAATAGTATTGCCGAAATAGGGAAAAAAAATTGCAATTGGATTGTGGCAATGGTATTGCCAAAAATGGGAAGGGAAAAAAAAGTTACAATTGGTTTGTGGCAATGGTATTGTCGAAATAGAGGTGGAAAATTTTTTTGGCAATTATGGCAATGCCATTGCCGAAAATGGGAGGGAAAAAAAAATGTAGTTGCCGAAATTTGGGAGGAATTAAAAAAAACTATGTACATAATATTTTTACAACATTTTCACAACAAATCACATATGATTATTTGTTATTAGTTCAAATTTGAATTTAACACTGATATTACTTTTTTAATCTAACAATAACAATTAATAACAACTTGCCATTTATAATTTGTTGTAAAAATGATGTAAAAATTATGTGCACGTATCATTTTCCAAAAAAAAGTTGAAAGGATTTGTGGCAATGGTATTGCCGAAATAGGGAAAAAAATTGTTCAATTGTGGCAATGCCATTGCCGACAATGGGAGGGAAAAAATTTTGCAATTGGTTTGTAGCAATGGTATTGCCGAAATAGGGGGAAATTTTGTGAAAATTGTGGCAATGCCATTGCCCAAAATGGGAGAAATTGCAACTGGTTTGTGGCAATGGCATTGTCAAAATAGAGGACAGATAGTGTGTCAGGTATAAAAAAGTAAGCATACTCTTATTCATCATTATTTTTTTGACATCATTATTTTTTTGACTGAAGTAGTATGGTTTGTATGTATATCATGTTCTTTCCTTTATTGTAAAAGTACCATATGAAACAAATAAGGATAGATTCAAGTACAAATAAGTACATTGATTCTCATTTTAAAAAAAGTACAAAGAGGAAAAAAATTATTGATGTGCATGTTGTAAATAAAAACAAAAAAAAAAAGTACATACATTCTTATAGAAGAAAAAAATGATTGATGTGCATGCCCAAAAACAAAAAAACAAAGAAAGTATATAGATTCTTACAATAAGAAAGAAAAAAATGATTGATGTGCAAACTGTAAACCAAAAAAAGTAAAGAAAGTACATAGATTCTTACAATATGTAAGAAAAATGATTAATCTGCATACTATAAACCAAAAAAAGCAAAAAAAAAATACATAAATTTTTACAATACAAAAGAAAAAAATGATTGATGTACACGTTATAAACAAAAAAAAAAGTAAAGAAAGTACATAGTACCATCAATGTGCACGTTGTACACAAGAAAGCAAAAACTTCAATCAACCAATCACTTCAACTCCTCATCTCATCTGATTTTTATTCTCTGCATCGAATATATTTACCTATTCATATCACGCACGCCTAAATCTCTCAGAGAGGTTCTTTTTTGTATTCTTCAAAACGCCTAAATCTCTTAGAGAGATTCTTTTTTGTATTCTTCAGTATTGTAATAAAAGGCAGCACTTGCCCTTGTCTTTTTATTTTTCCTCCTTTGCTTAAGAATTGTATATCCTCACAAAGAATTGTAAGTCCTCCGATTGTTCTTTTGCTTTGCTTCAGTGTGAACAACTAAGGATTGTAAGTTTTTTTGTTAATGTTGGTTTTTTTGCTTTATTTATTAACTTACAACTCTATAAATTAACAGATTTATTATTATTGTATAAACATGTGTTTTGTAAATATTAGAAGCTAATACATTGTAAAATATTATGTATTGTTGTAGTTGTAGTTAATATTATTTGTATGCATATGATTATGATTATTGTTGTTGTTGTTGTTCAAATTTTAGATTAATGAATTATTTTTTATGGTTATTTGATTGTGTTTTTTTTTTTTCCTTTTTTTGCAACTATCACTCTATAATTCTCACTTTTTCAATTCGTATCACAATTGTGGTAAGTATCTCAACTCTCTAATTAAATTTATGTATGTGTTTTGTTAATTTTGAAATTATTTAATATTATTTTTTGTTATTATTAGTATATGTTGTTGTTGTTGTTATTATTCAAATTTTAGATTAATGAATTATTTTTTATGGTTATCTGATTGTTTTTTTTTTTTTTGGCAAATATCACTCTATAATTCTCACTCTTTCAGTTGGTATTACAGTTATGGTAAGCATCTCAACTCTCTAATTAAATTTGTGTTTGTTAATTTGGAAATTATTTAATATTATTTATTGTTAATTTGCATGGTTTAACTCATTGTAGCATTTAATGTAGGACATATTTGAAATGGAGCAAAAACAATATCACATCTCTAATGATGTAATGGAAGGCAATGTATGTTGCGAGATCCAAATTTATTAATGTCCTAATAATATCTACAATTATTCAATTTACATGAAAATAATTTCAACATTAGCAATATAACATAAAAAATTAGGTTTCCACCTTACGAGTGCGACCCCAATCATTTGCGCCCCCCTCGCAGTTAGGCGAGTGTATTATCCCATATTTGCTGCAATGTAGACTATACCGTGTTACTCGCCTACCACGTATAGATATTGACTGGGGTTTTATCACTTCTTTAGTTGAGCGGTGGCAATCTAATACTCATATATTTCACCTACCTACTTGTGAAATGACAATCACTCTACAGGATATAGCAATCCTTACAAGATTGCCTATTGATGGCAAAGCAATGTGCGGGCCCACTAATTTGATTTGGGAACATGTTTGTGATAATTTACTTGGGGTGGCACCACCTGCAACAGCATTGTCATATGGTGGCCTTAAAATAACATGGGTAAGAAATATATTTTCAAACCTATCAGAGGGTGTCAATGCTATAACAACCCAACAGTATGCTAGGGCATACATGTTTCAGGTTTTGGCTTTACTATTTGGAAATAAGAGCCAAAGTAGATTGCATTGGTGTTTTCTCAAGCTGTTAGACGACTTTGGTGAAGCTGGAGAATATAGCTGGAATAGTGCCACACTTGCCTTCCTTTATAAAGAGTTGTGTATTGCTGCTATTCAAAAAAGTACGGAAATTGCAGGTCTTGTTTTTATATTACAATTATAGGCGTGGGAGCATCTTCCATATTTGACCCCAATTCCAATAAATCCAACAAATTTAAATGGCGACGAACCATACGGTTGCAAGTATAATATTTACTTTCTATTTCTATACAATATTGTATACTATAGCGTTTATCCTTGATACTTTCAAACCCTAAAATCAGTGGCAATCATTAATTGTGTATAGGTGGGATACCAGGAGAACGTTTACTCACACACCAACGCATGTTTTGCGTGCGTACCATTCTAATCACGACACACAATATAATGAATAGGTAATATATCACAATGCATCAATGGTTAATTTACTAGTTATATTATTAATTTGATTGATTATAACATAGTTATTATAATTGGAATTGCAGGTTGTTTGGACACCATACGATAATTATTTGCATCCATAGTGTCTTGTGGAAAGACATATATGGACTACAACAGCGTCATTGCTATACTTCCAAATTGTCGAGTATTACCATCCAGAAAGAGTCATAAGACAGTTTGGATTGTTGCAAAGATGTCCAAAATGGCCTACTGACAATTTGGATAAATCTGTGCATTGTGTAAAGATGACAAGGAAGTCCAGTGTCAATTGGCTTACGCAGCATGCACAATACTACCGGCGTTGGAATGCGCGAGCTGAACAGGTAGTTGGGGACGAGCATTTCGATTTAGGTGTGGACTACACAACATGGTACCATCAACATAGTCACCTATTCACGACACCAGAGGCGGCTACCCATGTGTACCAGGTAATTGTTTTAGCTTTTTTAATAATACTGCACTAATATTAGAACAAATTATTTACACAAACAAAATACTGCACTAATATTGATAACAAATTATTGTTTTAGCTTTTTCAATAATACTGCACTAATAAATGTTTTTTTTTCTGTGGCAGCAAACTAAGATCAATAATATGTTGAATTTGGCTGTTGCAAACCAACAGAGGAATGATCTCACTGCAGAGCAAGTCCTTTCACCAATAGTAGAGGGCCTTACCCGAGTGAAGTTATCGATTGAAGAAACTATTTCCTCTGTCCCTACTCAGAGGGTGACACACTTCGAGTGACGACAAAGGCACCAAAGAAGATGGCCACAAACCCAAACTGAAACCGAGCCGTCCACCTCTACACAACGCAGAAATGATGAAGACGGACCATCCACCGCTACACAACATAATATGTACAGCTCTACCCAAGCTGGGCCGTCAACATCTGCCGATAATGAGCCAACCATCTTTGGTGAGTATAATCCAATTAATATCAACGAGTACTGCATGAATTTATATGAACATATTGGATTATCCACTTCCATAGGATAAGGATTTGAGGGTTTGTTTAACTATGACAATTATTCCCAACCTAGTGGAACACCTCCCTCCTATCACCCATCGCCACCTCCGTCCTATGCTGGGCAATATAATTATGGCCAAGATAGCCAGTACAGTTATGATTTTTGCACACCATAACCTTCCCAACCAGCCCCTCATATTGGTGATTTCTGCGCGCCACCAAATACATGGGCATGTGCTCCAAACAGTGAGGAAGAGGCCTCCGTAACAGACTCTGAGGAAGATGCCTCAAATAAGGACAGTGGAGAAGATACAAAAGATGTAGAAGATATGGAGGTGTCTTCTGATAATGAAAGTGACGAAAGTGATCATTATCAAACAGAAGTTGACATTAGAACGCAGCCGAGGCGCATGGAAAAAAGTCCTGTGCAAGCACGAAGGTATCCACAACGAGTAAATAGGCATCCTCCATGTTGTTGAACACAACAAAAACTTCATGTACCCCATCGGCTCAATGACTAATCAATGTAAAATGACTGTTTATTAAGAATATATTAAAATATTATCGTTGTTTATGTATCATTGTAGCAAAAAATATTATGTCTAGACAATATACATAGCACATTATACTACTAACTGTAAGACCTTTGCGAAAATAAGAAATGTGTACACATCTTTTGGCATTTGAATTTAGTGTCCAATTAATCTAATCATACATCTATTTACTATAATTGTCCATTCCTACAAATCTAACATATAATCTATATGTGTAGCCACAACTGTAGACGCATAATAGCCGGAAAAAAAAAATTGGTCAAACTTGTATTTTTTTAGTTGATCTTTTTTCCTTTGCATAATGGCTACTGTGGTGTACATTTCTATTTTAATTCTCCACGGCCTCTCTTTCAAATCCTCGTAAAAGTGTCAAAGAAAAATAAAACTTTCACCATCTAATTTTCGCCCAAATTTACAACAGCAAATTGTGAGTTAATTTCGGCCAACAAATTTTGTGAATTTCAAAAAACTCAAAACATAAAAGTTGTAGATATTTAAGTCACGGTTTCATCCCATCTAGCCTTGAGTCAATTGTATTTTTTAAGAGAGAGATACATCTAAAATACTGATCAGTGCTCATATCTGATTTTTCCTCTTCAGATTGTGGCCCTTTGATTTCTTTCCTTATTTGAAACTTTCAATCATGGTAAATGACCTAAGCACTTCATAAAAATTATACATTTTAAGGTGTTAAAATAAAAATAAAAGTGCTACTTAGAATTTGTTAAAATAAAAATTAACACTGAGATTAATTGTTGGGAGGAATTAAATTATTGGGAGGAATTAAAACAAAAGAAAGTGCTACTTACACAATATTTTTACAATATTTTCACAATAAGTCACATGTGATTAATTGTTATTAGTTCAAATTTAAATTTAACACTGAAATTACATTTTTAATCCAACAAAAACAACTAATAACAACCTGCCATTTAGAATTTGTTGTAAAAATTACGCATTCCGAAAATTAGAGGAAAAAAAGTTGCAATTGGTTTGTGGCAATGGCATTGCCAAAATAGGAGGGAAAAAATTTGTGACGATTGTGACAATGCCATTGCCGAAAATGGTAGGAAAAAAAAATGTTGCACTTGGTTTGTGGCAATGGCATTGCCGAAATAGAGGAGAGAGATCAAAGAAAGTACGCATATTCTTATTCTTCAGTATTCACCTCAACTCACATTTTTTGTCATATTCACCTCAACTCTCCAGAGTAATTTTTTTGTCATATTCACCTCAACTCCTCAAAGTATCTTTTTTGTCTTTTTATTCTTCAGTATTTTTTTGACCGAAACAGTTTGGTTTTTGTGTATGTCGTGTTCTTTCCTTTCGTATTATAAAAGTACCTTATGAAAAAAATAAGGATAGATTCAAGTACAAAGCAACTTGATTCTTATTCTAAAAAATGTACATAGACAATATGAAATGGAAAAAAAATATAATTGATATGCACGTTGTAAATAAAAACAAAAAAAATACATAGATTCTTATAGAAGAAAAAAATGATTGATGTGCACGTTGTAAACAAAAAAAAAAAAAAAAAAAAAAACAAAGAAAGTATATAGATTCTTACAATATGAAAGAAAAAAGTGATTGATGTGCACACTGTAAACCAAAAAAAACAAAGAAAGTACATAAATTTTTACAATACAGAAGAAAAAAAAAATGATTGATGTGCACGCTGTAAACAAAAAATAAAAGCAAAAAAAGTACTTAGATTCTTATGTGCACGCTGTAAACAAAAAAAATAAAGTAAACAAAAAACAAAGTTTCAATCAATCAATCAACTAAACTCCTCATCTCATCTGATTCTTATTCTCTGCATGCATCGAATATATTCCCCTCAACTCCTCAAAGTACCTTTTTTGTCTTTCTATTCTTCAGTATTTTTTTGACCGAAGCAGTTTGGTTTGTGTTTCTTATTCCATCAACCTTCTTCTCCACTCTTATTCCCCTCATAATTCTACCAACCATTTTCAATTCATGCGTGCCATACATTCTACAAAGCAAATATCTATCCGTCATTTATCTCTTAGAAGGTGAGTTACATCTCTTAAGTAATTATTTTTCTTTTTATAATATTCACGTTGATATGTTTTTGAGCATAGCTAAGCATAGAAATCTTGTTTTTGCATTATGTGTTTTGCAACATGAACTGATTTGTATGATATGTTTTAAATTAGTTGTCCATGAATTCTTGCCTAAAATTTCCTATAGCAAAAATATATTTCAACATGACAGGCCAGTTTTTCCTTAAAGAAATACTTAGTTTGTTAGCCTATAATATACACGTAAGCTATAAGAAAACAAAAAACAAAAAAAGTTAGTATACGCTCATAAACCTTAATAAAAATAGATTTTAATATTATGATTATTAGTGAAATAATTCTCTTTAATAAAATTCTCTCAGCTCTAGCTATTTAAACATTGAATATTTTTAAGGGATTACCTTTTTGTATTGCATTGTAATGATTGTGTAATGTTAATATATTAATACTATTATTATGTTTTAGTGTAGATGGTAGAAAAATTGTTCATTTTTCTAATCCATTCCGGAGAAATAATTAAACATGGAGAAAATGGGGTTTATTACGAAGTGCCACCTCCTTCTATACTTCCATTAAGCCAGGGTGTTACATTTAAAGATCTATGTGATGGAGTAGCATCCACGCTTCATATAAACATATAAGATTCAAAACTGACTATTTGGTATAGATTTCCTTTTCAATGTCATCCACATCCTGTGACTTACCAGCAAGTTTTGGTAGAAGATGATCATGGTGTCAATGCAATATTTAATATGTTAAACCGCCAATATGGATTTGTAGGTGCAGAGTTATATGTGGGTGTAGAGCCCATAAGAAGCCACCGAGATGTTTTTCCTATTCAATATGCCAACAAAGGACCGAGTGCATCATTTAGTTATTCACATGGCGGGCACTTCCATGATCCATATGCCACTCATATTGGTCTTTATTCTGAAGATGCGGCTCATTCCCCAATCAACATTGGTAGTGATGACTACCATGCTCCATATACTCATGGCGCAACTGAGGACCAACATGTTCCTTATCGGTCAATGAACACCAGTAATGCTGACTATGATAATCCAACTGAGCATGTCTCACAAGAGACTACTAATGATCCCAATGATATCGCATAGCTGCTACTACTGAAAATGTGGTCCATACATTATCAGAAAGGATGCGAGCCATGGATAATGAAGACCAACTTGATGACAACGAGGTCCTTGATGATGACGAGGTCCTTGATGATGTTGGAGATAAACAAGAGCCTCTAAATGAAGGTAATCATGAAAGCAATCCAGCTATGGCATTACATCAACCTTCATCACTAAGCTTTTCACAAAACACGTGAGATAATATGATTGATCCAACCCCACAATTTGAAAAGCCCACTCAGAGTATTTGGGACCCTACCCAAGAGTTTTATGTGGGCTTGCTTTTTGCCAATAAGGATGACCTACAAGCTGCTGTTAAACACTATCACATCAAGAGGAACCAAACATTTTGTGTAAGAGAGTCAGATCCAGCATGTTGGTCTGTAAGGTGCAAACATTGTTCTTGGCATCTTCGAGCATGCTTCCGGGCAACAAATGGGTTGTTTGAGGTTAGGAAATACAATGGTCCACACACATTTACAGAGTCCACGCTCACACAAGATCACAAGCAATTAGACACCCATGTTATTGAGAAAGAGTTAAGGGATGTTGTCAAAAATGATCCAACCATAAAGATTTCTTCACTTCAACAGACTCTTTACAATAAGTACTAATACGACATTTTTATTCTAAGGTGTGGGAGGCGAAACAAAAAGCAATTGGTAAAGCGTTTGGCGATTGGGACAAATCAAACAAATTATTGCCAAAATGGTTGAAAGCTTTGATTGATTCAAACCCAAGCAGCAGGGTTATTTGGAGAACAGTACCTTCTACTATGCCAGGCTGTGCAATATTCGAGAGAGTGTTTTAGACTTTTGGTCCATCAATTGAAGGTTTTCAACATTGTAGGCCAGTGATTAGTATAGATGTAACTTTCCTATATGGTCAGTACAAAGGTACGTTACTGATTGCATCAACGTGGGATGGTGAGAACAGACTTTTTCCACTTGCCTTTGCCAGTGTGGAGAAGGAAACTGATGATAGCTGGTATTGGTTTTTGCGTTGTATTCAGATTAATGTCACTAATCGGGAAGGGTTATGTGTCATATCTGATCGTCACTCTGGTATAATGGCAGCGATACGGACTATATGTCAATCGACACGTTGGTATCATCGTTTTTGCCTTCGCCATATGGCTAGCAATTTCAATCAACAAATTGGAAATAAAAACTTGAAGGCTATGGTAATGTGGGCAGGCATGGAGAATCAGTTACGAAAGTATCAAATAACCAAGGATAGAATTACTCAATTAAGTGCAGATGGTGAGGAGTATTTGGGGGAAATACCGGTGGACAAGTGGACGTTAGCACACGATGGTGGACATCATTATGGGGCAATGACGACAAACTTGTCTGAAAGCTTCAATGGAATTCTAAAGAGTGCTAGAAATCTGCCCATAACTGCGTTAGTTGAACTTACATACTACCGTTGTGGAGCCTACTTTGCCGATCGATATACTAAGGCATGCGCAGAGGTTACTTCCGATGAACTCATTACGACCTATGCAAAGAATAAATTCAATAAATGGGAAAAAAATGCACCAAAGCATTCAGTTACTGTGTTCAGTCATGAAGATGATTTGTTTGAAGTCAGAACACCAATAAACCCTAACTCTGCATATAGGGGTAATAATTGTCATGAGGTAAATTTGAGGCAGAACACTTGTAGTTGTCAAAAATTGCAGGTTTATAAGATGTCGTGCTCACATGTCGTTGCCGTGTGTAAATATCAAGGTATCTTTGCAACGCGATATATCGACCACTGCTATCATTTGGAAGAACAAGTTGCTTGTTATGCACCTAAATTTCACATGATTCCAAATAGTGTACATTGGAATGAGCCTGATTTCCCGGTCTTGTATCCTAATGTCAGGCTGTGCCATGAAAAAGGTCGACCAAGAACAACTCGGCTTCGAAATGAAATGGACGAAGGGGCAGAGCATCAACCAAGGCCATTGTGCAGTCTCTATAGGCAAGAAGGCCATAATAGAAGAACATGCCCCACTCGAACTATTGCTGGCTCCACTAGTGGCCAAACTGAATGATCTAACATAAGTATTCAATCTACTTCAGTGGATTGGTTGGACTTTTTTTTTTTTTTTTTTTAGGAGTTTGGCCATATTGTTAGTTCGTATTATTTGAAAGAACATGGTACTAATTCCATATGCTACAAATGATTTCTATCACTGCAAGTTGGATTGGTAAATATTTATGTACTTTTTTTGCTATTTTTGATTTACAGTGTGCACATTAATCATTTTTTTCTTCCATAGTGTAAGAATCTATGTACTTTCTTTGCTTTTTTTGGTTTACAGTGTGGACATCAATCATTTTTTTCTTTCCTATTGTAAGAATCTGTATACTTTCTTTATATTTTTTTTATGGCGTCTACATCAATCATTTTTTTCCTTTTATAAGAATGTATGTACTTTTTTTGTTTTTATTTACAACATACACATCAATCATTTTTTTCTTCTTTGTAATTTTTTAAAAATAAGAATCAATATATTCATTGTACTTGAATCTATCCTTATTTGTTTCACATGGTACTTTTATAATAAAGGAAATAACATGACATACACACAGACTGTTTCGGTCAAAAAAATAATGATGAATAAGAATATGCGTACTCTTTTATGCCTGACACACTTTGTCCTCTATTTCGGCAATGTCATTGCCACAAACTAATTGCAACATTTTTTTTTCCTCCCATTTTCGGCAATGGCATTGCCACAATTGCCACAAATTCCCCCCTATTTCGGCAATGCCATTGCCACAAACCACTTGCAACATTTTTTTTCCCTCCCATTTTCGGCAATGACATTGCCACAATTTCCACAAATTTCCCCCCTATTTCAGCAATGCCATTACCACAAACCAGTTGCAAATTTTTTTTCCCCTCCCATTTTCGGCAATGGCATTACCACAATTGCACAATTTTGTTTTCCCTATTTCGGCAATACCATTGCCACAAATCCATTCCACTTTTTTTTTGGAAAATGATACGTGCACACAATTTTTACAACATTTTTACAACAAATTCTAAATGGCAGTTTGTTATTAATTGTTATTGTCGGATTAAAAAAGTAATCTCAGTGTTAAATTAAAATTTGAACTAATAACAACTAATTACATGCGATTTGTTGTGAAAATGTTTTTAAAAATATTGTGTACGTAGCTTTTTTTTTTTTCCTCCCAAATTTCGGCAACCACTTTTTTTTTTTACCTCCCATTTTCGGCAATGGTATTGCCACAATTGCCACAAATTTTTTCCACCTATTTCGGTAATACCATTGCCACAAACCAATTGCAATTTTGTTTTTTTCCTCCCATTTTCGGCAATGGCATTGCCACAATTGTCAGGAATTTTTTTTTTCCCATTACGGCAATGTCATTGCCACAAATCCATTCCACTTTTTTTTAAGAACTGATATGCGCACACAATTTTTACAACAAATCCTAAATGACATGTTGTTATTAGTTGTTATTGTTGGATTAAAAAAGTAATCTCAATGTTAAATTTAAATTTGAACTAATAACAATTAATCACATGTGATTTATTATGCAAATATTGTATACGTAGCATTTTTTTTCCCTCCCATTTTCGGCAATGGCATTGCCACAATTGCCACAAATTTTTTCCACCCCTATTTCGGCAATACCATTGCCACAAACCAATTGCAACTTTTTTTTCCCCTCCCATTTTCGGCAATACCATTGCCACAATCCAATTGCAATATTTTTCCCCTATTTCGGCAATACCATTGCCACAAATCCATTCCACTTTTTTTTTTAAAATGATACGTGCACACAATTTTTACAACATTTTTACAACAAATTTTAAATGACAGGTTGTTATTAGTTGTTATTGTTGGATTAACAAAGTAATCTTAGTGTTAAAATTTAAATTTGAACTAATAACAATTAATCACATGTGATTTATTGTGCAAATGTTGTAAAAATATTGTGTACGTAGCATTTTTTTTTTTTCCTCCCATTTACGACAATGGCATTGCCACAATTTTTTTTTCCCCCCCTATTTCGGCAAGGCCATTGCAACAATTGGGTTTCCCCTTTGGGCACCCCCCTAACACAAGCAACACACTTCGGGCACTCATCCACTCGAGTAGGCTTTTGGGCAACAAGAATTTCGATAATACCATTGCCGAAATTCCAAATTTTCTCTCTCCTACTTTTTCTCTTTCTCTCTCATACTTTTGTTAGAATTTCGGCAACAACGTTGCCGAAATTCAGTCTCTCTCCTCAATTCTCTAAATAACTTGGAACAGTACCTATAACGCAAATAAATTTAAGATTCACCAATATTTAGCCAAAAGACTCATTCTTTTGGAGAATTTTCTCAATGTGATCAATTTAATAAATTTTGTGTGCTGCGTTTTTTGATTAATCACAGGATCAGCCATATTGAGTGAGAAGTACATGGCATTTATTATCCCAAACAACAAAAATTAATGTGCTTTATGAAATACCTACCAGCTTATACCTGTAGCAAAATATAATTGTAAGAATTTGACTTCCGTAATTTTATGTACTTTCTTGAATGGCTTTACAGTTCACATTACATCTCCTATTGTGTCATTACTTCAGTAGTTTCTGCTATATGAATACGTGGGAGAAAGGCCAAAATGTACTGATGTTTTGTTTAAATGAAATTATAAACCTTTGATTATTAAATTTACTAGATGAATAATTTTTTCGTGGTGTGATACCTTGTGAGATTTGATAATTCAGTCCTAATATTGGTGGTTTTGTATATACAGATGATTATCAACAAACTCCAGCAGCAGAAAATAGGCCTAAAAGATGTGGTCCTACAAGGCCAACCGATTGGGCTGGACGATGGCACGTTCGTTCGGTGGTTGGGACTTTTTGTGAGAATGGCTTATTATGCCCGCTTACGTCTACTAGGTGGCCAAACGTCCTTGAAAATTTTAAACAAGATTGTTGGATTGAGATTGAGGTAGTATGAAAATAAAGTATAAGTAATAGTTATTTACAACCGCTATCCTAATTAAATTTCATATTCAGTAGGGTCCTTGCTTGTGTTTTGCTAACTCCACTTTTGCATTTCAAAAACGGTATCTAATTGACCTCGATATTTTCTCACCACTCAATCAAATGGAATGGGCAATGCATCAATTGGGGTTACTGAGGAGAAATCGGAGGACAAAGTTGAAGAAGGATCACTATAAACTTGGGATGACAAAGGAACAAGTATTGGTCAACAATCCATTTACGGTTGACAAAGTGCAATGGACGGAGATGGTTAACTATTGGTTTTTGGACAAAACACAGATACTGCTAATTTATTCGTCTATCTCATCTTAGTGGTTATTTAGTCAAGAGATGTTTTGTTTTCATATACTTTGACGGTAATGTGGTCGCAGACACTAAGTGACAAGAACAAGGTGAGTTAAGGTAAACAGAAGGAGATAGCAAGGTTTAGACCCAAAAGCTTTGCACAAATTTCTGATGCAATGGTAAGAAATGCATTAAAAGTGCTACTGTCTTCGTGTATCACATAAGCTGATTTTATGCTTCTGAATGACACTAAATGTTGAAAATAGTCTTTTACTTTCTTGTTGGTGGTAGATATAAACAACATGACATTTATGAGAGCAATTGTGTTTATTGTATGAAATTTTGTTCATCATGTAGGCAAAGGCTAACGGGGTTTCAGTCGAGCTCGCAGATATGTATCGAAAAGTATACTCTAGGAAAGATGGGGCTGCTGTTACTCCCATACGCAAGAGAACATGGTAAGCACAATTTGAATCAAATTTTATTCTATTTTGTGTTTGTATTATTTATGGTGTGTAATATGTTATTTAGTTCTTGTGGGAAAACTTACAGAATAGGATGGAAGCACTTTTGACTCAAGAGGACATGCGACAACAAGGAGAGTTTGGTAGTGGAGTCCTCTAGTCCAAAGACAATGCATATGCTCGGGTGTTTGGTCTAAAGCGCCCCGGACGTGTACATGGGGTGGAATTTGGAATCATCCCATCTAGAAAAAGTGCCACAAACCTTTCACAGTTTACCTCGACTCCATCGTCGTCAAGCAGAACGACCCAAAGGATTTCAGAGTTGGAGAACAACTCTGAAATTCTTAGGGAGCAACTAGCCCAAGTACAAGAACAACTCTCCCAATCAGAAGCAAGGCATCAAGAACAACTCTCCCAAGTAGAAGCAAGGCACCAACAGCAAATGGCCGAAGTGATGACGCACATGAGAGAAATGTTCAACTTAGCCCTTGTATGCGTGATTTGGATACATCTCAGGTACCAAACAAAATGTTATTTTGCAAAACACTACTTTTTGCAATGCATTGTTATGTGATATTAATACGATGTCTTTAATATATTCAGGGTGGCAATGCTTGATAGGGACTCTCCATGGGAATGAAACAGTGAATCCAAGAAAGTATCCTTGTTCCAAAAACCTTTCAAGTGAACATTTTTATACATGTCTTTTACACTTGCTAAATGTAGCTGATAAATCCACGATGCATGATAGTTTTCAAGTGTTTGCATTGTTATGTATACATTCCTATACTTACACATGGTCTTAAAAATGTTTCAAGCTTAGGGATTTTTGCGAGCCCAATTCAACCCAATTTTCGGTGTTCTCATTGTCACAGGTAATTGGTTGTAGCTACGGGCATTGGATTGACTAATCAAGTACCATGATGCTTGCTAACAATTTTTTGTGATGTAAAAAATCCTTAAGGGATATGCATTTTGTGATGTAAAAATCCTTTGTTGGGAACTTGTTTTGTTTATGTAATTATCTGTTTATGTAAATTATTTGGACAATGAAATATTTTGGCAATGAACTTGTTTTGTTTTGTTTGCTGGCAATTGGTTGGGAACTGTTGAGTGTTGGCAATTGTTTTGTTGGTTGCAATTGGTTGCGTTTGTTGGTTGGGAACATAGTGTAAATTATTTGGGCAGGAATTACAGGTTTAGCAAGGGAAAAAAAAAAAAAAACACCTATACCCGTGTTTTTAAAAACGTGGCTATAGACAAACCCAATGTAGGGGGCTTTAGCTGCATTTCTAAACGTAGCCCAAAGATGGTCTATAGTCGCATTTTAAAAAATGCAACTATAGGTTTGAGCCTATAGCTGTGTTTTAGAAAATGCAGCTACAGGTCTGAGCCTATAGCCGCGTTGTAAAAAATGCAGCTATAGGTCCAGGCTATAACCCAGTTTTAAACACAGCCCAAAGCTGGCCTATAGCCACATTTTGTAAAAAGGCAACTATAGGTCTCAGCCTATAGCCCTGGGTGGAAAAACACAACTATAAGGTCAAACCTATAGCTGCGATTAAAAAACGCGACTATAGACCCCGCAGGGAGCTATTGTCGCGTAGTAAAAACCACGTTTGTAAATGCGACTATAACCTATAGTTGCATTTTTAGGGTCTATAGCTGCATTTTTGAAACGCAGCTATAGCCCTCATTTTTTATGGTGAAAGCTTGTCTATTTGATAGGGTTGCGCTATTCTTCATGAGGTTCAAGTTGACATTGCTTCAAACTTTTTTTTTTTTTAAGAATAGACATCGCTTAGAACTTGGTTGGGTTTGCAAGGGTAAGTAGAATGTGCTAAATTGGGATTTCCCTAAAGACGTAGTAGTTTCTGTTTTTCAAACTTATGGTTTTCTAAGGAAATAAGAGTGCTACTTGTATTATAAAAATTTGTTAATTATCTTGTTATGATGTGTGGAAGATTTTAATAGACATTTTACCAAGAATGCTTGTGGGACAAGCTAAATTTCAACATGTATGTGAATGTCTTCTTCGATGAGGCATTTCAAGTGTGTACATGTTTGTAGAATCTAATTGTTCAAATTCCATTTGATTTTCTACAAGGAATTTTTGCTCATTTTAGTCATGATGTTTGGAGAAATTATCAGAGTTGGTGATTATGAATACTTTGCTCATGATGTTTTGTTTTTACATATATATATATATATATATATATTGTTCTAACTAATTGAGAAAATAAAATATAGAAAGTGAATGAGCTCTAGCTCAAATGATACATAAGAAAGTGTGGAGTATAACTCCCATTGGTGCATGTGTAAACTTACCAAAAAAGAAAAAAATGAGGTGAAAAGAAATGATTCTGTTGGTGATAATGGAAAATTCCAGCTATGATCCAATGAAAGGTTGTTTGGAAGAGGACCTTAAACGATACAATTTTTTTCAAGTAAGAGTGTTTTGCATGGGCTTGATGATAATGGAATTGGAAACTAAGCATTGATTTTGTAGACAGGTACTACTTTCACCTATTCCATCCTTTGACCTCCGTATTGATTTCAACGAGACCCCTCCTGTCATGCACATCGAGTCACCCTCGTACACCATTGGCCATATAGACCATGGGTCTCTCCCACCCACCAGCTCTATTAGCCCTACTTTGGCCATGGACTCACCCCATACTGAATCCATATCCTTCATGCCCACTCCTGGACTTCATATAGACCCTATGAGTACAAACCTCACTCACATATCATCTGCTACATCATCCTTCCCTGTAGTTGTGGGATTTTCAGTTGTTGGGAGAGAAGTTGAACAGCCAAATGTGCATCTACAAAATGAGCAGGCCGTTGGGTTACACTCACCCCTACAAGGTTGACGGAAACACAGAGTAAGAGCACCTGCTTGTGGGATAGGTTGGCACAAAGGACACAAAGCCGGACTCACACATGACAAGTAATTTAGGCTGCGTTTGTTTCAGTGGTAAATTGAAATCCAAAAACAATTTATACCCAAGTCCATGTTTGGCACTACTTGAAAATACAGTCAAACTAAAAATAGAATTCAATTTGACCGTAAAATTGGCTACACAACCCGTAAAATCATTTCAACCCTCATTTTACCTTCAATTGATTTCCGTATTTCCTCACCCCTTACACAGTCCGAATATTCCACTCTCACTATCTACTCAAAGCAAAACCTTAGCTCCACCCCTGACCCCACGCACCAACGAGAGAGAGAGAGAGAGCTTCAGCTATTCACCGATGCCAGTCCGAGCTCCACCCCACACTCTGACGAGTAGCATTACCATTTTTCCCTCCACGTCGAGTTTTCTCCCTTTTCTTCTCTGTCTCACTTAACCTCACCTCCGACCTCTCCAAGCCCACCTCGAGCTCTGCATGTACCCGATCCATAGAGTCATAACTCTCCCTCACGCCGACGAAGCCCTACCCTCCTCCAACATCTCCAATTCGTGGCTCTAACATCTCCGACGAAATTCTACTCTCAAACCCACCCTCTACAATACCCAATCCACATCCCCTCAAACTCATCTAGCTAAAACCCTTAAACCCATCAAAAACCCATATTTTCCACATCTCCTCTTCCCTTGTCTTCTCAGATCCGATATATATATATATATATATATATATATGTATGTATGTATGTATATTTATATATTTATATATTTACTTATTTATTTATTTATTTATTATCCATTTATTTATTTAATTATTGATTTATTCGAATGTTGATCATTGTAGTTTGGTGTTAAAATTATATGTAGAGAAATATATGTGCATAAATGATGGTACCTAGTTATCAATGTGATTTGGATGTTTTGGTGAATGTATATGGCAGCTTGTGAATATTGTGGACACACTGCTACATTGGTTGTGTTTTTCCATTGATCTTGAATTGGGCTTGTTATAATATTTATGTGAAATTGGATGGTTTAATAAAAATTAAGCATGGTTGTATATACTGATTGTGTTAGAGATTATGTTGTTGTGTTGGTTGACAAGGTGTGCTGTGCTGTTTTGTCTTTGTGTTGTTCTATATACTATGTAATATCTAAAATAGTATGCTTGTTTATGTACCTCTTAGACCACAATGTTTGTTATTTTTAGAAGAAGAAAAAAACCAAAGCAGTAGTTCTTGCCTCAGTTGCATCTGTCCTCCTTGTGGAGGTTGCATTGTTAAGGAAATTGTAGCGTAGATGACTGCGTAGGGCACCTTATGTTAATCATGCAGCCGAAAGAGAGCATTACATAAATAGTATTCTAAATGGAAGTGAGGGATATTGTTTAAGTCAAATTAGGATGAAGCCTATAGCTTTCCACCAATTGTGTGACATCCTCACTAAGGGGGACCACATACGTCCGATTGTTCACATGTCCGTTACGAAGCAAGTGCTAAGTTTCTTACACATAATTGGTTATAATGTAAGGTTCCGTATAATTGGTAGTCAGTTCCATAGATCGACTAAGACTGTTCATAGATATTTCAGGGTCATCCTTAGGGTGATCCTTAAATTATATAAAGCTCTAATAAGACTGCCTAGCGATTCTTGCCTCAATTGCATCTGTCCTCCTTGTGGAGGTTACATTGTTAAGGAAATTGCGGCGTAGACGACTGCGTAAGGGACCTTATGTTAATCATGCAGCCGAAAGAAAGCATTACATTAATAGTATTTTACATGGAAGTAAGAGACATTGTGTAAGTCAAATTAGGATGAAGCCTATAGCTTTCCACTAGTCATGTGACATCCTCACCGAGGTGGACCACATACGGCCAACTGTTCACATGTCCATTAGGGAGCAAGTGGTAATTTTCTTACACATAATTGGTTATAATGTGAGGTTTCATGTAATTGGTAGTTGGTTCCATAGATCGACTAAGACTATTCATAGATATTTCAGGGACGTCCTTAGGGCGATCCTAAAATTATATCAAGTTCTAATAAGATTGCCTAGCAAAGATACACCCCTAGAGATAAGGGATAGCAGAAGGTTCTACCCATATTTTAAGGTAAATATTGCGACTTTGTATATTTTTGTAAATTGTGAAGATTTTGTGTATTTTTTAAATCATTATATCTGTCGAAAATTAGGATTGTGTTAGAGCAATAGATGGTACACATGTTCGTGCATCTGTGCCACCTAAAATATAAGGAAGGTTTTGTGGTCTCAAAAATGGAACCACTCAAAGTCTGTTAGCTGTCATTAGTTTTGACTTGAAGTTCATTTATGTATTGGCTGGATGGGAAGGCAGTGCACATGATTCGCGTGTGTTAAATGATGCATTCACTAGGCCAGATGGATTTTCAATTCCCAAAGGTATTATAGGATTACTTAAACTTTTGGGTTTATTAGTTTTAATCAATTTTGTTCGTTTTACTAAAGAATAGTAGTGATTTCGTTTTATTTTTCAATATATGTAGGTAAATATTATCTTGGTGATGCTAGGTATGGTAATAAAAATGGAATTTTGTCACCTTATCGCAGTGTTCGATATCACTTGAAAGAGTTTAATGATCGTCCTCCTGAGAATGAACGTGAATTGTTCAACCTCCGTCACTCATCCTTGAGAACTACCATTGAGTGAGGGTTTAGAGTGTTGAAGAAACGTTTTCGAGTGTTAGATGGAGAACCATTTTGGTCTTTTAAAACCGAAGTGAAAGTAGTGTTAGCATGTTGTGTGATTCATAATCACATTATAGGAGTTAATCCTACTGACTACATTATGAAAGCTGCAATGAACCAAGTAGAGTCTAGTGGTGGAGAACCGGAAACACGTTCACATCGGGACTCCATTGAAGAAAGTAAAGTGTGGAATGTTAAGAGAGATGAGATATGCCAAGCCATGTGGTCTGATTATACCAAAAGTGGAGAGTAGTACTTTAAATATGTGTGATTCAGATTTCTATAGTTGTAATATATAATGTATTTTTCTATGATTGATGACACTGAGAATTATAACTATTTATTGTGTAAGGACAATGTATTTACCATAGACTTGTGGTGGTGTAAAGACAATTTATTTAAGGTTTACATTGTTATTTCCAATAGTTGTTTCGTTTTTTGTGCACATTTGTAGGTTCATTGAAGTTAATGCGTTTTTTTCCTCAAATAAGCATGGTTGTATGTGTGTTTGATTTGTTATTCATATGCACAGTAATTATTAAATGTTACTCTCACTATATCTGCTCAGTTTGGAGTAGAGTGCTACTCTTCGTTTGTGGAGAACCGGCTGTGTACATTGAGGACTATGTGGAGTACCATCCAAACTCTTCGGAAGAAGAGTGGATTTGGATGGGATGACAACCTCAAGATGATCACATGCGACGCCAAGACCTATCAGGAGGAAATTATGATATGGCTTCCAACAATATTTTGTTAATATAGTCTTGTTTTGATGCTCTGCGATGTGTACTGAGTTATGTCAGTAAATATTGATTATATGAGTGAATATGACATCTATATGAGTCAATTCTGATTATTGAAGGGAATATTGAATTTTCTTTTCTCCTTTACAGGCGCATCATAAGCATGACGAGTTTTTGAACAAGAGGATAGAGATGTACGATGAGTTGGCCCTTGTAGTGGGTAAGGATATGGCCACAAGCAGTTTTGCTAAGTCATACATTGATCTTGACACACGGCAAGAGAATGGTAATGACACTGAGAATGTGGCCGACAATGGCAAGGAGGGTGTAGTGGATAAGGGGGACAAGGGGAAGAATGTGGTAGAATCATCCACCACCGGGTCCATAGCTTCAAAGTCCCGCAAGAGAGGTCGTGCACCTCCCAGTGATGATAGTGTGCTCGCTTATCTGTCTGATCAGTTTAAGGAAATTGCTGTGGCCTTGAAAGAAATCAATCGGGGGCCTGTTAATTACACCAGTCTTTACTCTAAGGTGATGGCCATAGCGTCGGATGGGTATAGTGAAGATATACTCGCAATAGTCTTTGACCATCTGTGTGAAAATAAGAAGGCAACTAGGGGATTTCTAGCCAAGAATGCTAAGTTGAGGAAGCTTTGGATGGATAGTTATTTGTTTACTCAACTCTGACGACTCTGTTTGGTGTTGATTGTGATGGTAGTTTTTGTTGTTGGTAATATGCCGTAGTACTAGTATTCACCTTTGATTGTACCATATATGTGACAGTATTGTATTATCTGTAAACATCGGCTAGTATAAGCAGGCTATATATGTATTTCTAACCTTGGACATACGATGATAGTACGTATATTTTGTGGACTGTTATGCTCCAAGGGATAAAAGTTACGTACCTTGACTGCAAGATGTAGTATTTTGTGTGCTTGGGATGATACAATTGCCCAAGTTATGTATGTTCAATGTAAGCATGTAGGGCACATGTGTACTATTCAGATACCACGTGTAGGTATTATTTTTGTAGACCATGGAGGCTCACCTCCAATGGTGAATGCTACATTATGTACTTATTGATATGAATATTATGAAAGTAATTATCGGATGCTCTTTGTTCATGTGAAAGTGGATGAGTACAATATTTGTGTAGATTGTTATAGGAATGTAGTTTTTTATTTGCTGTTCATTTCATATTTTCTGAAATTTTTTGAACAAACCAAACATGGGAAAATGAATATAGTAAAACTATTTCCGCAGCAGCCAAACACTGAAAATCGTTTTCTGCCCTGTTTTCCGTGGCGCAACCAAACACATTGAAAGCATTTTCCTTATTGGAAAATATTTTCCCATGAATCCATTTTACATTTGGAAATGAATTTACATAGAGCCAAACGCAACCTTAATGTAATGATTAATTTAATGGCTGCTATTATGGTTACTATTAGAATTATTTTAATCCATTGTTTGCATGTAACTTCATCTTTGTATGTAATTTCAAGGAGCCTGACCAAGGAGATGCAAGACCTCCTCCCCCGCAAACCAAACATTATACGAGATAGCAGAAGCATAAAAAACAACGGTACCAAACTTGCCACTTTCAGTCACGGTCATTGTGAACCTATTAGAGTCAAGTGTAATATATTAGTGACAAATTTATAACTTTCAATTAACATCAATAAAGAGTTAGATTTTTAATCTTCTTATGTGGCATTGAACCAAACTCACACGTAGCATAATTGCTGACTTATATGTATCATAATTTCCAATATTACACATGCTTGTGCCAAATTATAATTATTTATTCTCTCATTGATGAAGAAATCACTGTCTTGGTCTCGATATTATTATTGAGAGTCAATGCCAGGACTACAGTCATCTCAATTTTGTTCTCAACACCATAGTATTTTGAGACCACATTTTAATTTTGACATTTAGACTAATTCCATATTATTTTTATGGTATAAATAGTTTCTCTTACTTAGACAGAGAAGATAAAGACAGCAAATAAGAAAGTATATAAGCAAGAGAGTTGGGAGTTAGACTTTAGGAAGAAAAGTATCACTACAAAAAACGTGGGCTATAGCCGTGTTTTTAAAACACGGCTATAGCTCCTAAAAACGTGGCTATAGGTCCAAAAATCTATAGACCTTATTTTAGCTGTGGTTGTAAAAACGCGGCTATAGGAGACCTACAGCCGCGTTTTAAAAACATGGCTATAGATTTTATTTTTTTTTTTTTTTTTTTTTAATCTGGCTATAGCCACGTTTATAAAATGTGGCTATAGCCTCTTTTTTTTTTTTCTTTTTTTTTTTTTTTTTGGGTGGGCAAATCACAATGCATATTGAAAATGCAAAGCAATGCAAACATAATATGAAAACCCACTTAAATACCAAAGCCACGCAATCAAATATCATCTAAAACCTGCTCATTATTTTTTTTTTTTTTCATATTAAAAATACTATATAAACCTGCTAAAAAATACCACAATAACTAACATAAGCTTGTAATAGATCAAATAGACCTATTGATCATCAATATTCCACAATAACTAATGCCCAAACTAACACATTAACCATAGATTAAATAAATAAATATATATATATTTAATACCAATACATAACATATGTCTAAAGTATCATCTTGAATTTAACAAAACACTTGTCTACCTACACACACACACACACACAAAAACCACCCAAACTATGACAATATAATAAACAAAGTACAATACTTCCAAAATAATGTGGTTGTTCAAAACAATTATGTAATAGTCCATCAAGGTCCAAGATTTTTTCAGAAAATAATTGGCTTTGCATGGCATGTACTGCCAAATGTAGCTTGAGCAGCATAAATACAACTAGTCGGATTTGAAATTTTGAACCCTTTTTAGTTGGACTCAGTTAATTAATGTTAGTCTACAAGACTACAACCATAATGATTAATGACAAACATAAACATCAGCAACATTGAAATAGAGCAATGCTACCATAGTACCAGCTGTAAGGTAAGAGCAGTGTTAATGCATTGGCTAAGAGTGACTTATTTTAAACAAAGTTTGGCTACAAATTTGATTGGCTACAAATACAATCTAAAAGATAGCTTTAAACTGGTTTGGAGTTAAGTTTTGTCTTTTTTAAAATGAAATAAGATTGAAAGAATCAGGATAGGAACAAAGGCCAAGTCAAATTAACTTTTCAGGCAGGGACGGAACCAGGATTTGAACCTAGGGGAGGCGAAAGCATAAACCAAAAAAATTTCAAGTGACATGGTTTATTAAAAAAAAAAATTCATGGTAAACAAAACAATTGCACTTTATTACCAAAAATATTTAAGTCAAGAAGGAAATAATATGAACCAAAAAAGTTGAAAGTTTCAATATGATATTCAAACCTTTTCGAAGAAGAATAAAAAAAGAAGAGGACTTCAGATCTCCAAATTTTGGATAATTGGAATTAATATGTTGATTTTATCACATTGACCAACTCGCCAATATGATAAACCCATACTTTTGGATGCAACTAAAAATCACACTAATTAAGTTTTCAAAACTTTGTTTGAGGATTTTAAAAAATTGGAATATTAATATTAAGAGTTGGCAGTGCTACATCATCAATATTGGCTTCTAAAAGAATTTTGCATTTTATCTTTTGAAAAAAATTTAAATATTGTAATTGACTTTTCCATAATTTATAAATCAATTAAAAAGTTATATAAATTATTGTCACCCCCTGTAAGGGATTTTTTTTTTTTTCTAAGAGATTTTTTTGGTTATGAGTTATTGAATTATGATATTGGTGATTTGTGGATTTTTTATTGTGTTGTATTTGGACTATGGAGGGGCCATGGGTCCAAAGAAAGGGTTGAGTGATTAGTTTCTTTTGGGCTATTTGAACCAATCTAAAAATTTGAAGGGGGCAACTATAAACTCTAACATGTGAGCATGCACAAAAAAAAAAACAAAAACAAAAACAAAAAAAAAAAAGCTAATTTGAAAAAAAATTAGCTATGCCATTTTTGGACAGTCCCACAAGCTTGTTGTGAGGGAATTAAAGCAGTCCATGCTGGTTCCACTACCGTAGAAGATCACAGAGCCACATGCAGTTGCATCAAGGATGGTATTTCAAGGATCCCAGGAATCAACTACGACTTAGTTGGAACACTACCTGAGACTTGTGGCACTACTTGTACCTACAAAATCACACCCACCACCGACTGTTCAAAGTAAATTTCTTATGCCCATCTTTCACTCTTTTTTCATCTAGTATGAGTACACTTGATTTAACATAAATTGATTTTATGAATTTTATGATTTGCAGGGTGGACTAATTCTATTGGATGCACTTTAGCTTGGAGCCACTTTAAGGATGAAAATAAAGCTCCATGAAAGCTAGTGTCCACGTTTTTGAAGCACAATGCTGTTGTGTTTTCATTTATTAAGAAATCATGTCATATTGACATATTGATATTGTATACGGATTGCAGAGTTTAATACAACCAATTGAACTTACAAAAAGTATCAATATATATAATTTATTTCTACGTTGCATCCTTCGTGTTACTTTGTGCTCCATGAGAAATAAGTTTTTTGGAATAAAAAAGCCCATGCCAACATGATTGAATCTCTGGAAATCTTTGTTAGAAGTGTGCACGCAAGAGAGAGCGAAGATTCGTTATCCAAAAGAGAGACAAAGAATCATTTTCAACCAATAAAATAATTGGCTGGCTTAAGACTGCGTTTGGTAGCTCTGTTGTGGAAATCCATTCGGGTAGAATGTATAAGGCCTGTTTGGATAGGCTGTTCATAAATGTGTGTTTTAAAAACGAACGTTTTTAAAATATGTGTTTTGAAAATATCATTTTAGAAACCATAGATAAACGTTTGGTAAAAATATAAAAATATGCGTTTTTTTATTTTTAAAACTACATTAAGCGTTTGGATAAGCTATTTTAAAAATGGCTGTTTAGAGTGTAAATTTCAAAAAATGACTTAACTATTTTATTAAGGTTATTTTGTCATTTTTCCTTGGAGGTAGATAATGTTGTCATTAAATCATCCATTTTTTTTTAAGATAAACAAGTTTTGGCCCCAAGGAAGAGGAACAGTAGTGACCTCCACTTCATGAGGCAAAGGTCCCTAACTAATTATGTTACCCCCTTCGGGTTGTTATTAAGTCATCCATATAGTTTCAAAAAAGTGAGTATTCAAGGTTGTAATTTTTTTTTTATCAACCTCATCAAAGAATCTATACTTCTACCAACCATGGTAAAGTTTTTTTCCCAAAATCTCTTAGCAACAATTAGCCAATAACGATTATTGTTGACAAATATCTGATACTATTTAACTAATGTACAAAATATATAGTTTATTATAGTACATATATTTTTGATAACCAGTATAAGAAGGAGCTTGCTAGAAGTAAAAGAAGGAGAAGAAGTTCATGAGGTAGCATCAGGGAAATGAGAAGAAGCAGCAACTTGATTGATATGCAACGACAGGTGAATTTTTTTTTCAAAGATTCACAAAAGCCTCAACTGCTTCTTCGATTTTTATTCTTCTTCAAAGACCTTCAATTTCTTAGAAATTCGGTATTCACTCCGATATTGTTGGAATGACTCCGGTACGGCCGGTATTTAAACCGGAACGAAATACTAGCGTTCCTGTACCGGCCAAGGTTCTGGTACAATATACATGGGGGAAGCAATAAAGTTGGTATTTCTTATTGTATTGGCACTATTTTTATTTTCTGAAGAAAAAAATAGCGGTTAGCCCATCTGCGTCTATGAAAAAGCAAAACTTTGCAGTGTTTTGTAAACGTGAAAAATCTGGATTTTGAAAACGCGAACGTGCTGATTTTCTGGAACCAAACGATTTGGCAAATCACGTTTTGTCTAAAACGCACGTTAAGGTTTTGTAAACAGCCTATCCAAACGGGCTCTAAATAATAATAATACTTATGACTGCTCAGTTTGTATAGCAGGAAAATATTTTCCAAAAAACTTGTTTTATTTTTATTTTCTAGTCAATAGAAACTTTTTTTGTGATAATGAAAAATTAAGCCCAATATATAAATTCCACACCACAAATGTTATTTAACTCATTTTCAAGGTTACAGCCACATAGGAAAATAAGTCAATTTTCTAGTTTTAAACAAATGTATATTTTTTTTTCCCAAAAAAATGAGTCATTTTTTCAAGAAAATATTTTATGTTAAAACATGCAGAGCAGACATGTGCATTTAAAAAAAAAAAAAAATTGCATTTGATCATGCTAAAACTTTACTAAAAATTGATTATGTACGATTTTGTATAATTGCGTTGGGTTATGTAATTGAAGAATGCATTTTTATTATCAAATAATAATTTATTAATGAAATATTATATAATAAATATTTAAAAAAAAATAATTAATAAAATATAGCCTTATCATCGCGCACTCTTGGCGTAATGGTCACTCCATAAGTATAAGTGCTTGTGGAGTGTGGGGGGCGAAAAATATTTTTTCGTGGGGGGAAAAGGTCAGGGATTAAGTCTTCAAGAGTAGGAATGGAGCCAGGACTTGAAGTTAGGGGAAGCAGCTCTAACTGTTGGCTTTGCTGCTTCTTAGCTGTTGAGGGTTTTTTCTTTTTTTTGAGTTTTTGATGCATGCGTTTTTGCTAGGTAAAGACAATTATTTTGTTTAAAACTTTTTAAAGGCCTGGTTGTTTGTTTTGAGTAAAATTGGTTAATTATGCTTAATTATTTTTAACTTTACTATTGGTAATTTTTGTTATTGTGCTAATTGTTTTTGAGTTTGTATATTTTGTTTTAGATTTTAGATCTATAAATTTTTTAATGGCCTTTAAATGAGGAAAATGCTAAAGTTACAAATTCTTTTACAAATTGTTAATATGGTGAATGGTTATTGGTAAGTAAAAAAATGATGTAAGTGGTGGGCCCAAATGCAAACTAATAAAACTTTGTACCTCAATGGTTTGTAAAAATGTTGTAAATAAGTTTGTGCTTGTAACATTATTCTAAAAAAAATCAATGATATCGTTAAGAGAGGCAAAATGTAATTTTATTGAACAAATTTGCTAAAATTAGTACATGTATATATATTTTTTTAATAAAAAATTGGTGAGGGGCATTGCCCCCTAGTCAATATATTTCTCTGTCCTGGTCCAGAAGAGAGTTTCGTACATATATACACTTATATTAAGTTAAAATATAATTATATATATATATAGCCTTATTCCAAACATATGTCTATTATAATTACCATCTTTATTTTATTAAAAAAAGATAAATAAATAAAAGCCTTCCTAGCGCTAGCGGAGTGCATATACTGCCCAACTCAAAAAGATATTTTGATAAAAAGAAACCCAACACAAGGCCCAAATGCATCCACTGTCCTATCAAAAAATAAAAATAACAATTCATTTCACAAAAACAAGGAAACTTTCAAAATACAGTCAAGCAATGCAAAATACATTTTTCTTTATAGAAATCTGTGAACCAACAGAAAATAGTCCAGGTTCATCAAACAAAAAAAGAGAAAAGACAATTATCTCTATGAATTATATTATCTCCTCCGACAAATTAGAGATAACAAATAAATGATAGTAAAGCGGGCTTGTTCAACATAGGTGTTCCATTCTATGTTTTACTAAATATAGCCTGCCACACGCATTATTTCTTCTAAAATAAGTTTAATAACCAAAATTTAAGAGGTAAAAAATAAAATACATGACATACTACTGTTAGTAGGGTATAAACTATAAAGTGAGAAACTCAATGTGATAGAGGATTTTGTTTGTTAATTGTTCTCTTAATTGCAAGGAAGATATGCTCACTAAGATTAAAACGAATGTGAGAATAAATGTCGATTTAAAGAGTCGATACAGAGAGAAACTTAGATCCTTGGCACAGTGTGCAAAAGGTGCTCCAAACATAAATTTTTTTTGATAGGTAGATAGAGGGGGATATGGGGAGTTGTGAGGTTCAAACCGCAGGCATGAAACACCACAAAAAATGCAATTATTACTAAGTTATCAAAGTCTAGGTCCAAATTATAGTCTTGGCACCCACAAAAAATCGACTACCAGCCTGTAGAAGATTGAATTTATAAATATCTATTTGGAAAAAGAACCACGCACCATGACTTCATAAAAATATTAATTGAAAGCATTACTAGAGAAAGCAGGGGAAAAACAGAGAGTATAAATTGAGAAAGAGCCGATTGTTGGAGACGATGCATGGAAGGGTGAAAAAAAAACGATTAATCACAAAGTTTACATATACCAATTTAAACAAGATACAAAGGAGAAAGATACCATCATGGTAACATCCCAACCACCAATGGCAATGACCTTTCATTCCCATATGTTCTAGTACCCAGCAAAACAAATCCCAGAGTGTATGACTGATGAACATTGCAACGAACCTGAGGGTGATACCCCTTTTTGAGGAACAACCCGAAGAATAAACAATTAAGTATCATATAAATCCTTGGCACAAATGAAATAAATAATAGAATAAATAGAGTACCTTCTCTAAATGACTAGATGTCAAAGTCTATAAACAATCTACCAGAAGGGAGTGCCATAAACAAGTCAGCGGGTCAGCAGTTTAGCAGCCGATTTGTGTCAAAATGTGGAGCTACTTTCACTTGCAGAAAGTGTAGGGCCTTCAGACTTCACAAGAGATGATCCTTGGCTACTAATATCAAGCCCCTGCAATCGGCGAAGATGGTCATTCTGCATCATTTCTGAGAGTGCATGAGAATTTGATTGATGCATTTGGTGAGTTGACATGCTAGATTGGGAATGACTGAATGGCAACTGCATGTTCTGGTGGCCAGCAGGTCCCTGTTGTTGCGGATGTGGGAAAAATGTTGATGGCGCAAATTGCATCTGGTGCATTCCCATGCTAAATGACTCAGAAGGGCTCATCATTTCTCCAGTTGCCATTTTGAGCCTCTCAACTTCCTTCTTCAGTGCTTCATTCAGAGCTGTATGATGTCACCGACAAATTTCATACAAAATTCTTAGAAACCAAAAAAACAAAAGAGAAGAAAAAGGCACTGGAATAAACACATTTAATGATGATATCTAAAAGAAAGTATTACTCATTTTCTCAAGGATCAAAATGCAAAAAACAAGCAGGTACCACACTTACCGTCACGCAACTGAGCTTGCTGCTCCATGGCTTGTAATCGAAGCTTAAGCTCTGTGTTTTCAGTACTCAAACCAGTTGTGTCTCTCTATATAAGAAGAGAAGAAGTGAATAAGTAATAATCCTTGCCTAGGCAACACTAAGTATGCATGTGCTTGTGTCTGTAAATTAGAAAAAGAACTCTGGAAGAAACAACTAAAGGTATAACATTATATAGAAAAAGCAGTGGAAAATTGATAAATGAAATAATGTAAGGAAAGACCAACATTTTTTTTCCTTTGGCTAAAAACTGACAATTTCTGGAGTAATCAAAGAATCTTTTTTTAGGAAGGAAATAAATACAATAAGAATACATCGCAAAGTTTTATCCGATAAGTTATTAGTGATGTCACCTGAAGGAAGCATGCTGCATATCTTACTTTCAAACATGTTTCAAGTACAGACATCTAGGTAGATTCCAAGCGAACATGAAAAACATAACTAATCATTATGCAGCAGCAGAAACGGACCTTTCTCTTGGGTAAGTGTGCATACTTTTTTTTTTTTAAAAGTAAAAGTGGAAGTTTTTTTACACTAGCTACAACCTTTTTTTAACATGCAAAAATATGCATGTCAGCCAATGAAACCAATCAGGTTCTGTTATACCACACATGACCACTAAAAATTGGTTTACACATCCACCCAATGTGTTTTGAACATACGACCTCACTCCCTACCGATTCTTGTGGGAGGAAGTGTCCTTTGAACTAGAAACTGCCAAGACTAACCTGGAATAGCGTAAGTTGGGCAGAAAGAGTGGTAGCTTCTGTCTGAAGGGTCTGAACCTTACGCTCAAGTTCTTGTATATAGCGTGCCTTCCTCTCTTTCGAGCGGGCAGCAGACTGGCGATTTGCCAATATCCTATATATAACAACTCAAACGTCAGCACAAGCTCCTAAAATGCCTCGAATATAGATAAAATAAAATGAATGTAACAAGTACAGACATGTGTATCCTAGTATGTGTACGTGTACTTTTTTTAGGAGGGGAGTGTTTCAATTACACTATCCACAGTTCAGGTCAAGTTTGATTTTTCAACTTGAGGTTTAAAAATATGCACTTTATACACCTTAAATCACAACCTTTAATAATGTTTTCAGACTCAAATCATTAAAGTTCTCATGTGCACATCACATGAATTCTAAATAGAGAGTAGAAACAAAGATGAAGACGTTATAAGACTTGATGGTCAAGAGATACCAAATAGCAAGTGCTTTTTATATCCTAGATTAATGGCTCATAAGGATGAAGAGAAAGAAGAATAGATAAATCATAAGATAATAATAGAGTGGATAAAGTGGAAAAGCACATCAGAATTATTGTGTAATCATAGAATACTTCTTAGGTTAAACAGAAAATTTTACAAGAATGTTATAAGACCATTTGTGCTCAATGGTATTGAATGTTGGCTTATTAAGAAGCAACATGTTCATGAAATGAGTGTAAGTGAAATAATAATGTTAAGATGAATGAGTGGAAACAAGTAAAGATAGGATTTGGAATGCAGAAATTAGCTTAAATATGAAGGAGCCACATTGATGAAAAGACGAGAGAAAATCACTTGATAAGGTTTGTTCATGTGTAAAGGAGGGCAGTTGATGCACCAGTGACGAAAAAAGAGTTGATTCACGACAAAGGAACAAAAAAGGTTAGAATAAGAGTAAGACCTAAAATAACATTTGTAGAAATAAAGAGGACATGCCAACTAGGAAGGAGACAAAATATGATTTTTGATAGGATAGATTGACGAAAAATAAAACATATGGCCAACACTATTGTTGTTGTGTGTGTACATCATGTGCCTCAAAAAGAAAGCCTAGCAAACACTATAGCAACCTCATTATAATTGAATACATTTAACTCATGAACCAAAAATAAATATAATTATACCTAAGGCGGATAAGCGCAACTTTTATTTATCTATTTCTTTTTTTGTGACAAGTGAGTGCAACTTTTAAATTATAGGTTAGTAATTCAAACTCAATCAAAACCACAAGTTGGTAAACTGTAATTTCCCATTCCTTCCCCACTTTCCCACATATGCACACAACATGGAAAAGATACAACAGTAAGACAAATAGAATCCAGATGATACATGCCAATTTGAATGCATTTCCATGTTCTTAATTTCCACAAGTTTGCATATACACGTGAGAAGCTACATTCATATTCAAAACACAACACTAATGCACTAAACTTCCCAAAAGCAAAAAAAATTTGACAGCCTCTAAAAAGAAGCTTGTGCTACAACCTTTACCAACCAACTAGAAAATCTCCCCCCACCCCCTCCTCCTTTGGTATAAGTAAACTAGAACATCTATGTGGCCAAAAGCCTTGTAACTCAACTGGCACCTCCTGATGGTTTCAACTGAGGTGTCTAGGCCAAAAATCCTCTCCCACAACTGTAGAAATATCAAAAACTAGGACATCTATGTGTTACAGAAAGTGGAGTCTAATAGAGAAATCTAAACACTTCAGAAAATAAGAGTAAACTCCATTCTTACCACCTGTAAAACCTCTATCATTCATGTCAATCACTATCCCCTGTAATAATGTACCAGTTAATGTCACTTTTTTTTTTTAATTAGAAAAAATGGCAAATCTTAAGAAACACAGCTCGCATACACAATTTGATGAATTAATCACCATATCAAATAGCAGACAGATTTTATAAGAGACACTTTAAAACAGAGAAGAAAACATCGACCAAGCAGCAAGAGAATCAGATGTAAATTATAAAATTACCAGGAGAGAAAAAAAAATTACTAAGTAAATTTCAAATGATCATATCCAAAATGTGAGAACCTTCAAACCCACGAGTTAAAATTACAAACCAATGGATCTACGAAACATAATTTCTTTTAAAAACATTATGTGTGTTCGTAAATATTAAGGTTTGGAAAGCAACAAACAAACAAAAAAAAAAAACCTGGTGTTTGAGCATAAAATCAAAAGCAAATATCTGTTGCAACGACATTTAACTGTAGCTTAGAAAGAGAGAGATCTGATTTAACAAACGCAATCATAGAAACTCAGAGATCTTAAAATTGCACCACGTTTCATACCCAAAAACAAAAAAACAAAAAAAAAACAAAACAGAAAGCAAGACCTTTTGGCACGCTTGGGATCAATGTTCCAAAGCTCAGCAAGCTTATCAGGAGGCATGGCTTTCTTGGCATCCATAATCTCGCCAAACACACCTGTAGACGACGTCGTAGTGGAGGACCCATCAACGGAACTGCTATGCCTGTGCCTACCTCTGCCGCCGCCGCCGCCACCACCACCGCTGTTCTCTTCATTTCCATTACCGTTTCCTTCAACGCCACTCTGATCCGCGCCACCGAGTTTATCAACATCAATGTAGGTAGAGAAAAGGTCATCCTCGGATCCGATCTCGTCCAAACTAGCAGTGGATGACCCACCACCACCGCCGCCGCCGCCGCTGCCACCTCCGCCGTTAAAAGCATCAGGCGGCGATAGATCCATCATCATATCATCGGACAGCCGGAAGCTGACCTCGGAGTGAGCCCTCCTGTGGTGTCCCCCACCTTTCATAAACGACGTCGTAGTGTTCGTGATTGCTGGCGATGGCTGAGATTTCTTCGGAGGCTGTGGCGGATGAGAATGAGATGCATTGTTCGAATTGAGTTGATGATGATTGTTGTGGGAATTAGGGTTTGAAGGTGGTGGATCTTGCATTTGCGCGGACATTGATGATGTTTTTCTTTGTTGTCTTTGTCTTTTCGATTTTTTTTCTTTTCTTGTGTTCTTTCTCTCTGTGTCTGTGTTTGTGTGTTTTATTGTTGTTGTCTAAAACATGTGTAGTTTGTCTGAGACAACAAGCATTGTCTTTCTTTCCTTTCCTTTCCTTTTCTTTTCTTTTCTGCTCTCCTCTCGTTTCAACGAAGAGAGAAGAGAGGAGAGAAGAGAGAAAAGGTCTTGATCATCAAAAAAATAAAACTGTTATTTGACTCTCCCTTCAATTCTTTTTATCCTATTTTAAAATTGTTTCCCCCTTCTTTTATTATTTTATTTTATTTCTAATTATTATTACTAATTAAGTTCCCTTCTTTTGTGGAGCTACAAAACTAAAATTAATATGTAAAAAGATAAACGACGTAGTTTTTCTCGCGGATTCTTTGTCAAAATGAAAATCCACCGACTCTTTGGTTCTCTTTTTTTTGACTATTTTGTGAGCAAGGGACTTGCATATCACTAATCACTAAGTAATAAATAGTAACTCCTAGAAAGGGAAATTCCAACTTAAATTGCCTTTGCCTTGTATTAGTCATATCATGCATTTTGTTATTCTATCTTCTAGAATATTTAGAATTTTATTAGATGCGCTTCACTTAGAATATTTAGAAATTTAAGAGATGTGCTTCTCCTTTTTTATCTGCTACGCGTTTTATTTCCTTGACCCTTTTTTGAAAGGATAAAGTTTGACTATAAACTTTATTATAGGCCATGTCTACAATTCCACTCAATATCTGTTTATTAAATATGAATCTTGACAAATCTACCATTGGATAACATTTTCTTCTTATATTCATCATACTTGCAAAAAAATTTTAAAAATCAAATATTAATAGTTATGTCATCAGTTAAATGTTTAAATTTCAAGTTTTTGTAGTCTAAAATTATGCCCAAAAAAAAAACTTATGGATCGAATAGTAAATAACAGGATAAAATACTATTTTGGTTCTAAACTTTACAAAAAGTTTGTTTTCATCTCTAAATTTTAAGAAGTTCATTTTTCATCCCTAAACTATTGAAAAGTTTGTCTTTCATTCCTAAACTATTGAAAATGTTTAATTTTTGTCCTTAAACTTTAAAAAAGTTTTTTTTTTTTTTTTCATCTCTAAACTATTGAAAAAAAGTTCTTTTTTCATCTCTATTTTTGTCCCTAAAATATTGAAAAAACTATTTACAAAGTTTAAAGATTAAAAAAAAAACTTTTTAAAGTTTAAGGATGAAAAACAAACTTTTGGTAAAGTTTAAGGATCAAAATAGTATTTTACCATAATAATATTTGATTGACATGAAATTTGATATATGTGTTAAGAACATAAAAAATATGCAATCCAATAATTAGATTTTCAAAATATGTAGTTATGTTAATGTTTTTAGTGGGAGTTATAGCCAAACTGTCTTTTTTAGAATATAAAATTTCTTTTATTCCATTTTTATTGTTTCATTTTATGTTTCACTTAACAATAGTATGTCATATATCAATTTTTCTTCCAAAAAAAAAAAAAAGAGTGGGATTAAGGACTACTATTTTTAATTCTTTTTTGTGCTTCACATCTCGGCTTGTCATTTGGGTATATATTCTTCAGTAACATGTGATGACATTATAGAATGTAAAGTGATTTAGGCTGATTTCAAATAGTCCTAATTTAATTAGTTTGATAAAGAAGTTGGCTTGGATGTGGTAGCACTAACTGCACGAGTTTTCACTATTTAGAATACCACTAAGGCACTAACCAGTGGTCCTTTTAGAGAGCCAATCCAGTTGGAGGGGACAAGAGTTGAATCATGCGTGTTGATGTTTATTTTAAGGAATCCCAATATTAAATAAACGTAGTTGTCAAATTCTGTAATGAACTTTACAGGTTCTCAAAATGATTTTGTTGCAATTTACACTTTCACTAGAATAGAATCACACTACAACGTATAAAAGCTACTTTTGTGCACAACAAAGAGAGCTTAAAGATCCCAATTACTTTCATGGTTTATATATATATATATATATATATATATGAAAATTTCTTTATTCAATTTATGAAATCTTTTAGAGTATTCATATCGGTTCATTCTTTTACAACATTCATATCGGTTCATGCACAAATTTATGTCTATTTTAATATAAGAACCTATTTTTTCTATTTTACACAATTATTTTTCAAAAACACTCATCAGATTATCCATTCTACATTCTATTTTATTTAAATAATCATTTTTTATTCTTCGTTTATTATTATCTTCTGAGAGAGAGAGAGAGAGAGAGAGAAACGAAAAAAAAAAAATTGACGAGACAAAATGTGAGAGAAAAAATAATTAAAATAATGATATATAAAGCTACATGTAGTAAACTATGTATATTTTCATGATTATAGTAATAACATTGCAAATTTGTATATTTTTAAATTGATTAATGTGGGTGATTTTATAATTTAAAAATGTAAATTTGACATATTTGTTTACTGTAAACATTGATACAAATACAAATGCTCTTAGTACTAGTACTGGTGGGTTGGCAATGGGTGCACCAAACAAGGGTCCAAACATATGAATGCATAAATGTGTCTTAGGACCGATTTTGACAACGCTATTGGATTTGACATTGCATATTAGACTTGACAATTGACAACTTCATTGTAGTAGATACCCACCCCTCCAACCCTATTGAGCGTTCAATAAATGTGCGGAAGCGATTATAAATTTGGAACCTAATTGCCTTGTTAACTTCAAAATCCACTCACTATGGCCACAGTCAAGAGTCTGAACCAGCTGAGCTGCTGGTTAGTAATGCACATCCAACGTGGGAATGTGCTGTGTCTCATTCCTACTATTCTCGGTTCTTCAAGTGTCTCGTTCCTAATATACTCATACTATTCTCAGTTCCCACTTCTTAAGGATGATGACCCGTATTAAGCGTATCTGATGACAGGAATGAAGTCAAAATATTGATTGAGGGGTCAAAGTATTAGAAGAAAAAAAATCACGAAATACACGCAGAAGTATGTGTGTAGTGTGCAAAAATGCATTAATTATAAATTTTCTAGTTCTCAATTTATAAATTATATGTGTGAAATGAAATTTTGCAATTAGGTAGAGATACTACAAATTTTACCACCAAAAAAATTACAAACTTAAGTGTCATTTTATGTTTTTATATTTTGTTTTGTTTTTGAAAAGGTTAAAAAATGGCTTGTTGTTTTTATCAAAAATAAAATGACTTCTTGTTAGATTTGTAGTTGTCATTTGGGCTATTTAAGTTAATGTTTGACTTTATTTTTGTTGTTATTTGGGCTATTTTATGGTTCAAGGGGCCAAGAGTTATGTTTGGAGGGCCAAGTTTAATTTGGTAAGGCTCAAATTCTAAATAAACCTTAAATATATTACATTATTATTATTATTATTATTTTAAACCTTATGAGGGCCATGGTCCTTTGGGGTAGTACTCGGAGTCGTCCCTGGCTGATTAGTGCATAACTAAAATGAGGCATTATTTGGTTTGAGTGATTTTTTTTTTTTTGGTGGGGGGGGGGGGGGGGGGAGAGGACAGAAAAGGAGGAGGGGAAAATAAGGGAGATTTTGAATAGTGCTCTTTTTTAGTTAAAGGTGTGGAAAATAGTTAGGAAGGAAAACAAAACACCCTAGGTCCACCATTTTGGGATGTTTTGTTTTCTTCCTACGGGCTCATTTGGTACACTATAATGATTATTACATGGGAATAGAAATAAGTATTACAAGTAATACATTAAGTTGGAATGTAATAAGTATTACTATTCATTAGTTTGGTAACTATTTAGGAATAGAATCATGAATATGTATCCACAATTTAGTAGAGTATAAAAAGAAGGTGTAATTAAATCATTTTTAAGTCAAATTTTCGAAAATACACTTATTTTAGTGTGTTCAAAATAGAGCTAATAATTAACAATAAGGAAAATTTATTTTCTTTCCCTTTGAAGATATGGCAATTAATGGCTTTTTAGGAAATTTTTTTTAAAAGTTATTACATAAGGTGAAGGAATAGATATTGAGTACTTTTGATAAGGAATAGCTATTCCTTATTTTGAGGAATAGCTATTCATAAGGAATAACTATTCATTGTAATAAAAACATAACCAAACAACCGAATAGTTATGCCATAGGAATATCTATTACATTATAGTGTCTATTACAGTCTACCAAAACGTGCCCTAAATTGAGATAAAAATGGAGGAGAAAGAGAGGCTTAGATAAGAATTTTCTCATTTCCCCCTATTCTCCCTCCACGTTAATTTTTTTCCCCTCTTTATGTTTCAATGTTAATGTTTTGTTTTGTTTTTTCCTTTCTAAACATTTAGGTTTATTTTTTTCCTTATAATAAACTTTTTATTTTTTATGTAATAAGGGTATAATAAATTTGGGGTCGTCCCTAGCTGATTAAGACATAACTAAACTAGGGCATTGTTTGGTTTGTGTGATTTTGGGGGGATAGAAAAAGAGGAGAGGAAAATAATGGGGATTTTGAATAGTACTCTAATTTGGTTAGGGTGTGGAAAATAGGGAGAAAGGAAAACAAAACACCCTAGATCCACCATGTTGGGATGTTTTGTTTTCTCCCTAATTTGAGAAGAAAATGGAGGAGAAAGAGGGGCTTGGATGAGAATTTACTCATTTTCCCCTCTTCTCCTCCAGGTTAATTTCCTTTTTTTTCCCCTTTATGTTTCAATGTTAATGTTTTGTTTTGGTTTTTCCTTTCTAAACATTAGGTTTTTTTTTCTTATAATAAACTTTTTATTTTTTATGTAATAAGGGTATAAGAGTAAATTTATACAAACACCATTTTCTATCCTCTTTTTGCTTCTCAACCAAACAAATAAGTTTTACATATCTACACCTGAGAAAGGAGTGCCATCTGCATGAATCTGTGCTTGTTCAAGAAGTTTTGTTGCTTTCTTCCTTTTTGGACAATTTTTTGCAAAATGGCCTGGTCTTCTGCACACAAAACAGACTTTTGAAGTCTTTCCTTTATATTGCTTTCTTCTGAGAAACTTCCATTTTTTCTTCCTAAAAAATTTCTCCTTGGTCCTGCATGGTGTCTCCTTTTCAAAGGATATTTCCTAAAATGGTCTCTTCTTTTTATTGGACAGTCACAATTTTTCTCATAGCACTTTATCTGCAAATCTTTCCTTTTGCAACTAGCTTTGAGTCTACTATGAACTTTGTCAATTTCTAAAAGAAATTTTCTCTAGTTACAGAGCTTTTCTAGAGCAATGAGCACATGCTGATAGATTTCTCCCAAAGAGGCTTGTTGCAGGGTTTTTTTTTTTTTTTTGGGAGGTTCATCATGCTGAGAGTTTCATCTCTCAATGGTTCCGGGAGGGAGTTGAGGAACGTATGCTTGGAATTGACATCATCCATGCCATTGAAAGAGTAGAATCGTCTTGACATTCTACCAAAATGCTTTTCCAGATCTTTTCTTTCAAATGAGCAACACTTCATAGCCAATAATTCTTCTCGTGCTACTTCTATACGGTGGGTCGGTGAGCCAAGGAATTCATTATGAAGAATTGTGAAAAAGTCTTCCAATGTTTTGGATTGGGCTGCCTGTCTCTGCCAAAATTCTCCTAAATTAATCCACCATTCTCTTATTCTTCAGAAGAATTTGGGGCTTGGAGTTCAACTGTGCACCATGAATACATGTTAAAATTTCATCATGCCACTTGGAAAGAGGAGCATTATCAGTGGTAAACAAATGTTTTGAATATGTAGTTGATGGGTTAGACGTGTTTGGATAACAGGGACAAAAGGTGGTGGAGGAAAAATTGGCGGTGGCGGTGGAGGTGGTTGAGGACGGAGGACATCATCTTCTTCTACAGTTGGTTGATTATCTGTCATAAATACTTCTTCTAGACCAAAATCAGACAGGTCTAACTTAGTGGTATCAATTACTAGAGGCACAAAAGGTTCTCTTGAATTTTCAAGCGTAAGGTTTTTCAGGAATGATGAAATTGGGTTTTGGGGGTCAGGATCCACAGCCAACATATTCATGTCTGGAGGTTTTGAAGAAGCACCAATGGTTGGATCTAGAGGTTGATATAATGGTTCCTTGTCCTTTTTCTTAGAAGAAGGTTCATTATGTGGCCTAGCTTGAGGTTCTAGTTTGGGTGGAGTTGGACATGTTATGGCTGGGAAAATTCCACTTGGCTTGAAAGGGTTATAATCGGGATGTGTCATGGCTAATGGTTGGAGATTTTGTCCAAGAGAGGTTGATAAAAATGGAGAGGTTAAGGGAATGGACAGGTCTTTATATAATGATTGTCGAGGTTGGTAAGGAGTATAGACAAGCATCGGGGAAGGTTGGGTAACTTCTTTCTGTGATCCTTCTATGGATTGAAGTTGTGCCAGCAATTGTTTTCTTTTTTTTTTTTCTTTCTGCCCTATAAAAGGGAAAGAAACAGACATATCTTTAACTGTGGAAACAATTGTTGCAAGCTCTTGTTCAACCATCTTGATTTTTTTCTTCAAATCATCGATAATGTCCAAGTCCACCTCCAAAGTCCAAAGGCAAGATGTCATGCATTTGTATGTGGGCCTATCGTATCATATACACAAGCTTGGAATTTAAGGCTAATTTAAAATTTAATGATTTTTTTTTTATACCATATATTATGTTATATATGGTAGTACAAAATAATTATAAAAAAAAAATTAAACAAAGTTCAACATGCAAATGAAAATACTTTATAAACTAATTGATACATACACAAAAGATTAGTATGGGAATTAGCTCTTTTAAGAACCCCAAAGTTAGTTCTCTAGCGCCCTCGGCCTCCTGGATTACTGAAAATAAACTTTGGTGCAATAGTCTCTAATAACTTAATAATGCTTTTGTTCATCAAAAAAAAAAACTTAATAATGCTTTTCACTAAGTGCTGCAATCACAGCTGAAATTTTCTTTTTATGGCCTCATCCTCACTTCACTGATCCGAGTGATTCATTATGGGCGGAAGCTAAGGCGACTCTTTCTTTCTATTGCCTACTCTCTTGGATGATGCACAAAATCGGCAGCGAGTCAATTGTCTACACGCATAACAATTGGAGGTACCTAAAAAACAAAAGGTGAAAAACCTATAGAGAGCACTAGTGGGGTGTCAACCAAAGACCCTCTGAAGATTAAGCCAGAGATAAAAAAATCTCCAATAACTCAAAAAATGAGAATTAGGAAATTTCACATACCTTGAAGAAGAGGAGGCTTCATGCTTATATAGTAGTATAGGGCTAACCAAGATCTCATGAACGTAAGATCTTCCCTTATAGGGAAGATATGAAGTTAATGTTCAAAGATCTTTGGGCTTAATTTCCCATATTTGGAGAATTCGAATATGCAAAAAGATCTTTGGGCGTGGCATGCAAATTCTATCTATATGAGGATGTAGGAGTGGAGAACACGCAAACAGTGTGAAACTAAGTATAAGGAGTCATCAGTATGGAGATGCTCGTCGGCACCAGGGGGTGACTGACTAGTCATATCTACTATCTCATGTTCCTTGAGGCATGAGTGACATGATGATCCCTCAAGAGACCAACAATGCTTATGAGCCTGACAACTCAAACGGAGCCTATCTAGACAAACAAGGTGACATACTTCTTTGGTGACTAGAGGCTGAAGACTCTTTAGTGGCCAAAGACCCTTTAAAGACCGAAGATTCTAGGGTGTGTGTTGAATTTTTAGGAGTTTAAAATATTCCTTATCACTCTTAATCTTCCACATTGACCCGTTACTTCTGTTATTGAAAATATTTGAAACAACCTGTCTTCTTTTTTTTTTGGGGGGGGGGGGGGGGGGGGGGGGGGGGGGGGGGGGGGGTGGGGGTTGGGCGCCTATAAACCATGTTATCAAAGAAGCAAACTCTTTGACTCATGATATTGCCCAATGGACCATTGTATCTTTGTTTTGGGGATTGATCTCCATCTCCTTGGTTCCATTTTCTTTGTTCAAGAGTCAAGATAGTGATGGAGATGCCCCCTCTTACTCAGGTTTTTGTCTTCGCTTTTTGTTAACAGAAGAGACGTATACAAAAAGTGTCTATCGAAATCAAACGGAGAGAATCGTTTTCCAAATGGTATACAGCTTTTACCTCTCTCTCATAAATTATTATAACGGTACTAGGTAGATATAAAAATAAAAATACAAAAACTAAAATATCCTCAAATATTTTTTTTGAGAATCAAATAAAACTAACAAGTAATGCTACTACATTCACAAACTATTTTATAATATTTTTACAAATTGCTATTATGACTAACTTCTTACTAGTTCTCATTTGAACCCACCAATAGCATTACTTTTTTTATTTTTCAATAATTACTTATCACATCAACAGTTTGTAAAAGTTTTTGTAAAAAAGTTTGTATCTCAAGCATTTTCCAAAACTAAATAGAGTAATGATACGACCACAAACTAGTTTACAACATTTTTACAAACTATTGATGTGGCAAATTCTTACTAGTTCTAACATGGGTCCACCATTAATATCACATTTTTGTTTACTAATAATTATTTGAAAAATGCTAAAGTCATATCAACAGTTTGTAAAAATGTTGTAATATAGTTTGTGTATGTAGCATTACTCAACTAAATATCCTCAATTAAAGTTGTAGCATACGTTTTTTTGAGAGAACTAAAATAATCAAGGGTAAATCATAAGTTTGGTTCCTAATCTTTACACTATATTTCAATTTGATCTCTAACCTTTTAAATGTGTCATTTTAGTCCTTAACCTTTTGATATTATGCCAAAATAGCCCCAACCGTTAAATGGTGGATGAAAAAAACTGACGTAGCTAACTGATATTAAAATATTAATTTTAATACCATCTAAAATTCCATGTAAGATGCCAAGTGGCCTAAATTATAAAAATTAAAATTAAAACAAAACAAAACAAAACTCAAAACATTTGAGATCTAAAATCCAACTTGGCATGGAAGTCCAGGTTAACTTAATCAATCCCTCGCAAATTAGACGATGTCACAGCAATTAAGAAATAATCAAAATCCCTCAATCCAAAGACCCAATGTTGAATTTTGGTCTATCTTAACAACATTGAAGAAATGGATTTGCCTTAGTGCTCGTTTGGCTGGCACGTTTACGTTTGACGTCTGCGTTTTTTCAACTTTTTCTTTTTTTTATGCGTTTCCAGCGAAATTGTACTGTAGTAGCACTGTAGCGGCTACTGTTCAATGAACAGTAGCCGCAATAGTTGACTTTTCAGCACAAATTTCACTATTTATGGACCCACAAATTTCACTTTTCTGCAACTTTTTCATTAAAAATGGGTCACGCGGTACTATTTACACATTTAAAAATTATTTGCTACAGTGTTTTTCAGTTTTCAGTTTTTAGCTTTCAACTGTATCCAAACGGGCCCTTAGTATTGAGTTTGTGGAAAAGAAACTAAAAACAGTGCTAGGGAATGAGAGATTGTTGAAGAAATTCTTGGTCTTTACCATCAAGAACGTAAATTTTGTCATTAAACTCACTTCACTTGCTTTGATTTCCTCTTTTCTCTTACAAACTTCTTTTTGGCCAACCTAATATTTTCTATAACTAAAATGCTTTGGACAACGGGGAACCAAACCCCACTGAACACAAAATCGGACTCTCACGCAGTCATGATGCCACACCTTTCGGCATCAACCTTAACGAACCCCCTCTTTCTTCTCTCTATGATACCCACCTCTTTCCCTCATCGCTGAGCAATGAATGTCGACGCAAAGCCACGCTTCTCGATATCAAAAAAGTAATTCTTTCTTTCGACTAACTCTCCTCTTTGTTCTCCACTTAGTCAGCTCTAGGGATTTCAAATCCAAATGTTTTTTTTTTTTTAATACAAGATAAAATTTCTACTCTAGCCTAATCTAAGTGTAAATGTGTGTGAAATTCCCTCCTGAAAACTTGAACCCCGGCCCTTACCCCCACACCCCACAAGCATTTATACTTATGGAGTGACCACTGCACCAAGGGTGCGCAATGGTCAAATGTTTTTAGTTTGGCTAAGTTTTTTTTTTTTTTTTTCATATTTAAATGCCACATGGCAACTAGATAGCATCAAAATTAATATTTTAATCATCGTTAGCCACATCAACATTTTCTATCCATCACTTAATGGTAGGGATAATTTTGCCACAATATCAAAATGTTAGAGATCAAATTGACATATAGTGAAAAGGTCAAAGACCAAACTTGTAATTTACCCAATAATCAAATATTAAATATAAATTGAAGCTTTTAATATATATATATATATATATATATATAGATAGATAGATAGATAGATAGATAGCCAATCTAAGTGTAAATGTGTGTGAAGCTCTTTCCTGAAGACTTGAACCCCGGCTCTTACCCCCCACACCCCACAAGCATTTATACTTATGTAGTGACCACCGCACCAAGAGTGTGCAGTGGTCAAATGTTTTTAGTTTGGCTAAGGTTTTTTTTTTTTTTTTTTTTCATATTTAAAGGCCACATGGCAACTAGATAGCATCAAAATTAATATTTTAATCATCGTTAGCCACATCAACATTTTCTATCCATCACTTAATGGTAGGGATAATTTTGACACAATATCAAAATGTTAGAGATCAAATTGACAAATTTAAAAGGATAGAGATCAAATTGACATATAGTGAAAATGTCAGAGACCAAACTTGTAATTTACCCAATAATCAAATATTAAATATAAATTGCAGAAGACTAAGGCCACGGCGATGAAAGAGTTCAAGGACTCTGACGAGTACACTGATAAGTTGTGTGAGTACTACATGGAGGGCTTTAACCTTCTTAGGAAGTGGCTGGAAAAGCATCACCCTGACTTGGACCTTTTTGGTCTGGTTATGGGTGAGGTTGAGAAGGAGCTCTTGGCTGATCGTCCCTCCAAGGCTACAGTAGAGAATGTGACAGGGGAAGCCACAGACGTTGCTGAGATAATGAAAGAGGCCGCAATTACAACCCCTGCAGACCCTGTCCCTGATGAGTAGTAATTTTTATGTTTTTTCTTTCTTTTCTTCCCTTTTTTTTTTTTTTTGCAAGGCAAGAACAATATTTCTCTTTGGTCCTGTTGTTTTGGCCAATTAAATAATCTCTTTGACAATGATAGATAGAAGTAGGGTCCTCACGCTGTTAGTTGCAATAAACAACTTTTTTTATGCTTGGTTATGTTTAGACAACCTTTTATGATGACTTGTTTATACTTAGCTTGTGTTTGAAAAGCTCTTGATCTCTAGTTGTGTTAGAGCAATCATGTTTGAATGATAATTCTGATTTGTGTTTGAACAACTTAATATTTTAGCTGTGTTTCAACAGCTTTCTATTGATTCATGTTTGAATGACGACCTTAGTTGTGTTTGAACAACTTAGTATTTTTTAGCTATGTTTGAACAACTTTTTATTGAGTCATGTTGGAATAACGATATTAGTTGTGTTTGAACAATTTAGTATTTTTTTAGCTATGTTTGAACAGCTTTTTATTGAGTCATGTTTGAATGACGATCTTAGTTGTGTTTGAATGACGATTTTAGTTGTGTTTGAACAACTTAGTATTTATTAGCTGTGTCTGAACAGCTTTTTATTGAGTCATGTTTGAATGACGATTTTGCGTCGTACTCGTGACTTAGAGCCGTGGTATTGGAGCATCTTTAGGTTAACCATTTTTTGTCTATTTGTGCTCGAATGATGATCATATTGGTTGTGTTTAAACAACTCTGATTTAGTCGACTTTGATGGCTGTGTGTGAACAGCTTTTGATTTAGAATTTTAATGATGGAGGTCCTTGAGATGTCTCCCAAGGATGGCTCCTAAGTGTTGCACATATTTTCGTTGACAAATAACTCATGAATAATCATTGATAAATATGTATAGATCATGCTTTCATGTATTATTGATCTATGAATGACGAAAGTAATAACTACCGTACATATTGATATGAAGATTAAGCAACTTGAAATGTAAAGCATTCCTTACTGGTAGTATTTCTTCAAGTGTTCTACGTTCCATGATCGAGGCAATTCCTGGCCGTCTAGAGTCTTCAGGTAGTAGGAGCCTTCTCTGAAATGATGGATTACTTCATAGTGGACTTCCCAAGCTGGTCCCAGTTTTCCTTTAGATGGGTCCTTTGTTGCCTGTGATACCTTTCTAAGGACGAGGTCTCCCGTATTGAACCTTCTTACCTTAACCTTTCTATTATAGTATCTGGCCATTGCTTCCTTGTGTTTGGCCATTCGCTTCCTAGCTTATTCTCTAACTTCATCAATTAGGTCTAGATTGTTGTTAAGCTCCTGCTAGTTCTTTTGGTCTTCATAAGTTTTGACTCGAAAGCTCGTCAATCCTCTTTCTACCAGTGTGATGGTCTCAGTGCCAAATGTCAGTTTGAATGGTGTTTCTCTTGCTGGAACCCTTATGGTCATCCTATGTGCCCAAATGACATTTTGTAGTTCTTCAGGCCATGCTCCCTTTGCCCCCTCAAGCCTAGTTTTGATCATTTTGAGCAAGTTTCTATTCGTCACTTCTATCTGGCCGTTGGCCTGAGGGTGCCTTAGAAAAGAGAAGTGATTCTTGACCCCTAAATCTTGGAAAAATTTTCGAAATTTGGGATTGTCGAACTGCTTTCCATTGTCTGATATTATGACATGTGGGACTCCAAACCTACACATAATGTTTTCCCACACAAAGCTTGTGAATTTAGCCTTAGTTATCGTCATCACTAGTTCTGCTTCTACCCATTTTGTGAAGTAATCGATTGCAACAATAAAAAATCTAAGTTGCTTTTTCCCTAGAGGGAATGGACCCATGATGTTAATTCCCCATTGGGCGAAAGGCCATGGTGAGGATATTGGCGTCATCGTCTCTCCTAGTCTCGTCTGGACATTTGCGAAGCGTTGACACTCATCGCATGCTCTAACAATGTCATATGCATCTTTCTATAGGGTTGGCCAATAATATCTCGCTCTGAGCGCCTTTCCTGCTAAGGATCTTGCCCCAACATGATTTCCACAGATTCCCTCGTGTATCTCACGGAGCACATAATTTGCTTCGTCTGAGCTAACACATCTTAGATATGAGAGTGAATATCCTCGTCTGTATAGCACGTCGTCAATAAGGACGAAGCGAGCTACTCTGATCTACATCTTCCTTACTTTCGTTTTATCTTCAGGGAGTCATCCTTCTTTCAAATAACGGACGATTGGAGTCATCCAGTCGTCTTGCTCTTTTATCTTCAGAACTTACTCACCTTCTATGCTTAGCTGCCTCCTTATCTCTATACATAGTTCGAAGGTTGCATTGTAGTCTTCTGACGAGGCCAATCTTGCTAGGAAGTCAGCTTCTACATTTTTGGCTCTTGGGATTTGCACGAAGTCTAGGCTGTCGAAGTGCTATGAGAGTCATTGGACAATCTTCACGTACTTCTGCATCCTTTCTTCTTTGGCTTCATAATCTCCCTTCACTTATCCTATTATTAGCTAAGAATTAGCTTGGACGATAAGACTCTTTGCTCCTAGAGCTTTTGTGAGACTTAGCCCTATTAGCAATGCTTCGTACTCTGCCTCATTATTTGTTGCTGGGAATTGCAATCTAACTGCATACTTCAATATTTCTTTTTATGAGGAGATAAGCACTACTCCTGCTCCTCCTACTTTCTTCGTGGCAAACCCATCTGTTTGGATCGTCCATATTTCCATAAGAGGTTCTTCTTTCTTATAGGGGTAAGTGAATTCTACGATGAAGTCTGCTAGCACTTGGGCTTTAATTGCTGCTCGGGGCCGATATTCGATGTCAAATTGGCCCAATTCAATCGCCTATTGAATGATTCGTCCTGCTACATCTATCTTGTTCATCGTCTTTCTTATGGGCTGGTCTATCATGATAACAATGAAGTGTGCTTGGAAATAAGGACGGAGCTTTCTAGAAGTGACCAATAATATGAAAGCTATCTTTTCCATCCTTGGATAACTTGCCTCTGCTCCTTGGAATGCCTGACTTGTGTAATAAACTGGCTTCTTGATGTTCTCTTCTTCTCTTATCAGTGTCGAATTTACTGCAATGTTGGATACTACTAAGTAGAGGAACAGCTTCTTTCCCATCACCGAGAGGCTTAATAGAGGTGGCTTCGTCAAGTACTCATTTAACTTGGCAAAGGCTTGCTCGAATTCGTCATTCCACTAAAAGGCTTTTTTCAATACCTAAAAGAATGGCATGCACTTTTCTGTTGCCCTATAGACGAATCTATTTAGGGCTACAACTTTTCTTGTCAAGCTCTGCACCTCCTTCACTGTTTTTAGTGATTTGACCTCGATTATTGCTTTTACTTTGTCTAGATTTTCCTCTATTCCTCGTTAAGACACCATGAATCCCAAGAATTTTCTTGAACCAATAGCAAAAACACACTTTGCAGGGTTTAATTTGATATTGTACTTAAGTAGTGTGCTAAAGGTTTCTTTGAGATCGTCCAAGTGGTTGGCTTCATCCTTGCTTTTCACCAGTATATTGTCTACGTACACCTCCACATTCCTTCCAATCTGGTGAAAGAACATGCGGTTCACCAATCTTTTGTAGGTAGCTCCTACGTTCTTCAGTCCAAAGGGCATAACTTTGTAGTAGTACAACCCTTAGCTAGTAACAAATGAGGTCTTCTCTTGATCTTCTTCGTCCATAAGAATCTAGTTGTATCCAGAAAACGTGTCCATGAAATTTAAGAGCTTGTGTCCAACAGTTGAGTCTACCAGCTGATCAATCCTAAGTAAAGGGAAGCTATCTTTTGGGCAGGCTTTGTTCAAGTCTGTGAAATCGACACACATTTTCCACTTGCCATTACTCTTCTTTACCATGACCATGTTTACTACCCAATCTAGATAAAAGACCTCCCTGATGAAATCGAATTCTAATAGCTTCTCTACTTCTTCAATTACAGCTTTATTGCGCTCTGGTGCAAATATTTTCCACTTTTGCTGTATAGGCTTGCATTCTCGGTTGACGTTGAGACGATATTGTATGATCTTCCTATCAATCCTGGGCATATCTTCGTGTTTCCAAGCGAACACGTCTTGGTTTTCCCTTAAGAAGGAGATCATCTTCTCTTTCTCTAAAGTTGGGAGTGCTATTCCGATCTTTAATACCTTTGTCAAATCTCCTGGGACGATCTCAACTTCTTGTGGTGTTTTTGACGGTTTGGGAATGGGTTCTGATTCATTGATCACCCATGTGTGGTTCTCCTCAGATGCTAGGGCAGCTTGGTAGCACTCTCTTGCTAGAACTTGGTCTCCTCTAATTTCTCCTACCCCATGGGCTGTTGAAAACTTCACCTTCAAGTAATATGTTGATGTTACTGCTTTTAGTCTGTTGAGTGCATGTCTTCCCAAGATGATATTGTATGTTGAAAGGCAATCGACTATAAGGAAATCTATTTCCTTAGTGATCTATGCTGGATAAGTTCCTACAATTATGGTTAGAGTGACGATGCCCCTAGGGATGATTCTATCCCCTGTGAAGCTTACCAAAGGCGAGGTGAAAGGTCTGATGCTTTTCTTATCCAGTTTCATCTGCTGAAACGCAGGTAAATAGATGATATCTACTGAGCTTCCGTTATCAATGAGTACTCGATGGGTGTTGAACTCTTCTACCCTAAGCATGATTACCAGTGGGTCGTCATAAGGGTGCCTGATGCTGCGACCATCTCTTTCTGAGAAAACAATATCAGGCTCGTCATTCTTTGGCATCTTCATTAGAGGGAGCAGCGAATGGACACTATTTATTTCTTTCCCATAGGCTTTTTTCAGGGACTTCAGTGTTCCGCCTGCTATTAGTCCTCCCAAGATCGTCTTTATTTCTCCTACAAGAGGTTCGCTATCTATTGCTCCTTAAGTTCTATCCTAGTCATCCTTCCATTGGTATCTGTGGGGCTCCGCCTTTCTGACGTACTTTTGTAACTTCCTTTGTCGGATTAAAGTCTCCACCTGGTCTTTCAAATGCCTACACTCATCAGTGCGATGCCCGTGATCCTGGTGGAAGCTACAGTACTTGCTCTTATCTCTTCTTTCTACTGGAGTGCTAATTGGAGTCGGCCATTGTAGGGAGGGATTGTCGTTTATCTGCATAAGGACCTGCTCAATTGGCATTATTAGAGGAGTGAAGTTATTGAACTTGGGTTTCCTGTCTGGAAGTTCCTTCTTTTTCCCTGTGGTCTACCCAACACTTCGTGTCTCCTTCTTTTTATCGCAATTGTTGCTTGTTCCTTCGTCTCTCTTCCTTTTTCCTTTCATTTCTTTTGCGAGCATCGTATCTTCTGCATTTATGTACTTCTGAGCTTTACAGAGCAACTCCGCGACTGTTTTTGGTGGACTTTTAATGATTGAAAAGAAGAAATCTTCTGGCAGCAACCCTGCTTAGAAGGTTGTTAAGATGACTTGATCTTCAGCTTCATCTACCTGCAACAACTCCTTAGTGAATCGGGTGACGTACTGTCTTAGTGATTCTCCTTCTACTTGTTGAATGTTGAGAAAATGGCCAGTTGGCTTTTTGTGTCTTTGCCTCCCAATAAAATGACGAACAAAACCCTTGCTGAGTTGTTCAAAATCTGCAATAGTTCCTAGGGGTATCTTGCTGAACCATACTCTTGCTGCTCCTTTCAATGTTGTTGGGAATGCCCTACACATCACCTCGTCTGGGGTCATCTGAAATAGCATCAGTGTTTTGAATGATTCGATATGATCCAGGGGATCCTTGGAACCGTTATATGACTCAAACTGTAGGAGACGGAATTTTGGTGAAAGGGGACGGTTTAGTACTTCATTAGTGAATGGTGAGTCCATCCTTCAAATCATCCCATCTAGATTCTCTCCATCTTTGTCCTTCATAGCACTCTTTAGTTCATCCATCTCTTTCCTCATGTTGCGAAGTTCATTCTCTACCCTGGTGGAATCTTCTCCTAAGGTCCTGTCTCGCCTATTGGCTTGAGAGTTTAACTTTTCTTCATTTTGGTTTTCACCTGTTCGCCGACGATCTGCGTTTTGGGATTCTATTGTCTTTCACAGTTCTTCATTCTGGCAAGTCAGTTCTTCCACATTGGCCAAAAAGGCTTGGATTTATTGTTGTTGCGCAGCATCTGGCTGAGGTGTGGCCTCTGTTTCCATCTCGTACTCCGAGGAACTCTTTTGTCATTGGGAAAGATGACTTGAATGATTAGCGTTCCCCACAAACGACGCCAAACTGATGATGCGAAAAATCAATAGTCGAGCTCCTCGTCATAGCAGATGGACGATGCTGTGAATGGGGTCATCTTTGTAGATGGAAAACCTGCAAAATGAACTGGGTGGAAGAGTAACACATCGTTATGGCGTCAGCCAAACTGCCTCTGATGCTTAAGTTAATAAGGGAAAAAGATTCTTTAGAGGAAAAGAGTGGAGAGTAATCTTGTAGAGCATTTATGTACCTTTAACTTCTGTTACCTTCTCTTTTATAGCTATGTGCCTCATTAATGTACAATGAATCACTGTATTTATGCTCAACGGCTAGTGCATTGCAGAATCTTTGTCTGAAGTTCACAGTTCATTCTGTGACCATTGCTCCATCCGTTACGTTTCATCATCAATGATTGTAATAAATGCGCAACGTCTTCTCTGGGTAAATGATGATCTTCGCATAGTGACAACCATAAATTTTTTACTCATCAATTACATATTAAAAAACCGAAAATTATACCTTTTCACTAGGCCTATTAAAGGAACCATTTTATTTTTCTTAAATGGGTATTTCTATTTTGTTTCAGTGTTATTGTTGCAAACTTAAAACTGTTGGTATGGTTGCACATCATGTTCAGACCAGTATTACTCCAAAAGCATTACCAGTAAAGTTTTTAATTTCTTTTTAAAACTCTCTCCATTGTTTCCTCCAACATTCTCTGTCTCTACAGATCTGCCTTTATTATGAATGCTCCTCTGCAAACTTCATTCAAAATACAAAACAACAAACATTAGGGGTAGAGAGAGAAATCTGAGGGACTTTACCATCGTCAGCCAGTTTCCCTCTGCTTTCTGGCTTCAAGCCACCATTATACCTCTAGAAACATTACTGGTAAAGTTTTTAAATTTTTTTTAAAAAATTACTGATAAAAATATGATTTAGGTTTTGGTATTTCAATTTAGGGTTTAGAATTGCGTTTCTTTTGGTAGATTAGCCTGGGAGCATTTGTTTGTATGATAAATCTTCAATAGCTTATGATTTTGATTAACACTCTATATTTTTAAATGGTTTTAATCATTTTTACTTATGCTAAGTAATTTTTTTATTGTAGCTTTGATAATGAACTAGATGTGGGTTGTTTTAAGTGGAATCTTATAGTGGGTTGTATCTGAAATTATGACTTGCATATGGGTTTATTTGATTTTGATTGGCCCTTGATAAGATTTTTCAAAGTATGAAAGTTTTTTTTTTTTGGGGACTAATTGCAATAGTTCTTACTTACATTGTTTGAATATATTGTTTTGTTAATTAACTGGTCTGACATATATGTCTATAGTGGATATATGTGATAGTTCTTACACTGTTTGAATCTATAATTTTTTTATGTCTCTATTTCTCCATTACTTTCTTTGGGGCTTGATTTAATTTTTATTTGATTTAAAGTTTGGTTGGGTGGGCTGTTGGGATATGAGTTGCATTACAACATAATTCTTACCAATTTGAACTCTGCTCTTGCAATATGCCTTAATAGCTCTCCTTCTTCTTCTTTTTCTTCTTTTTTTTTTTTTTTTTGGTAGATTACTTCATGCTTCTTGAATCTCATTTGAAGTAATTTGTTGACTGATTGATATTTTTTGGCAACATGTAAAACCCAAAAATATGGAATCATTGATTCAACGAAAATTATTAATGCAGAAAGACTGATTGCACAATTTTTATAAACATTTTCTATCAAATGTAAAACAGCATATATAGCCACCAAATACTCTACAGCTGACATGATAAACAAACTGAATTTCTGTCCAACATAAGACAATATACAAAGGCTGAAATTTAGTACCACCAAAATTAAGCCTTTAATATAATGGAATGGAAAGCTCTATTTGCATAAAGGATAGAATGAAGGAAATGAAGGTCATATTACTTGAAATTGATTTACTTAATATTGGGTTTCTTCCTTTTATGACTTTTATGAGCTTTATTTTAGACTTGCTTGAATTAGTGTAGGATATCTGTAATTGTCAATACATGAGGTGAGATTAGCCAAATAGGCAGTTTGCTTAGCTACAGGCTATTTGATTTGGATGGGCTTTAGGAGATGATGGCTAAAAGAAATTGACCATTAACCCAAATTTTTGGGTGCAAATTGGTTACATATGCATAGCAAAAACAAACTAAAGAATGTGTGTTAAAATGGTGACCATCATAGTAAAACAAGCATATATGGGGTCTATGAGATAAACCTCTAATGTTCTCTGCCGATTCTGGTACTTAGGACACCAGTTGCCTCAGTTGTTGCAACTCCGAGTTAAGAGATCTGTTTTGCCGATTAAGTCCATGAACTTCTTGCTTGAGATTTCTAATTTCCCGATTAAGTCTATCCTCTTGGAAGCACAATATCCAATTTGTCTATGTATAATTTTATGATTTTTGAATTTAATGTAAGAAACAATGACTTCCAAGTGATTCTGAATTGCAAAAGATCAAAATGATTTGTTTCTGTATTATTCCTTAAGAATGCTTATTTTTTTGGCAACATGTAAAACCCAAAAATATGGAGCCTTGCATGTCCATGAGAAAGGTTCTTAGAAGTATAAGTTATGAAATCAATGATTCCATCAAAAGTTCATCCTCTTGGGGTAAGTTTCTGTGTCTAAGCCTTTTAAAGTGGTACTATATTGTTCTATCCCGTACACATCCATGACTTAGATTTGCTACCAGAAGAAAAAAAAAGTTTTAAGTGGATAAGCATTGGATGAGTAAAGATAAAATTTCTTTATTAATGTTTAAGACAATAACATGAAGAAGTCTATTTAGTATTTTTGCACACTGTTTGTGTAACTTCTTTTCTTTTTTCCAGTACAATTTTCTTTTTTATTATATTAGTTGGTTTCTTATTTCTAAGAAACTCTTTTTTCCCTTTGGTTTCTCAACTCCCCTGAAAGTGTTCAAAGAAATGCTTGAACAGAACTTTCCTTCACCATATTTGATTTGGATTAGTGTTGATTGCTTGCTTTCTAATTTTTTGGGGTGCATATACTATAAATTTGTAGAATTTTAGTGTTTTGACTGTTTTTAGTTCAGCTAAACTAAGGAGGTAGTAATCATATTATAACATATAATTTAGCAAATATAAATATTCATTAGGTTAGTTGTAATCAGATATAATATATAGTTAAGCAACCTAGAGATTAGTTTAGTCCAGTATTAAAAGATTAAATGCAAATCATATTCATTTTAAAATATAATGTTATAGCGGCAATATAACCCATACATTACAAGGTTTGTCACATTTTACACTTAGAAAAAGTAATGCAGCAAAATGGTTGAAATCATGATGAATCCAATCAGAATTTAAATTTATTAAGAGATTAGTAAGGACTCTACAGATGTTCACAAATTCAATGGCCCACCACTACAACCAATGGATCAAATAGATAATTGGATTGCTAGAATAATATTGATGCTACATCTTGTGCTGCACTATCTATAGAGGTTTGCTTTGGTATTTCATGTTTTGTAGCTGAATCTAGGCTTGTACATTCATTTGTTTTACAAATTTTTGAAAATAATGATTTTTATGTGTAAGTACGAGTATGGTAGAAGATATGAAGCATTCATTTTTAACAATTTTTTTTCTATTTCTTCTATATTATTTCGTGAATAAAAAGAAATGGAACAACTTAAGTTTATATACACTACATAATATGTGATGATGTCGAAAAAATCACCAGTGAGCCACATAGTTCTCGCACACTCGAAACAACACCTGCACAACAAAAAGAGAAGACCTCGCAGAGAGCACCGGTGTGGTGCTGGCCAAATACCCTCCGAAGGTCAAGTTAGAACTTCTCACAACTCTAAAGTGCTAGAGCGAGGTCAATTATGCGTACCTTGATTTGTGAGAGTATTGGGGCTTTTATAGTAGTAGAAGATTGACCTCTTTTCCTTTAGCTAGAAGTCTTTTCCTTATAGGAATTCGTATGAGCGTATATTACGGAATCTTTTCCTTGTAGGAGACTAACACTAGGCGTGTGATACAAGACATTTTCCATATATACTCATGCATGGTGGCCAAACCAAGATTATATTTTAACTGCCAGCTTTAGGGTCGTCAACTTTCCATCCTCCTCATACTGACCCCGTCGGCTTAAAGCTGTAGACATTGTATTACAAGTAATGCCAACGGTTTCAATTCGGAGTGCCTTGTACACTGATTTTATCCTTATCAGCTGCCCCTTACTCCATATCCTCATTAGTTTAAACTGACGAGTTATGGAGTTATATTTTCGTTGCTAATTTTCCTTTTGACCAGGAGAGTTTATGAATGATTCCTCGAGTAGCCATTATTAAATGCCCGGACGCGTGGTGCATTATGGTTGGCTCCGCTTCTGGACGAGGGCATCGCTTCGTCTTCCGTGCACTTTCCCTCTTATATATAACTCGCCTCTCCCCCTCATTTCTCCTATTTCACCTTTGTTTATTTCTTGAGAGAAGACTCATTGCCTTTGTTCCGTCAACTTATCTACATCGTCGCCTGCTGCTGCCGTCGCTCTTTGAAACCGTCACGCACTCAAGAGACTTGTAAGTTTTTCTCTCCTCGTATGTATTTTACTCCAATTGATTTAACTCCATAGTGAGGTCGTCATCTTAGGTTCTTAGAATGAATCCGTCACTTGTAAGTAGTCATATGTCAAGTGACGTTTCGAATAATCAGTGGTCGGTCTGCGATGGAGCGGGCTACGACGAGGTATTCGGTTCAGGTCATGAGTCCGGGAGCTTTTCCTGGTTGTCAGAAAGGGAAACGTCATCCCAATCTCCTGACGAAGAAGTAGGAAATTATGGAGATGAAGGTCAGGAGGAAATAGTAAGTGAGGAGAGAGAGGAGGAAATAATAAGTGAGGGGGGTGAAGTTGAGGAAGTAGAGGAGAGGGATAGCGACGGGGATGAAGGTGACGAGGAGTCCTGTGAGGGAACTTCAAGAAGTCCTGGAGGTAACCGTCCTTTCATTCTTCCTGAGGAATGGGCCGTCAATAAATTTCTACCAAAGATGAGTGAGAGGGTTTTCAAGGACTTGCGCACCCATTACCAAATCCCGGACCATATCCCCATCCGTCTTCCTAGGAAAAATGAAAAATGTTATACGGGGAGGAATGCAGATGTTGGCATGTACGACGCTATGTTTGCTACAGGGCTTAGACTACCCCTGACGGCTTTGCATCGTCAGTTGGTTGACTTCATGGGACTATCCGTCAACCAGGTTACCCCCAACGCTTGGAGGACTTTTATTGGAGTGGAGGTTTTGTGGGGTCGTCTACGCGGTGGAAACCGTCAGCTTTCCCATGACGAGTTTTTTTACTGCTATAGACCCCATCATTGCTTCATCTAAAAGAACTTATCATTTTTCCATCAGGGAGAAGGACTTAAGACTTATATCTGACATGCCAGATTCCAACAGGAGTTGGAAAAGTAGATACTTTTTTATCGAGGGGACGGATTGGGTATGCCGTCCAGAAGAATGGGTTACTATGCCTCGTGGTTTTGATAATACCTGGGGAATAGTTAAAGACTCAAGTTTATCGTCGTCAGCCTTTTCGTTTTATTTTCAACTCTTCAGCTTTTAGCTTTTTATTGCTTCACTAGTGTTTTAATGTCGTTGTTTTGTTATTTCTTTTCCAACCTACACCCGTCCACATATAACTAACGAGCAGGAGGCGTTCATCTGTCAGGTTCTTGAAATCCCACTTAAGCAACGAAAGTGTAGGGACTTGATCACCCTTGACACTCTTCATTTGTATTGCGGAGGTCCAAAGCCGACGGTTGAGGCTCGTAGGTTGGACGAATTTTCTCGTCAACATGTGTAGATTCTTTATTTCTTCCGTCAGTTTTTTGATTCCATCTACTTTATTAATATACGTTAGTTATTTCGTGCAAAGATGGAAGATGTTAAGCAGAGGGTGAGGACTGCTACGGCCCGTAAGGAAGAGGAGAGGAAAGTGAAGGAAAAGGAGGGGGTATCCTCGTCAGCCCCCAAGACCGTTGCTAAGGTCATCAAAAGAAAGCCTAATGAGAAGGACGACCGTCCTTCCAAAAAGGTTGCCGTCACTCCAGGGGGAGTGCCTCCCAAGAAGAAGTCACCCCTTAAGTCAAACCAGGGTGCGGGCAAGGGAGTGATGACTTCCTCTGGTCCCGTCATTGAGGGACCCCGTTGCCTTTTGACTCATAAAGACTATGCCGTTGAGGAAGTGGAGTCCTTTATAAAGCCGACGGACATAGGGCCTTGTGATCAATTAGGGATGAATGACTTAGGGGCGTCAGCTCTTTTTGACCTTAGTAGGGTATGCTTTTCTTCCTCTGGTTAAGCTTATTTCGTCTGTCTTTGATTCGTTTTGACTGATGACTACAATATTTTCAGGCTTTAGTGCGTGGTACAGCGCTTCAAGACCGATGCATTGCCAAGGAGGACATCCTTACTTTGGTTAGGAAGCACAACACCAATTTGATGGATGTGCAGGCTCAGCATAAGGAAGGCCTTCGTGATTTGAATTATGAATTGAAGACGAAGAAGGAGAAGTTGGAAGAGGTGGAGTGCCAGAGGGAAAAACTTTTTGCGCCAACAGATGGAGACGGTTGGGACTGATGTTGTCCAAAAATTTAAAACGTCCCAATCATTTGTTGACTCTTGTGCCGATTTTTATGGCACTGGGTTCAAAGATTGCCTCAAACAAGTCGCGTCAGCTTTCCCAGAGTTAGACCTGTCTAGAATTACAATGGATGATCCTGAGTCGATGACGCCTGCTAGTGACGTCGTTGTTGGTGAAGGTGACGACTCCCTTGAAGCCAATCTTCCTCTCACGGATGATGGCGCCATCGTTTTGGCCAACCTGCTGCTAACCCTCCAGTCACCACTTCCAACCCTTTTGTTGAGCATCTAGACTTGGAAAGGCCTCCTGTTCAGAAAGGCAACAAGACTTCGAGTGACGCTCCTACTGTCCAGCCATAGCTTTATTTTTTGCAGCTGTTCTATTTTGTTTGATTTTCAAACAATGTTTTTAGGCGCCCCTTTGTTTTTGGGCTTTTATTTGTAAGTGTTTTACTCTTATTTGTGGTACTTGGCATCCGTCGTTTTTAATATATATACACATTGTCATTTGTCTGTGCGCTTTTTATTCTCTAGGGGCATCTGCTTTGTAGACTTAATGGCTATTTCCTGGTCGTTCGCTGAGTTCGTTAGCTTAGACATGGATCAATACTTAACAGTATTGATTCATGCTTTTTTGTGCATGATTATGGATTCGTTTCTTCAGTTATAGGTCCGTCTACTATTTCGTAGACTTTATAATCATAATTTTATTCTTCTGGAAAGAACTTGTCCATTCTTTCAGGACTGATGAGTCCATCTACTTTATGATTTCGTCAAACTTCTATGGATGTTCAACTTGTTGATTTGGAATACCTATCCATGGTTGGATGAGGCCGTCGATTTTGATGATGACTTAAGCAAAGGGTAATTTTAGCGAAGCCGTCAGCTCCAGTGACCATTTTTATGTAAACGGTAATTTAGTGAAGCCGTGAGCTTCAGTGACCATGTCAACTTTATTAAGTAACGAGTTTGTCCTCTTTACTAACGAACCCGCCTGCTTTATAAACTTTTAATTTATCCCTTCAAGGGGCCTTATCATCATTTCATCCCCTTGGGGTGAAGTTGCCTACGTTGTGGGCTTTGAATAACAGAGTCGTCTATTTTTTGGACCGCATATTAGGGTCATCTACTTTATCGACCCGTCTGCATTGGAGACGTGTTTTATAGGTTTAATACTTTCACCCTTTTTTTGGGGTGAAGCCGTCCTTATTTTGGACTTAATAATAAAGTGGTCTACTTTGACAATGGTAGTATCTCATGAAGCCGTCTATTTCACAAAAATTTGTTAACTTGTTCATTTCATAAACATGATAAGCTTTTCACCCTTCGGGGATGAAGTTGTCCAATTTATGAACTTGAATATTCTGTAGATAAATACCTTAGTCATATCTGAATAAACTCCTCTTATTACGATAAACCATGCATTTGTAGAAAAAATAGTTCTTTAAAGGAAGAAAGCTTGCCCTTTGGGCTTAAAAAAGAGTTATTGTAGCGAAGACTAAAGAAACTAAAGAAACTGAGGAGTGTAGCTAAAATTAACTAAGGTAAACTAGAAATAAAGGGGTGCTACTCTCCATGCCATCTTCCCTACTAGTAGTACTTAAATAGGTGCTTGGTGTTCCATGGATGGTGCAACTTTTGTCCGTCCAGCGTTTCCAAGTGGTAAGTGTCTTTCCTCTACCATGATGTAATTCGGTAAGGTCCTTCCCAGTTGGGTCCAAGCTTTCCTTGGGTAGGATCTCTAGCCACGCCCATGACCTTTCTTAGAACAAGATCTCCAACCTGAAAGTCTCTGTGTCAAACCTAAGAGTTGTAGTGTTTAGCCATGCTGTCCTAGTACCGTGCGAGCCTTTGCTCTGCTGTCGCCCTTACTTCGTCAACTAGGTCAAGCTATAGATGTATAGCCTCGTCATTTCTCCCTTCATCATAATTGTCCACCCTGTAGCTTATGAGTCCGACCTCGGCCGGAATGACTGCTTCACTCCCGTACAGTAGCCGGAATGGTGTCTCTCCTGTAGGAGTCCGTGTTGTTGTTCTGTATGCCCATAATATGCTCGGCAGCTCTTCAGGCCATATGCCCTTTGCCCCCTCAAGCCGAGTCTTGATGATTTTGAGCAAGGATCGGTTTGTGACTTCGACTTGTCCGTTAGCTTAGGGGTGGGCGGGGGAGGAGTAGTGATTTCTGATTCCTAGTTGTCAGCAGAAGTCCCGTAAGGAATTGTTGTCGAATTGTTTCCTGTTTTCTGAGACTAATGCTCTAGGGATCCCAAACCTGCATATGATGAACCTCCAAACAAAGCTTCGTACGTTCCTTTCTGTAATGGTGGCTAAGGCTTCAGCTTCCACCCATTTTGTGAAGTAGTCTATGCCTACTATCAGGAACTTTAGCTGTCGCACCACAATAGGAAATGGTCCCATGATGTCTAACCCCCACTGGGCGAATGGTCATGGGGCTGTCATCGGGGTCAATACTTCGGAAGGCTGTCTAATGGCGTTACTAAACCTCTGACATTTATCATAGGCTTTGACATATGCCTGAGCATCCTTTTGCATAGTGGGCCAGTAATACCCTGCTCGGATGAGTTTGTGCACCAGCGACCGCGACCCTGAATGGTTTCCGCAGATCCCCTCATGTACTTCTCTCATGACGTAGTCTACTTCTTCAGGGCCCAAACATCTTGGGTATGAGCGGGAGAAGCCTCTTTTGTACAAGATGTCTCTTATTAAGACGAATCTCGTCGCTTGGACCTTCAGCTTTCTTGCAGCCTCTTTTCCGTCTGGTAAGTCGCCATTTTTCAAGTAATAGACTAACGGCATAGTCCATTTGCTTTCGAAACCTACCTCCTGCACATCGACGGAATCTATTAATGGAGAAAGCTGAACAAAAAAGAGTATATTATTGAAGGTAGTCATATGTTCGGCTGAAGCGGTCGGCTCGCTCGTTTTCTCTCCTAGGGATCTGTATAATTTTGGCCTTTAGCTCGTCTACCCTCTTCCTTACTTGGTCCAAATACTTCTTCATTCTTTCGCCTCTACACTTGTAATCCTCGTTTATTTGGATAGTGATGACCTGAGAGTCACAGTAAATGACCACACTTGCGGCTCCTGCAGCTTTGGCGAGATCAAGCCCCACTACTAAAGCTTCGTATTCCGCTTCATTGTTTGTGATAGGGAAATCGAGACGGATCATACATTCGACTTGGTCTCCTTCAGGAGAAAAGAGAACGACACCCACACCTCCGGCCTGCCTGTTTGACGATCCGTCCATATGTACTGTCCACTGTGGTCCTTCATCTTCCCCGTTGATGAACTCTGCTATAAAGTCAGTGACGACCTGCCCTTTGATGGCGATGCGCGGGCAGTACTGAATGTCGAACTCGCTTAACTCTATTGCCCATAACGCTAGTCGACCGGTAGCTTCGAGGTTGCTCATCGCCCTTCGCAAGGGCTTATTGGTCAGGACGATCACCGTGTGGGCCTAGAAGTACGACTTGAGTTTTCGGGCTGCCGTAACCAAGGCGAAGGCGAGTTTCTCCATAGGTGGATATCTTTCCTCTGCTCCAAGAAAGGCCCAGCTGGCATAGTACACGGGCTTCTGGACCTTATCTTCTTCTCTAACCAGGGCCGCGCTGACAGCTGCCGAGGAGACAGCTAGATAGAGAAAAAGCTCTTCCCCCGGTTGTGAAGGGCTCAGCAACGGAAGGGAAGAGAGGTAAACCTTCAGCTCCTCGAATGCTTACTGACACTCAGCAGTCCACTCGAAAGATTTCTTCAGCGTGCGGAAGAAGGGTAGACATTTATCTGTTGCCCTTGCCACGAACCTGTTAAGGGCGGCTACTTTACCGTTTAAATTCTGCACTTCTTTTACATTCTTCGGGGGAGCCATTTCTACTATGGCCTTAATTTTATCTAGGTTAGCCTCGATACCTCTTTGAGATACCATATAGCCTAGGAACTTTCCCGCTATCACTCCGAATGCACACTTACTCGGATTGAGCTTCATGTTGTAGGAGCGAAGGGTGTCGAATGTTTCTTCAAGATCCTTCAGATGGTCCTCCTCCCTTCAGCTTTTTACCAACATGTCGTCGACATAGACCTAAACATTCCTTCTGATTTACTTTGCAAACATCTTATTCATGAGTCTCTGATATGTTGCGCCCACATTCTTAAGGCCGAATGGCATCACTTTGTAACAGAAAACCCCTTGGCTGGAGACAAAAGAAGTCTTCTCTTGGTCCACTTCATCCATCCAGATCTGATTATACCCTAAGAAGGCGTCCATAAAACTCAATAGCTGGTGCTGGGTTGTAGAGTCTACCAGTATGTCGACTCGAGGGAGAGGGTAACTATCCTTAGGACATGCTTTGATCAGATCCGTAAAGTCTACGCACATCCTCCATTTCCCGTTGGATTTCTTAACCATTACCACGTTTGCTAACCATTCGAGGTCGTATACTTCCCTAATGAATCCAGCCTCCTGTAACTTGCCAACCTCTTCTGCTATTACTTGGTCTCGTTCTTGGGCGAAGACTCACTTCTTCTGTCGAACGGGTGGAAAAGATGGCGACACGTTCAGCTTGTGAACCATGACTGAAGGGTCAATCCCCGGCATATCCTCATGACTCCAGGTGAACACATCCTGGTTTTCCTTAAGGAAAGCCACAAGTGCTGAGCGAGCTCGAACTGGCGAGAGTGCCGATCCTTGTGGTCCTATCCAGCCTAGAATTATAGAGGGGTATTTCTTCGAGCCTCTCTACGAGTTCTACCCCTGCCCATTGCTCTTCTATGCTCATGGTTTGTAAATGATCGTCCATCTCCAACATCACAATATAGCATTCGCGAGCAGCAATTTGGTCCCCACGCAATTCTCATACCCCGTATCTAGTGGGTAATTTAATCATCAGGTGATAGGTCGAAGTTACGGCCTTCCACGAGTTAAGGGTAGGTCGCCCTATGATGGCGTTGTAGGCAGAAGAGCAATCGACCACAAGGAATGTAACATCCCTAGTGATTTGTTGAGGATAATCTCCTATGGTGACGAGTAACGTGACCGCACCTAAAGGGTACACTTTGGTGCCTCTGAATCCGACGAGTGGAGCGTCGGTTAGAACTAGTCAATCTCTGCTAATCTGCATCTATTGAAATGTTGGGTAGTAAAGAATATTCGTGGAGCTTCCATTATCGACCAAGACCCGGTGCGTGTTATAGTCTTCTACCTAGATGCTTACGACGAGCGCATCGTTATATGGATGGTGAAGACGCCGGGCATCTTCTTCCGAGAAACCAATAATGGGGTTGTCAGCCCATGACATCTTCTGGATAGTGCCTATGAGCTAGACGTTCTGGACCATTCTGAGATAAGCCTTTCGAGCCTTTTTTGATAAGTTGTTGGCGGCTGCGCCTCCCACAATCATCCTTATGTCACCCAAGGGTTGTCTTGGACGCTCGTTGTCTCGTCGGGGGGCTTGTTCTTGAGGAGGCGGTTCTGCTCTTTCCTTGCTAACGAACTTTTGTAACTTCCCTTGCCAAATGAGGGCTTCAATCTGCTATTTCAAGTCGTAACAATCAGCTGTGTCATGATCGTGGTCGCAATGGAAACGACAATATTTGTCTTTAGATCGCTTGTTGAGATCTCCCTTTAGTTTCCCAAGGAAAGTCAAGGCTCCCTCGTCCTTGATCTGCATTAAGACTTGGTCGATTAAGGTGGTCAATGGGGTGAAGCTTGTGAATCTCCCCGCAGGGGGCTTAGAGCGCCTATCATCCCTTTGCTCTCCAGTTCTCACCCTCTTTCTTGTCGGGCATCTTCCTGCCTTTCTCTCTTCTTGGGCTTCTCTTCGCGAGCCAACAAAGCGTCTTCGACATTCATATACTTGGTAGCCCTGTAAAGCACGTTCGACATAGTCTTTGGGTCATTCTTATATAGTGAAAATAGGAACTTACCCTTCCGCAGCCCATTCGTAAATGTTGCTACAAGTATTTTGTCATCGGCTTCATCGATCGAGAGTGCTTCCTTATTAAAGCGAGTTATGTAAGATCTCAGCGTCTTGTCCTCTCGCTGTCTAATACTCATTAAACACGCAGTAAACTTCTTATACCTATGCCCTCCAATAAAGTGCGAAGTGAATTGGGCGCTCAGCTCTTTGAAAGTGCTGATGGAGTTGGCCATTAGCCGGCTGAACCAAATTCTCACGGGACCCTTCAGCGTTGTAGGGAAGGCCCTACACATGATCTCATCTGCTACTCCTTGAAGATGCATAAGGGTCTTGAAAATCCAAGTGATCAAGAGGGTCCCTGGCCCCGTCATAGCTTTCTATCTGCGGCATGCGAAACTTCTACGATAATGGGAAAGAATTGACGGAGGCGATGAACGGTGAATCAGTTTGGTGGAACAAATCGTCGAGGTCGCTAGATACCCGTCCTTTAAGGGCATTCATCATAAGGTCCATCCTTTCCTTCATCAATTGCATCTCCGCGACCATGTAAGGGGGGGCCGTATCAAAGCCGAAGGGACGACTGGTTTCCTGTCGTTCTTGTTGGCTTAGGGCGTTGCTACCTTGAGGTCCCTCTTGGTTTCTTCTTTCAGAGCTAGTCCCTTCTTGATCCTCTCTTTGGTTATTCGGTGCTGCATTTTTCTGGCACAGCTGTTCTTCTAGGTCGCGGTTTTGTTTGGTGAGGTGTTCTACAACAGCGGCGAGGGTTCGAACTTGTTTCTTGAGGGCAGTCGTGGGTGGCTCCTTTTCTTGAATGTTGTTAATGGTTGCCATCGAGCGAGTGAGTACCATGCAACTCTTTTGTCCAGGAAGCGATAATATGGCTTTCAAATCGCAAGAAACTTCACACAAACAGCGCCAACTGATGATGTCGAAAAAATTACCAGTGAGCCACACGGTTCTCGAACACTCGAAACAACACCTACACAACAAAAAGAGAGGCCTCCCAAAGAGCACCGGTGTGGTACCGGCCAAATACCCTCTGAAGGTCAAGTTAGAACTTCTTACAACTCTAAAGTGCTAGAGCAGGGTCAGTTATGCGTACCTTGATTTGTGAGAGTTTTGGGCTTTTATAGTAATAGAAGATTGACCTCTTTTCCTTAAGCTAGAAGTCTATTCCTTATAGGAATCCGTATGAGCGTATATTACGGAATCATTTCCTTGTAGGAGACTAACACTAGGCATGGGATACAAGACATTTCCATATATACTCACGCGTGGTGGCCAAACCAAGATTATATATTAACCGTCAGCTTTAGGGTCGTCAAATTTCCATCCTCCTCATACTGACCACGTCGGCTTAAAGCTGTAGACATTGTATTACAAGTAATGCCAACGGTTTCAATTTGGAGTGCCTTGTACACTGATTTTATCCTTATCAATATGTTTGAGAAATTTTGGCTCTGTCTTTGTATTCAGTATTTGAAGTTAGTGTAGGTAGATTAGTAGATATATAGTTTAGTGATCTAGGGAGGTGGATGAAAATTGTAAGTGACTAAGATACTTGGAAGATTCTTTCAAACATTGTGCTTTCAACTAGGGTGAGTAATTGGTTGCCATACATAGAGGTGAACTTGGAAATTGGTACTGAAATATGTTCGAAGAACTTCATCTTTGAGATTTATTTTAGTTTTTATGTCACTCCTCTTTCAGATAATGATTCAAAGTAGTTGATTCTTCAAGTGATTTTTATTTGAAACTGATGTGAATTACTTATAGTTTTTTATAACATTTTAGAAAAAGAATGATTGAACTTTTACTTTTAGTTTTAATATAGAGCTATATTCCATTTGCAATGAGATGCTGACTCAAATTCAATTGATGACTTACATTAGTCCCCTCTTTATACTTGTCATCAATAAGTTATTTATGGAATGTTTTCCATATTATCATTTGACCCTTTTCAAGTTTTATACAGGTAATTTCCATTATTAGCAAGTATGCAGCCATAAAATGCAACAGCGACTTTTGTTCATGAGCTATGATGCCTTGGGTTGATTACTTGATAAACAAAGTAGTCTCTTATTGTTTCTTTTAGTCTTTTCTTTTACTGTGAGGTTGATTAATTATCTTTTTATTTAACTATCTTGTGCATCGCACGGGTTAGCGACTAGTTAGATCTATTATGAAAGCTTTAAGTTAATCAAACAAGCATCAATATCATATTAAGATTTTTTTTGTTCAAATATTTTTTTTGATGATGTCATAAAATAAATATGACACATGATATGATGACCCAGGAAATCTCATAAAACAACTTATTCCAAAGGAAAAACTTGTGAGACCAATCCCAAGATGAACAAATCCACTATTTGATAGAGATTTACAGTTAGAATAATCATATTCGTTGTAAATCTAACTACAGTTACCAAACTGATGAGCTCTGAATATATCCCAAATACGTCTCTAATATAGATCTATTCCAAAATTAAACCTTCAATCCATTGCTCCAAGACCACTCTTGAAGATTTTCTCCAACGTAGACCTCCAGTCTACAACTCCAAGATCACACTTGAAGGTTTAGATCCAGTACTTTTAATGATTTGACAAAGAATAATTTGACTAAACAATAATTTTTTTAATAAAAAAAATTTAAAAAAAAAAAAAAAAGCTTAAAATAAGGCATTTGAAGAAACTTTCACAAATGATTGGCAAATGAAATTCATCAAAATGCGAGGTGGTGGGGATGAGTTGGAGTATAAGGGGAATATGGTGAGCCCATGACAAAAGAAGGGGGGTCTGGGTTACTGCCAACATGGGCCCTTGGAGTCAGTGGGCTTTTTGGTCTAGACGACACCACACCATTGTGCCCATACCCTCTTTCGCCACTCCTCCTGGGCCCCTTATCAGCCCACAAAAGCTCTGCCTGCTTCACCATAGTAGGGTACCTCCCATTACAACACCCTACCTTCCCTGCTCTTTGTATGTACCTATCAACAATCACAAAAAACCAATGGCCACACAAATAACATTATCATTCATAAAATAAGCAATTAAGGCATTCTATATTGGTATAATGTTGAAGACACAAGATTTTTCACAAGATTTTTTCTCAGAACATGTTAAATTAATAAATTATAATTAGAATAATATCATTTTTACATAAACTCATGGTTGATACCACTTTTATTTACACTGAACATAACAAAGTTATATTTGCAATTGTGGAAAAAGTTGTGTTTTCAAACTTGATGATATGCTATATTGATGGATGACAATCACATTTGACTATGTCATACGCAAATTTTTTACTCTAATATTTTTGAGATAAATGTCTTGTGGTACTTCTATATCTGGTTTAATATACTTTAAAGAGGTGATCATGTTTCTACTGTCCAAATAATTTGGTGAAGAGGTCCTTGTCTTCATCTACGGTCAGTTTGCTAAGTGCCAAGTTTATGAGAAGGTTCACTCAAAGTGCTAGCGTCCGCACATGATTGCCGGCCTATCACTAAAATTCTCCATAAACAACCATTATATAAGACAGCTTTGGAGACCCATTATCCGTTAATATTTTTGTGAGTTTTTGGGAACCATCTGATTAATTCATAACTTTGATTTGTGATCCTAGCTAGTTAATCTGAAACTCATCTTTTTGCTGGGTATGTTAATTAAGCTGTAAAATACTTGGTGGTACTCGAGCCCATGCAGGTCTAATTTTGTATTGGGGGAAGGGGGATATAGAGAATAACAAATAATTATGTTACCTTTGGCTGAATCTCCTCCCTAAACATTCTAAGCACTTCCTTCCCTCTGTCATCTCTCCCATACCTATGTTCACACATTGCCTGCAATACACTCTTTCACAAACCTGCACACAAAAGTTCTTGTTACGTGTTTCCATTCAAATGATGTAAAAGAGAGAGAAATATAAATCATTGAACTTGGAGGAGGAATATAGTTTCTCATAAGGTGAGACTAAGGTTGAGTTTAGCATTGACTTAAAAAGATAAATTTTTATATTATTTAACTTATACTATTACAGTTACCTTTTAGTTTTATCTACTGTACCTCCAGCAAAAAGTTTTCATTTTTAGCTAAATAAGTTATTTCCAAACGGACTTTAAGTGTCTATTTAGAAATAGTTTATCTAGTTTTTTGTTGAAAACTTTTTATTAAAAGTATGCTAAAATATATTTGTACTTTAAAAAAGTAAGATTTTAAAAAATCGTACATAAAAGCTAAAAGCTAATATCAAACATATATTAAATGTTTACGATTAAAATGTTTTCTTAGAAGTCCTAAAACATTGTGAAATATATATATTGGCTAATTGTAAATTGTTTCACATTAGAAAAGGTTAACCATATTGATTTAACAAGATTAATAAATTTGTCAATCTCATGTTGACCTAATGCATTATTCATGTCAAGATAGGTTAATTAGCTCATTTTGACCTATATAAATAAATTTAATTTCATCCAAAATAAAATAAAATTTTCATTTTAATTATTGAATTGAATAATTGAAAGAATTTTAATTGTTATATTGACCAATTATTCTATAAACTACAAAGCCGCTTTTTAACCAAAATAAATTAAAAAATTCCTTTTATTTTATCTTAAACATTTATTTATAAATTTGAATGAAAATTCATTGGGTTGAAATAAGAACTTTATAATATATTCTAATAGATTTTATTATAAAATAGAATTTATGTAGAACTTATATATTTATATATAATTGATATAAGTTATGTGCTTACAAAATATAAAAGTATGTTAATCATGTCACATTAGGTTTAATGAGTTTCAACAAAATTATTAAATGTGTCATATTAAGATTGATCAATGTAATAGAACGTCTCTATTTAATCAAAGATCACAACCCACCAACACAATTAGATAGCTTTTTTGCGTGTGTGTGAGAAGCTACCCATGGACAGTTGGACACAGTTATATGTAGCTTATATATGTAAAAGCTTTTCAAGTTTGATACACGTACGTACCAGGCATCGATTCCGGAGTATATAGACGTAGTTAGAGCAGATGGTACAGATATTAGAGTGAGGAATCCCAGGCCTCCTTCGTCCAGCTCTCTCTGGCTACATGGAAGCCCTGCTCACGACACTGGCATCATCATAAGCTATACTACCCTCCACTGCATGCCCAAACCCCGAGTGGCCATTTGGATTCGCTTGGTTCCGATGGCTATGATGATGATGGCTTTGGCTTTCAACACCAAGGCTGTGGTGATGATGAACGCTGTACAAATCACCGCTGTCCCTCTGGACGTGGTCAAGATGATGATGATTATGATGGTGGTGGTGGTGGTTGTGGTTGTGATTATTGGATGCTTGCAATGCTTGGCTGAAATCAAGGCTGGGAATTCTGTGTAAAGGGGTTCCTTCTTTTGAGGTTTTGATGACTTCGGGATTTAGTTCCTTTGAGATGGATTTTTTCTTGTCTGTTGCATTTTGTGTCGCAACTGCAAGGTCTTGAAAAGTAAGGTTGACAGAATCATCTGGAATTCCCAGTTACATTTCCTCAAGCTCTTTCCTCGCCTTTGCCAATGTTGACAAATCCCCCATTTTAGTGTTCTGATGATCCTGATCACAAAGAGAGAGAGATAGAGATTTGGGTGAATATTGTTGAAACTAAGGTAGTGGGTGAATTATTAAAAGGAGGTAAAATTTTAAGGTGTTATATTAAGTTACCGTGGAAATGACGACAATGATAAAACGACAAGCTATGAGGCCGGTCTTGGACATGTACAAGATTCTCTTCCAACTGCTACGAAACACTAACATGTGTCAAGATTAATACACAAAGTTGAAATGGGTGTTATTGTTAATTGACAATCTTATAATTCCTCTTGCCAAACGACCTTAGTTTTTTACGGTCACTGAGCAAATGGAATTTTGGCACCTGGCTACTATTACAGCTTCATTTTGAGCCTCGTTATATCCGAGTAATAAGTTCATGGAAAATTTGTGCAAGTTCATTTGGCTACTAGCTTGGATCACTGCTTAGGGACATTAAATGTGCATTGTCTCCAAGTATAGAAATTATACGTACGGCACACACAAATATCTAGAACAATTCGGAGAATGTAACTATGTAAGAATGAATTTGTAAGATTTATCGGAAGCCAAAATATTCTGTATGTCCGAAGTGTTGGAAAAAATGCTAATCCCCTTTACGTCTATGTGTGAATTAAAATTAATGACTACCAAGCAATAACAATATTATGGAAACAAATAAAAAATTCCAGCAAGCACTACATAAACACAACCACACAAGAACACCAAATCTTACGTGAAAAACCCTCTAGTGTAGAGGGAAAAACCACGGGGCAGCTCCGAAGAAATATCCACTATGAAATAGAGATTATAACTATCAAGTTTATGCTAAACTTGAGTCCACAATAAATTGGATACACAATAAATAAATCTCAGGGAGTAAATACAATCTCACCACAAAGCTAGTAGCAAAATCTTCCTCTGAATACTCCAACTCTCCATGGTTGTAACACTCAAAAACTCCATGAAAACTCCACCAATTTATCTTCTTTGTGTGTGACTTGAGCAAAGAAAAATGTCTCCTTTTTCTTTTTCACTCTCTCACACTCTCACTGTGTTGCTCTCTATTTCTTCACACGGGCTGCACCTCAAAATGGCTGAAGCTCTCTCCTTTTGTGTGTTTTACTCTCTCTGGAACTCACACCAAAAATGGTCGAATGCTCTCTGTTTTCAGCTCTCTATTTCAGCTCTCTCTGCAAGGCCGAATGGCCTTTCTTTCTTTTTCTTCTTTTCTCTTCAGCGTGTCCAACACGCTTTGCCACACTTCTCAATAAGAGAAGTTAGACCATGCTTTTCCTTCACTTCTCAATAGTCAGAACTTGCTTTCTTTGCTTCACCTAATTTCTTTCTTCCTTTAGCATGTTAAACATGCTTGAGTCAAGTCTCATGCAAAAGTAATGCTGACATGAAGACTTTTGGAACCAAGCTCATAAATGAGCTTTGACAAGGCAAGCAAGTGGGCTGGAAGAAAGGGTGTCACGTGCACCCAACACGAACATTCTGGTTAGTTAATGTAGGCTAGCTATTTCTTGGTTAACTCTAAGATCCTAACTTCATAAGTAAGAATGGTTTGTATCTGATTGTCTGTATTGTAACTAACCCCTTGTTATTTCCAATATATGGTTCACCTCATGCATAGATAAAAGTAGGAACAGAATTACCAGGCAACTATAGGAAGCAAATTAATGTGGATGTAGTTAAAGAACTACCTCAGTTGTGGGTAAGAGTATTTTTGTTAACACCAAAACACAAAATAAAAATTAGGATGCTCAAATTCAAAAAGGTGAACTTAATTTGCAAAGTAACCCTTAACATTAGTAACATGATGTTTTCATGATTAAACTGAAATTAGTCCAGTTTAAAAAAAAAAAAAAAAAAAAAAAAAACTGAAATTAGTCACCTCAACCAAGGGCGGGGCAGGGGGGTCGAGGGGAGCACTTGCCACCCCACCCCCCCCCCCCCCCCGGGGCCCACCCAAAAAAAAAAATTAGGCACTTGAGAGATATTCTAATTTTGCCTTATGATGGCTTCATTTTCTTGTTTTTTTCAATCTTAAACATATAGAGTACATGAAGAAAACTCGATCTAAATTCCAGAAATGGGACCAACACTATTGTGACTACTAGATATTAAGTTCTTTGAAAACCAGGCTATATTCTCCTAGCGTTACACATGTCTTCTTCTTTTTTTCCTTTAGTGCAACGTATCTTAGTCTTTTAGGGTATTAATATCAGTTAGCAGGTAAGCTTTGATATATTGTTCTATAGTATACTCTATTTTTTAAGAAGTAATAGTATTATTCTATTCTTTTATCTTAAATTATGTAGGTCTTATTACATTAAAATATTACTAAAATATATGTGTATTGCTTTTTTATATCAAATAATATACATATACATGTCTTAATGAATATTAGCATGTATATAAATTTTGTCTCTTAAAGTCAAATCCAAGTCTGCTACTGTTCCTAACCCATTAAATGTAGAGCTGTACAGATAAAGGATAATGATGCCTTATTAAAGGTTGATGGTTTCAACTTTCAACTGGATGCGCCTACTCTTTCCACAAAAAAAAAAAAAACTGCATGTGAAAATTAGTAATAGATTTCCTGCATGTGTCCGCTCCTCAAAGCGTGTCTGGCTAACTAGCTTTCATGCTTTGTAAATGAAATCAATGCATGTATGCATAGTAAAAGTGTAAAATAAATGTCCAATTCAACCACAAAAGAAAAAGACCTATTTACATGTAATAGCTATATATCTTTGTTTATTGATGAAAAGAATGATTGGTGTAAGTGTAATCCTAATGTTGAAGAAGGAAGGGTGTTTATTTGATGTGCCATATGAGTTATCTTTATTGGTAGATGACATAAAAGTCGTATGACAATCAAAGTTTTAACTCTTCACCAACATTAGACGAAAAAGAATATCACAACCAAATGGATGAATGAGAAAGACATGCAAAAAGTATTGTGAGCCTTTGCAAATTGTAAAAAAATAACTCATATTCCCATGTCATGGAAAAAACACAATAAAAAATATATGTTTTTCTATGTAAATTGTTGGGACACCTTTTGTCCTTTTTTTTTTTTTTTTTACTTCTTTCATGATATCCAGACATCTATTTATATACTATGTGATTTATTTTAACTTGTCATCTTCCTTTTTGTTCTTTTTATATATAGATTGTAATTCTTTTGTAATTAGCTGACGAATACACTAAAACAAAAAACAAAAACTCGAGGCTACCAATTGTGAAATTGGTTAGAAAACAAGAGTCATAGTGTCATACTACTATATCGTAGACGACTGTAGTTTGACTGAGACAAAAAGCCCTAAAAAGCAGAAACCTGGCTTAACCTTCTTGGACACATTGGTTAAGGCAATACCCCAGGTGCTAGTTGCCACGGATGGCTGTTTAATTACCATCGTGACATGTTGTGGATCAACCCCTGAAGGGCCTCTCTACTGCCTGATGGATGATTTATGGTGCAGTATTCGGACTAATGATCCCACGATGTGCACCAGATGGAGTCTGCAAAGGGCAGTCAATGTAACTATTTGGAACATATTGGGCAACATGTACAGGTCTATTAATATTATGCCAGAAATGGCAAGCCTATTTGTTTCAACTAGTCGTTTGCTACCTGAATAGGCTGAGTATGGACTGTAATGTACAAACATGCTTGCTGGCAGAAAGAGAGAGATGAACAACTAATTATAAAGATAATTAGTAAAAAAAAAAAAGAGATTACATTTGTAAATTGTAGAGAGAAAGATTTGTAACACCGCCTCATTAATATTAGAAAACAAACAAAACTATACTTTCAAAGAGAGAGAGAGAGAGAGGGAGAGGGGAGGAAAAAAAAAAAAAAACTCTTTCATTAAAGATGGTTTCAATCTAAATTGGACTCATGATAACTTCCTCCATCACCTCTACTCTCATGCTCCCAAACCCCAGATGCAAGGCTCCCTTCATCAGACAAGCGTTTCTTGTTCTCTCCAGAAACTTGTGGGTGTATACCGGAACCTAGACTACCCTGTTGATCACATGTAAAGCTTGTCATCCTTTGCTCCATATAATCCTCTAATGGAATGCTGGCTGCTTGAACAAGGCTCAACAGGCTCATTCCTGGTACATCCAGATCCAGTTGCATGTCTTCACGATTGGGATGAGAATTCAGGTCTATTTGTCCATTGCTGGTCCCAGCCACCTCAGCTTTAATTCTACTCTGACTTGCTTCTTTCTCCAGATGATTCGTTGGCAACTGTGCATCTTTGGGTTTGCCATTCATTTCTGATTTATTCCTAGGGTGCTTATGATCCTTCTGGGCAGTCTCTGCTTCACGTTCTGATTGGCGTTTCTTCTTGCGCAGCATAAGGGTTTTAAACCTGCGCTTTACAGTCATGCATACGTTGCATGTGCAGGTGGGGTTGTGCTTGCCCTTCCCGCTTGGGGGCTGGATGCACACAATACAACTGCAACCAGGGCGGTGTCGGGGATGTTTGGTGGTGGCTCCAACCGATGGTTCACCTGAATCCCCCACATTGTCTCCCAGAACTGCAGCACTAGCCAAAGCATCCAAGCCAGAAGGCTCACGTTCTTGAGCTGACTTATGGCTTCCCACAATTCTTCGCTTCTTGAAATCTGGGGAAGATAAGAGGGGGCTGAAATGAATCAGGAAATATTTTGAAACTCTGTTGAGGATAAAGATCATAAATTTTGAATGATGTTAACAGTGACCCCATGACCAATTCATGGATTTATCATAGGACTGACTTCATCACTTGCAACAAACATCTGTGTCTTTGTATGGACTAAAAGAATATTGTCCATCTATTTATCTCAACATTTATCTAAAACACATATAGATGAAGTCTGGTCCTTTACAAATTTTCAAATCCATATATCCACATAGAGTCAAAACTGAAACACCTGTTTTAATAGAAACATCAAGACACTGTACATGCGTGCACCATTCTTACAAATGTATTACGTCTTAAGAATTTTATTATATATAGTTTTATTACTAAAACCACTTTGTAAAGTACTGCAACACAGAAATTTCATTATTAAGAAGAAAAATAAAGGTCAATGTCATACCTTTGCTTGCTCTCAAAAGATTCTCCAATTCCTTTTGACTGATCTCCTCCAGAACAGAACAGGAACACCTATGAGAACATCACAAACCATAAGAGTATAAATTATACAAGACCAACTTTAGTCTCAAGAAAGATCTTCAGAGGGAGAAAACAGAATCTTCGAATAATGTTAGACCTGCTTGAATCCCATTCATTTTCTGAACATGTCCATTTTGGAGGGAGAAGAACTTCCACAGGCAACCTTCGCCATTTGGAGCAATCGTCACACTGAGCCCATTGTTCCTGGCCCCTAGATGAAAGAACTCAGTATATTCAGCATAAGATATAAATATCTAACACTTGATTAAATGCACATATTCTTTGGCATGCATGCAGTGATCTGAAAATGAATTAGAGGTTGGATCTTCTGGTCTCTCCAGTATATTGTCCACTGTGAGTTCTAAATTCATCATATTTGTGCAAATTCTAACATAATATCGAAGGATAAGGGTCAGGAAAAAAAGGGGGGGTGGTCCTCGGACTCCCCCCTTGTAAATCTGTCCCTGAATGAGGGCTTATTTGCCTGCATGGCAAGTTTCTACTCCATTGCATCACTTATTCAATTGTTTTTTTGGTAAGTTAATGCATTGAGTCACACCTTTGCCGTTCAACATTTTGGTAATATAATAATATTTATTTGGAGAAGATGCGGCCCAAAATATTAGTTTAGACAATTACCTCCAGGAAACATACAAAATCGGTGCAAATAACATTTCAAACAAAGCATTTATCAAAAACAAACATTTCAAACAAACTGAAAAGAAAGAATGAAATAGCTGGTAGAAAACTACCCCAAAAAAAAAATGCAACTATCCCCTCAGAGCTGGGTTACTTCACCAATACAAAATGATAACTAATAAGATATTACCTATCAAAAAATAAAATAAAAATAACTAATAAGATATATTACACATGCCCTTACCTAGATGGCCGAGCAGTGAATAAAGTCCTTTTTCCAAAAACAGGAGGTTCCTGAACAAGATGAACAAGAAGGAATCAACACTTACATCAATTACACCCAGAGAATATGCTGGAACCTGAGGTCCCACGCTTTAAACCCATTAGATATTCATTACTGAGTCAATAGTAACGATCATGATATACTTACATCATATTCCTCAAATTCATGGTCCTCAATAGTAACAACGCTAGGCTTGACACTTGGAGGTGGACGAAGCAAGTCCTGTGCTTCTTCCCATGTAAGTCTCAGCTCCAAAGCCTCTTCGCTATTCATTAGCAGTCTCTTACTTTTAGCGCCAATATTTCGAGTCCTCTTCTTCTCTGAAATTGGCATTGGTTGCTGCAGAGAATCTTCATTTGTCCCAAGTCCATGGTTATCACTTGTATGCAACCTGATATCCCCATCCCCCGAATGCAAATTTTCAGATAAGATTAGGTGAGGTTCTGTGCTTCCTTTCATTGTTTGAAAAAGCCCAGAGTAACCGTTTCCTGAAGGCAGATTCTCAATAACACCAGAGAAGGAGGTTTCCCCAGATGGTGTGCCATTAGGAAGGGCAGATGTGTGGGCATCCTGTGAATTTAACAATTGTATAAAAGTAATTATATCAGTTTCCAAGACACAAAAAGAATTAAGATTTGATCTGAAAGCAAGAAGATGAAGATGGAGTGAAATACGCCAAAAAAGCTATACCTGTGTATCAACAGTGTTTGACGCCCTTCGAAACCCCATCACAAGTTTGCCTCCAGGATCTATCCGACTAAATGTTACTGCATTAAAACAGAGAAAAATGGTGAAACAAAACATAACATATTATACATTAACTTCCAATTTTTCGATTAAAAGAAGTACAAAAATGTGATAAAACTAGAACAAGAACTTCTACAAATGCACCAAAATCTCTTGATCATCAAGCCAAGAGCTGAGCCATGAATGTGAAGACATGCTTAGTCCTGAAAGAAATCACATTACATATCTCACCAAATACCATTGTACAGAGCCACATACCAATGACAGGAGGCTATATAGATACATTTGAATTCCCTTCAAAAATAATTTAAAGGTGTACAACTAAGAAAAAATCTAGATTCCCATTATTGCACAATAAATAATCACTAGGGGCAGAGCTAGGTTAAGCTGGTCAATGGCCCCTTAAAACATTTAACTTGTTTTGCTGCCTTAGCAAATTATGTAAAATCTTTAAAATTTTGGATCCCCCCACCGTCCTTCTAACAACTTTTAGGGATATGTTGGAACTACATGGAAACAGTGTCATACATGACACTAACCACTGAAATATCCCAAAAGGGGAGCATTAACAAGCAATATTCCAATGGATATGATATCAACAAAGCTGACTGAAGAACACACTAGCCAGACTCTAATAAAAAAAACAAGAGAAGTAACAACTACACAGTATCAATAGATGGGATTGTAAATATAAATCAAAATAGTAATAACATTCCATGAGAAGGATTACAAATACTAAACTGTATATGAATACTAGCATGGCTCAAAAATTTTCCTCTTCATGCCAAACAATGTTCAGAAGGTTTTCCATAACATACTGCTATAAAGCGTCTCACAAATGAGTCCGTGACTTGAAATACAATATACAGAATATAATAATCACAACATACATGTATGGAAAATCCATGAATAAATATGAACCTTTATACCAGAATATAATGAAGCATACCAGTGTCACCCGCTCGTAATTGCATAGACTGTATGCAAGGGGTTACACCCTCTAAAACATACATCCTGCTGTTGTTATTGGGCCAAAATCTGAACTGAAACGTCCATTCATTCCCCTTCACATCTTGAATCCTTAAAGGCAAGCCTTCTGATTGAGAAATAGGAGGAAAATATGCCTGCATTGACTTTCAGCTTACACACGCCCCAGGAAAAGAAAGAAAAAAATGCAAGAAAAAGAAAAGGAAAAAAGAGAGAGAAGAGAGAACCAAACAACCAATTTGACCATATTAGAAAATGAACTTCTAAACTTACCTCAGCACATGCTTTTGGGAGAACCAAACGACCAATTCGACCAGCATCACTGGCACTCAACACTTTCTCAAACAATGGCACAATAGTGGAATTCAAACTTTAAAGAATAAAAAAGTTAAGGGAAGCACTATGTGTGAATCACTGGATAAACAATACTATATGTAACATTATTAACAAAGTTATTAATTGATCATGGAGAATAAAAATAATAAACCCAAGAAAACAGAAATGTGACAAAATCAGGGATACTCTCCAGATAATTTCTCCAGCTCTTGGTCAGTAATCCTCGGCCAGTATCGAGGAAGTAATTGATTCTTCCCCCGTCCTTCAGCAGGTGGCCTAGCAATTCGCATCTGAACCACCCCCTTATTTGTCTCTGAACTTGCACTGAGGCCACTTTTTAGGGGTTTGGGCAATATAGGGCGAGATCTTTGCCCTTTTTGTAAGGGAGAAGGTGTTTTGCTCTGCTCATCTAAAGCTCCAGAAAATGGTATCATGAAATTTGGAGTTCCCAAGGTCATACTCAAAGACGGCTGAGTTAATGATTCATGCATATCTTTACCCTCTAACAATTGTCTACTACTGTCTGACTTGGCAAATGTTACTGATCCGACGGATGGTTGAGTCACATTAGAAAAGCCTGTGCCAACTTGAGATGCATTTGCTTCTCCTGTCTGAGATTGAGGCAAAAGGTTTGGTGCATTATCCTCTGCGATTCTGCACAATTGCATAAGTTTTCCCTCATTGACACTCTCACTGACCAAATTTTTCTCAAAAGGACTGGATAATGAATCACCAGCATTATTCAATGTAAATGAACCAAATCCATTAGGAATTTCACCCCTCCAGATCTGCATCAAAAGAATAATAAAAGTCTGTGTCAAGCATGTAGTCTGACAGTCATATAATCTACTTCTATTCTATTGACACTGAAAGCATTGCATGTGACCACCCCATACATCCAAAATGTTGGTCAAAAGAGAAGGTGGATAGCATCCTCAACAAATAATACATTTAGCCAAACATCAATTTAAAAATAAGTTCTAAAAAGGAAGCAAAAAGCCCTTCCCATGATCATTTTAAGCACATCATTTATGACTGATAAGATCCTGCATCCATTTCAGTGAAAGGGAGGAAGAGAAAGTGGGGGGCAAGAATGAAGAGTAGTCTGACCAATTACAAACATTGTCAGACTTCCAACAATGTACATACATACACAAACACCCCAAAAAGCATGACCGGGGATGAATTAGACTGCCAACAAATGCTTAACCCATATATAACATAACTGAATGAGCTAAAATACAGTAATTGCAACATTTCAAGACAATTATATAACCTAATATATTGGTAAATCTTACCGAATAAAGTCCAGAGCTCTTTGCACAGCTAATACACCCTACACCCCCAAAATCCAGGTACTCATACAAAGGCTTAGACATTATGCATCCACAGTGGATACGCTGTCATTTAAAAAGCTCAATTAAAAAGAAGAAGAAGAAGGAAATAAAGAAAGAAGGAAGGAAGATCTTGAAACAGGGGGAGAAAAAAGGAAGAAAATAAGAAGGGGAAAAAAAAAACACACCACTTTAAGTTTACCTTGTTGCATAAACTGCATTCCCTCCAACCAGTTTCCTCCAGGTGGAATTTATCACAGAAAAGCAGATCCTCAAAGAAAGATCTAAGTAAAGACATTGCCACATCAAGAATAAGCCAAACAGGACATTGTGAATCCAAAATGATGAAAGTAAATAAACAAATAGAATGATATGACATGCTTTATCAATTATCTTCACGGCATAAACTAGAAATTGTTGTAGAGACCATCTGAAGTTCTGTTATCATGAAAATTATTGGATGAATTTTCAAAGCATAATTTAAAATTTCTAGCTCATACCATGAACAAAGAGAAAGTATTTATATTTCTTACAAGCAGGAGTGGAAGAAACATAACAAAAGTTGAACAAAAATCAAATAGGATAACCGATAACTTGAACATATAAATGCATGAGTTTGCCCGTGCCCAGGGACATTTGAATCACTTGATAGCTATTAATGTATTAAATTAAACAGAGGATAATTGTGTTAATTAGATAAATAATCCAGATAAGAGTAATTTTTAAAAGGTCTTCAAGAATCCAGTACACAGAAAATCCAGTCCCCTATAATGCAGTTGATATCCTTAACTAAATTCAGTACCTAGTTGTATTGGAACATATAAATTGCATAACATGATAGCCATTGTGAACCATGCATACGTTCAATAGGCTGTGATTTCAGATTTCTCTTTTTATTTCCAATTTCCCCATTCACAAATTTATAATTTCAGGGATAAAAATGAAAATTTGAGCGTCAACTATAGTCTATGGTAGCAGAGATACTTAGTTTAGTTAATATTATCGTAAGAATAGTTTCTCTTATCTAATTATAGCTTTTTTAACAGCAATGCCACCAATTTTTGCGTTATAGAAATTCACATTCTAAGCTAGACAATTCAACAAACACAAAAATCTCAACTTTAACACAAATAAAATAGCTTCAAAAGCAGCCCATTAAGTCAAACCCCCAATACAAGGGGGGAAAAAAAACCCAATAACAAAAATTCAATTCAACAACTTTCTTAAACCCAAACTACCCTTTGCAAAATCAAATCAAGCCCAATAAAGTGTGATAAATGAAATTGCATTGGATTCCCAGAGCAAAAGGCTATGAATAAAAGGAAAATTACCCGCACTTGTGGCAAAGATCGGCGAATCCACCGGATCGTAAAGGCCAACCTCTCTTCCATTCGTGCGTATTGGTCGCTTTACACGAAGCATTCATGCAAATCTTGGACCCCATTAACCCAAAATCGAAGTCTGTCAAGCAAAGCAAGACACAAATCGAAATCAAAACCCTAAAACCCCTTTTGATAAAAATCGAAAATTTAATCACAAAATCATCATTAGAGACAGCACACACATAACACACACGTACGGAGACAGACAAGACACAGAAACACACATACACATACGTTTGAGATTCGACAATGATTAAGGAAATCTTTACTAACAACTATAAAAATATATAAAAGATTAAAAGAACCAACCTTGTCCAAAATCTTTAGGCCCCAATCTAGAATTGGTCATTCAAACAAACAAACAAACAAACCTAAGAAAAAAAATAAAAAACATGTTTGTTATAGACTTTAATTTAAGAACCCAAATAGTACTAAATAAAAAAATATTTGTTTTTTTTTTTACTAATAATCAAAACTAGTTGAAGAAGAAGAAGAACCAGAGTGAAGTGGATTGAGATTGGCGGTGGTTCATGGAGGGTGAGAGAGAGCGTTACGGCGGTAGTGGGGCTGTGTGTGGGGGTAAGACCAAGAAAGCGTGTGTTTTTAGAGAGAGAGAGAGAGAGAGAGAGAAAAGAGGAGAGAGAGTGCATGCAAAGCAACAGATGCATAAAATGCATGCACGACACTTGAAGACACGCCGCTTAACAAAGTCGTCGCTCTCTCTCTCTCATCTCTCTCTCTTTCTCTCTCCTCCTACTACTTACAAAAAAATCTTCCCGATAATTATACAATACTCCTTTAAGTACAATAAACACGTATGATATTATGTAATAATAAGTCTTATTAATTGATAATTTTTAATTTATATCGTATGTTCTTGATTAGCGTTCTCTATCGTCAAATCAAAATATTAATTAGCTTTTTTGATATAGGTTGGAATCAAACTTAGAGCTTTTTTTTTTACAATAACAGATTTTACCGATTAAACTTAACTGTAACCACCACACTAATTGTACATAGTGTATGATATTGAAAACTTTTGTTATTTTTGTGTAGTGTATATAGTATTATGTGGAGTAATTTTTGTAGACTCTCGATGGTCCATTTAATTGTTATTAGGACAGTTGATATGATGACCTGGTGGTTTTGTGGGGGTGCGTGACCTGTCAATTGGATTTTAGGGGGAGGGGGTCCATTGTGGTGGCCTGCGGTCCAATTGAGTTCGCATGAGCTTTGTCTCCATTGGGACACGTGTACTGTGTAACGTGGGGGAAAAGGCAAACAAAAAATTGTGATATGGGTCTATTTAAATCCAAAGAGATTAGAGAGAGAGAAGATGAGAAGGTACAGTGAACTGTGGGTGGATCTGTTACAATAATACAACGGGAAATTTAATGCTGTTACAGTTGCATATAATTCCTCTCTCAGAAAAGAAAGAAAAAAAAAAAAAAAGTTGCATATAATTCCTCACCTTTCCTTTTTCTTTTTTCTTTTTTGGCTGAATATACCTCCCCTTTCCTTTGTCTCTTTACGTTAAATTCCAATGAATTGATTTCTTGTTATTTTCCTAGTGGGTGTTGTAGGCATGCTTCATATTTCACCTTGTTATATGACATGATTTCTTGTTATTATGATTATGGTTCAATTATTCTATACATATACTTTGTAAAGGAATGATTTTGATTATTTTACAATTAAATAAAGGATTGTTTTTATATTATTTGTGTGATTATAATATATATATAAATATATATATAAAGAGATTATAAGTCTGGAAAAATTTATACTTTTTTTTTTATAGTACAATAGTCGAGGGAAGAGAGATCTCTATTAAAAATTGACATTGTTGATTTTTGAGTTAGAAATCATAATCAATGGGCTAATCATAACCGGCCAGCGCAAATGTATCGTCATCAATGGTGTCGTCATTGTTGTCATGATAATTATCACCATTGTTGTGGTAGCTATCGTTATCATCGTCTTCTCTTCCTCTCTCACCCTCACCATCCCCGTCATTCTCTCATCCTCCTTTTCTCTTTTCTTCTTCTTCCACTTCTTCAGTGTTGTTGCTCCCGTCCTCATCATCATCTCACTATTCCAAAATAAGTATATAATATCAAATGCTAATGCAACAAAAATCAATATAGAGGTATTAGACATATTCATTATGTATTATTGGCATATTCATTTGACCCTACAAACAACAAACCTATCAACTTATTTATAGCCTTATAGGGTCAAGTGAATATGAATGTGATTTTTAAAAAAATCAACAACCTATCAACTCAATTATAGGGTCAAGTAAATATGATTGACTCTGTAAATTAAATATGAAACTTTTTGCTAGTATAGTACATAATCAATTATTGATTATTTCCAGGATTTAGAACACTAAATTCCATTTTCTATAAATGATTGATTAAAATTGTATTAAGAAACAAATTTTGTGTGCCTTTTATTTTGTTAACATTAAATGAATGCCAAATTTATTTGTCATATCATATTTAGCAAGTTTTCATTGAATTCTTTTCTTCTTCTTTTTAATTTATACCCCCCACGCGAAACCAGCTTGGTTCAGTGCAGTGGCATGATGACCCAAGAGAGATATGTAACCTGACATTGAACAAAAAATTATCCCAGAACTTCATTTTCACTTAAAAAGTGTTTGAGCCCAAAAGGTGCCTCACATTCACCTAACAAAATAGACTTGCATAGCTCTTTAAGGTAACTTATACCAACCCTCTAAAGGTTCATTAGGCTTATGCCTTCAATCAAGAAGCTCATTGGGTTGCTCCACCAGAATGCTCGAGCCAACTTCGATCTCTATAAGCGCGCCCCACACAGCGGATCATATACAAACTCAAGGAGGAAGACGATGGTTGGTCGCAATCTAAGAATTTGAGAGAATTTTGGTTTTATTTTATTTTTTTCTTGAATTCTTTTTTAGTTTTATGGAAATTTTAAATTTAAAAATCCAAAACTACATTGTTTTTGAGACATTAACGGCACAATTTTGATGGATACCAACGAAATGAATGAATTGAACAAAGTTTAAAATAAAAAAACTAAATTGAACGAAATTAAAATTATGTAATTAAATGGAGTTTTGGGCAGATTTAGAGGATGTAATTCATAATTTAGGCTTATTGCATTAAATGTATCATTGCAATATCTAAAATTTACTGCAACTTAATTTTTTGTTGCATAAGCCTATTACCTTAGACTCAACATCCCGCATTGACTATTTAATAATTGTAATAGCAACTTTTTGCAATGACAATTTTTTTTTTTACTAAAACTTTGATTCTTCTTTCTAACCAATGAAAATCAAGGTTTTCAGACTCGGACAGGACCAAGAAGTCGGACCATGAAAACAGGTTTTTTAAGCATAAATAACCAAATTTTTTGTTAATTCCGTAAACGGCTAAAACTGGGGTTGGACTGCACGAACCGGTGGCAAGAACTGTGCGGTCCAACCCTTTAGCAAAATTTTTTTTAAAAAAAAAAAAAACAACTTGACACAATGTTATTCTACTTAATTAAATTATCTATCTCTTACAAGAAATAAAAAAAATTATAATTAAAATCCTTCAAAGATATTCAACTTTACTTCAAAAATTAATCATAAATTTTAATGTTTTCATGGTTATTATTTTATTTTATTAACTTTCTTATTTAATTATTAAATATATGCTTGAAAATCATTAAATTCCCCTCACATATATAGATATATTGTCAATTTTGCCAGTTTTATAAATTTAATATCTATATTTAGGTTTTAATTAATTATTAAATTAATTATAATGTCATCACGGTTCGACCCCGGTTCGACCTCGATTCGACCTTAAAAACCTTGAATCTCTCTTTTTAACAATTCAATAAACAGTCCAGATCTGAAAACCTAAATAAAAATACCGAGCATATTAACATTAATAGAGAGAGATAAGAGGTTACTATTTTACTTTTGGGTTGTGAATAACTAATATGAACATTGACATTTTGTTCCCCTTCAATTTTTCGGCATTTGAACCTGCAAGTGTGCGTGACATTTACATTATCTTATTATTATGTTGACTTTCTCGAGCAAGATGCAAAAATAAAGTAATCGTGCGATATATATTTGATGGTATATCTTTATAACAAAATTTTCGAAGTCAATCTTTTGCATCCACTCCTTATTACAAAAAATTATAAATTAATCTGCAACTATTTTTAATGATATTATGGACAATTCTATTTATCTCGGAAACTTGCCCATTTGTAAATAACCACGAGATTAGAATTGAACTACAATATTCTTGATTTTCAAAAAGAATTTAGAAGCACTAATTTAGGAGTTTGGCTTACCTCTAGTACCTTTTCAATTGGACATGTCTTTTTGTTTTAAAATATATAAGGGTTTGGCTTACCTTCGGTACTTTTTTAATTGAGGTCTCATTTTGTGTTAAATATACAATAGCAAGTGGTAGTGAGTTTTAATTTCTATATTTTATTTAGTTAATAGGTAATGTGGCAATTTCTTATTAAAACAAAAAAATTCCAGTTGAAAAAGTACTAGAAGTAAGCTAGACCCAATATACAATAACAAGTGGTAATGAGTTTTAATCTCCACATTTTATTTAGTTAATGAGTGATGTGACAGTTTCTCATTAAAATAAAGGGATATTCCAATTAAAAAAATATTGGAGGTAAGTCAAACTCCTAATTTAGTAATTTCATTTTTTTTTTTTATACAAGGTAATACTCAATAAGTCAATACTAATTTCACTAGGAATGAAACCGAATATCTTTACAAGTAATCTCTCTGTCTCCGTGATATTTTTAAGATGGAATCATGATATAATTTGCTTCAAATAAGTTATGTGTGGGTACGAGGATCCAAAGCAGTAATAAAGTGGGCAAGGTTGTTTTCGAGGAGGGGAATTTCATGAGGAGTCTTTGGAGAAGAACTATTTCTCTGATAAAAAAGTTCAGGATATTGTCGTTGAGAAAAAATACCGAGAACCGAGGACTCCATATTAACATTGGAAGGTCGAGAATCAGGCATGCATGGAGCATGGTGCAATCCCAAGGGAGACAAAGGTAACTTGAAATAAAACAAGGAAGAGGAGAAAAAGAAAGGACAAGGCAATCATCCCCTCCACATTAAATGCACCACAACCACTTAGCTGGCCACATTAATGGAGAAATGACCCTGAACAGTGTCCCACACAGCTCATGTTCCAGTGTAAAAACCTTCTAGTAAGGCCTTGACGAAACAATTGTCATGAGAGTTTAATCATAGCCCTCCAAATGTAAGATCCAGATGCGTTCTTGCTGAGTTATATAAAGCTAAGAAGTGTCTGGATCAAAGTAGCAGTGAGATTTTAGTAGAAGGAAAAAAAGGAGACAGAACAGAACCAGCCATTGTACCTTCTTCCTGGGACAAAACCTGAGGACAAACACTTAGTTAATTTTCAATCTATTTTATTAATTGTCAAGTCTTAGGATTGTCATCTTTTGTTATAAAAAGGGGTATTTAACGTTGATCTTGTATCCCATCTCTAAAAATTTATTGTGTGGGTTACATAGTTTCCATCTTTTCTTTTTCTGCCCGCCACAAGTTATATTTGCTGGGACTTGCTTTTTTTTCTTTTTTTCTTTTATAATGAAAAAAAAAAAAAAAGATTTTTGCTGGGACACACAATTGAACCCACACAACGTACTCCTATTCTAATACCTGCCGTTATTGAAATGTACAAGTTATTCATACAGTTCTTTATTTGATTTAATTTTTTTTAAAAAAATATTTTTTATATAATGTTATTTAAGTTAAAGTCGAAACAACTCAGCCGTCCTGTTAAATTGGCCGAAATATTTAGTTTTAAATTTTTAATGTAAGTATCATGGCTTTAGATTAAATTCAACACCCATACAAATATATAATTATTATATTTTAGAATCCACCATACTTTAAATGGTAAAGTGATGCACCTCTTTTGCGTAAGGTAAGGTCAGATTTGGACAAAAGAAAGCACGTTGAACGGAATAACATCTACTATACAATATCAAATTCAAAAAAACATGCATATAATATATAGTTATAAAAGTCTACACTTGGTTTTGCGATGAATCATGCATGCATACTTAACAATCATGAAAAAAAAGATGAAAAAAGCAATTTTATAGACATGATAGGATTGAAGCCTATGGATTGATCCTTATTATCAGATATATATATATATATATATATATATATTTGATTCCAAATTCCTTATTTGACCGCAAAAGGTTGTATTAATGTTTTTTTTTTTTTTAATATATATATATATATATGATAATGTTGCAAAATCAGTGGGTTGAAAGTCTTCGGACTGCGACAATCTTGAAGGTTAAATCCTGTAAAAACACAATAAGATCAGAGGAGACCGGTGGGTGCCGGCCCAGGGTCCTCCGATGGCAAAGTTAATCTTTTTGCTAGTCGTTGAAAGAAAGAAAGTGCTATCCAGAAATTTTCAGAATGTTTTTCATACCTTGCTTCTCTGCCAACGAGCCCTTTATATAGTGTTCGGCAAAAGCGGTTACCTTGTAACTTCTCCAGTCATCGCAGGTTTCGGGGGTAACCGCTACAACCGCCACGGCAGTTACAATACTTAGATTCCATAACTGATTATTTACTGTAGAACGGTTGATGGATCCGTTGAGAACAGACGCAACGCCTCATCTCGTCCGTTTTACCTTAACAAAGACGAGATGCTGTCATAATGCCTCGTCCATCCATCATTAAGGACGGACGAGACCTTTCTACAATGCCTCGTCTTTATTCCTCAGGACGGCGGAGACAAGGACGAACGTTGACTCGACGGAGCCTCTTTTTCCGGGGATAAGATTTCGTAGACGACCTGAGCTATCTTTTTCCTTCCCCATTATATGGACGAGGCTTGTGGACGACTTGGGAGTTAGATATTTTTTGTCTCCCCATCAGTTGCCCCCTGTCCACATGGGTCGTTCAACTAATGGGGTGAGTTGTTAATTCGTCCTTGGACGTTTATAGCTAAAGCAAGACAAGTACATATGCCACGTGTTAGCATCTTATCGGTAGTTAGTCTCGTCGATTCATTTTTTCGAGATAGGTGCCACGTGTCACTTTTGTATTGGTGACGCCGTTTCAAATGCCCAGGTCAACATCCTATAAATAGTTGAATCTTTTCTGTGCCCTTCACATTTCTAGAATTTTCTGCTTTTGACATTCCTCGTCTAGAGCCTCGTCTAAGAGTTTTCACCCGTCCATAGCCTCCATCCGTCTTAGAAACAGGTATTCCTTCCTTCTTCGTCTTGTAGGTTTCTTCAATTTTTCTTTTCAAAGAAAATGTTAGCGACGATTATCTCCTCGTCTAGTGATAGTGTAGAGAAAGAGATAGACGAGTATGAGAGTAGCTCCAATAATTCTAGTGGTACTAGTGATAGCAGTGGGGGGAATTCTTCGGACGAGTACATTTCTGGCGTCCCTGGGATTCCTTTGGAAGTTGTTCAAGATCAACTTCGGAAGGCCTCGGGGTCCCAGGCAGGTACCTCGTCCAACATTCCTCCTAATGCCTCGGACGAGGAGATCACTGTCTTTAGTTGCGCTCTAGATATTCCTTCTAAGACGGACGAGCAAAGGTTGAAAAATCTTAGGACGTGGTACCAGATCCCGGACGAGCTTAATCCCAGATTGCCAGTCCGTGGAGAATGATGTTGTGACCCTCGTTTTGGGATAGGCGTCTATGAAGCCTATCTTTTGGGGGGCCTAAGACTTCTGTTAAACTCCTTTACCAGAGAATTACTGTGTAGGTTAGGTTTAGGAGTATGTCAGTTTAACCCCAACGCGTGGAGGTTGATTATCTCCATGCAAATTTTGTGGAGGGAAGTATTTGGAGGGGACCGTCCTCTCACCGTGGACGAGTTTCTCTACTGTTACAAACCTTCTGAAATTCATCAATCCCTTGGCTTTTATCAGTTCACAGCCAGGGGTAGGGATTGTAGATTGATCAAGTCCTTGGCCTCGTCTGATAGGAAATGGAAGACGGAGTTTTTCTTCATCTCTGGCGCTTGGGCTGGCAGCCCTGCGGACGTTGGCCGGGATACATTTGGTCCTTATACTGGGGATTTAGGGAACCTTCGTCCAGAGGGTAAAGTCTTTGTCTCCCTTTTTCTTTTCTTTTCATATATTATTATCATTATTATTTTTTATGCCTAACTTTTATTTATTTTCTTTTAGCCGTTGGACGACCTTCCCTTAGCAAATTCCACCGTGACCGCGTCCACAGGGCTCGTCTGCACTCAGACAGGGACTTCCATTCCTTAGTTACACTCAGACGACTTGCCAAGTGGGGACTTGGTCCTAAACCGTCTGAAGAAGCTCTTGCACACGAGATTACAGTACGAAGAAGTAAGTTGAAAATTCTAAGTGTTCTCGTTGTTGTTTGTTTTTCGTCTTTGTTCTAAAAGAAAGATTTTTTTTTTTTTTTTTTTAGGAATGGCAACAATGAAGGGAAATAAAGGGAAGGAGGTAGCTGCTGAAGGGACTCGTCTTGAGGGCGAGCCTCAATCTCGTCCATTGGGTGGGGAGAAAAGGAAAACTTTGTCCAGAACTCTGGACTTAGGGAATCTCCCCAGCCGTCGAAGCAAGAAAGTTAAACAGGGCTCGTCCCAAGCGAAGCCCAACCTACCTCCGTCCCAACCAGCTACCCAGGTGCTTGACGTTGATTCGTCCACGCCCGTTGAGACCCCTCCGTCTAAGACTCCTACACCCAAGACGACCATTGCCGCCTCGTCCCAGCCTTCCCAAAGGGTTGCTTCAAATATTGTTGAGAATGAAGATTTGGCCTGGGAACGGTTCCAGAGTGCTGTGCTTGATGAGGACATAAACGCCTGTTATGACATGTCCTTGAAGGAGTTTGAACACTCAGGTGTTCATGATCTTTTTAAGGTATGGACTTCTTGAGCTTGTCTTAGCTATAATATGAGGATCATTTCGTTAACTTTTCTTACTCGTCCTTTCTCATAGGCTATGTCAAAATTTATGGCGGCTTCCAGGCAAGCTACAGAGCTGGACAAGACGAGGGTCTTGCTGGAGACGAGGATCCAAGAGGTGAAGGTTGAATCCAAAAAATGGGCTGAGGCAGCTGCTAATGCTAATGAGAAAGCAAAAGAGTTAGAAAATTTGATCGAGGAGCTGAGGACTGATGTTGTGGAGAAAGATACTCGTCTTGATCATCTCCAGAAAAAGAATGACGAGTTGAGTTCTCTTCTCTCCAAAGCACGAGAGGACGCGGTGGCTGAATTTAGGGCGTCCAAGCAATATACTGATCTTCTAGACACCAACTATGCAGCTGGCTTTGAGGATTTCAGAATGGAGGCTATAGAAAACTTCCCTGAAGTTGACTTCAGCTCCATCAAGCTTAATTTGAACGCTGCTGCAACCAGCTCTCTCCTCCAAACTGGCTCTGAAGACGTCAATATTGAGGACGACGCCTCGACCTTGCCTCCTCAGGACGATTCCCATGTTGATGCTCCCCCAACTTAAGGACGAAATTTCAACTTAGTTATCTTTTGTATTTTTATTTTTATTTTGGTCTATTGTTTTAGGACCCTTTTTTGTAATGCAAGTACACTCAGCTCATCCATAGTTTAAGGACGAGTTTATGCAAAACAAAATTTTAATTTTACAAGGGTGTTTGGACATTAGTTGTCCGCCCTGGAAACAGTTGAATATCGTTTTCTTTCTTTAATATGTGTTTGGACGAGTCTTTATTTTTCACATGCCTGTCCTGATGCTTAGCTCGTCCATTTTGCACATTTTATCATTTTTGTTGGAATTTCACTAAGTGTGATTTATCCATGAAGTAATGACTCAGCAACATTCATCTTTTTATTTTTGCCAACCTCTGTCCTGGGACTATGCATTTTTATTCATCCATGGACAGAAATATCTTTGATTCCTAAAGCACTCGTCTATGTATTTCCTTGTTCATGCTTTGGACATACATAATATTTTACTGCATCTATTGCATGGACGAGTAGATGTTAATCTCATGACGAGTGTAAGTTTTACCTCGTCCCTAAATTTGGACGAGTTAACTTCTATATCAAGTTTATCTCATCTCTTGATTTGGACAAGTTTACTTGATAAAGTTGACCTCGTCCCTTGATTTGGACGAGTTTTCTTGGATGGCATAAATTTCATTTCGTCCTTTTATTCGGACAAATTTGCCTTGGAAAAAATTTAAACGATACATCTCCGCGTCCAGAGAATTTTCTCGTCTTGAGCTTCTCAGCTCTTAGCTACATGAAAATCAATATCGCACACAACATTGTATACATAACATATTGTTTCAAGATGGGGCATACACTTCATAGGCTAACGCCTTTATTTAAACAACACAGACTATTACGTTGTCCACAAATTTAACATAATAATAAAGCCACACAAAATATAATAGCACAGTTTTTAATCCCTAAGCTTGTCTAGAGTCATGCTCCTCCAAGCTGGCATTCTACTGATAGTACTTCCTCAAGTGCTCCACATTCCAAGGATGCTCCAACTTCCTCCCATCAAGGGCTTCCAAGTAATAGAATCCTTGTCTTTTGCAGTTGACGATTCTGTAGGGGCCTTCCCAATTTGGTCCCAACTTCCCATGTGCTGGGTTCTTTGTTGCCAAAGAAACCCTTTTCAGGACGAGGTCTCCTATGTCGAAACGCCTTGGCTTCACCATTGCATCATACCGCCTAGCCATGAGGTTTTTGTACCTTGCCATCCTCTGTTCAGCGTTCATCCTTATCTCGTCTATTAGATCGAGGTTCAAACGGAGTTGTTCCTTGTTATCTTTGTCCTGATATGCTGCCACTCTATGATTGGCCATATGCACTTCTACAGGTATGACTGCTTCTGTTCCATAGGCTAGCTTGAAAGGAGTTTCCCCTGTAGGAGTTCTTGCTGTCGTTCTATACGCCCATAAGACACCTGGTAGCTTATCTGGCCATACTCCCTTAGCCCCCTCAAGCCGAGTCTTGATTATCTTTAACAAGGATCGGTTTGCAACTTCTGCCTGGCCATTAGCTTGGGGTGGGCTGGAGAGGAGTAGTGACTTTGAATTCCAAAGTGCATGCAAAAATCTTTGAAAAGTGCATTGTCAAATTGTCGTCCGTTGTCTGATACCAGCACCCTAGGTACTCCAAATCTGCACACAATGTTCTTCCACACGAAGTTCTTAACATTTTGTTGTGTGATGTTGGCCACAGATTCTGCCTCTACCCACTTGGTAAAATAGTCAATGCCAACCACGAGGAATTTCATTTGTCTTACACCCAATGGAAATGGACCTAGAATGTCTAGTCCCCATTGTGCAAAAGGCCACGGGGCCATCATTGGAGTCAAATACTCTGATGGTTGCCTGGGGATGTTGCTAAACCTTTGGCATTGATCGCAGACCTTGACATAGGCCTTAGCGTCAACTTGCATGTTCGGCCAATAATACCCTGCACGGACGATTTTGTGAGCGAGTGACCTTGCTCTTGAGTGATTGCCACATGCTCCTTCATGAATTTCCCTTATTATGTAGTTCGCTTCGTCCGGGGCTAAACACCTGAGATAAGGCTGGGAAAAACCTCTTTTGTAAAGAATTTCGTCCATAAGAATGTACCTGGCCGCTCTTACCCTCAACTTTCTAGCTTCTTCCTTCTCTTCTAGGAGTCGTCCGTCTTTGAGGTACGACACAATTGGAGCCATCCAATTTTCTCTATCTTCCACTTGTAGTATTTCTGGGATATCCGCACTTGGCATGTACTGAATTTCATCAAATTTGTCTATGGCTTCCCTCGCTGAAACTTCTCTCGCCAAGGCATCAGCTTCCATGTTTTCCTCCCTTGGGATTTGGACGAAGCTAACTTTCTCGAACTTTTTTATAAGGCGCATTACTCTGTTTAGATACTTCCTCATTCGTTCTTCCTTTGCCTCAAACATTCCATTCACTTGGCCTATGATTAACTGTGAATCTCCCAGGACGAGGAGTGACTTCGCCTCTACGGACTTGGCCAATTCCATCCCTTTGAGAAGAGCTTCATACTCAGCTTCATTATTAGTTGTCTGGTACTGTAAACGGACTCTGTGTTTTAGTTTATCCCCCTCTGGAGATTGTAAAACCACGCATACTCCTCCTGTATGCTGTGTAGACGAACCATCCACATAGACGACCCACTCAGTATTTTCCTTCTTGCCCACTTCGTCACCAATTGAGGTAAATTCCGCGATGAAATTTGCCAGAGCTTGAGCTTTTATGGCGTGCCTAGGTTGATATTTTATATCAAACTCACTGAGCTCGACGGCCCATTGGATCAAACGTCCTGCGGCCTCCAATTTGTTCATTGCCTTCTTAAGTGGGTGGTCTGTCATGACATTAATAACATGAGCTTGAAAATAGTGCCTTAGTTTCCTGGAGGCTGTTATCAATGCAAAAGCTAATTTCTCCATTAAGGGATATCGTCCTTCCGCTCCCCTCAGTGCCTTGCTGGTATAATACACAGGTCTTTGTACTTTGTCTTCTTCCCTCACTAATGCTGAACTCACTGCGTGTGGAGTAACTGCCAAGTATAAATACAATTCTTCTCCTTGCACGGACGGGCTTAACAAAGGGGCCTCAGTGAGATATGTTTTCAAATCTTCAAAAACTTTCTGACATTCGTCGGTCCATTCAAATGCTTTTTTGAGAACCTTGAAAAATGGCAGGCATTTGTCAGTAGCCTTAGAAACAAACCTGTTGAGGGCGGCAACTCGTCCGTTGAGGGATTGGACTTCCTTAACATTGCTCGGGGGCTTCATATTCAAAATTGCTTGAATTTTGTCCGGGTTTGCTTCGATTCCCCTGTAGGAGACCATAAACCCTAAGAATTTCCCTGATGATACTCCAAAAGCACATTTGCTAGGGTTCAATTTCATATGATACTGCCTCAGTGTGTCGATCGTTTCCTGCAAGTCGTCCAGATGCCTATCCTCGTCCTGAGTTTTTACCAACATATCGTCTATATAGACTTCCATATTCCGCCCAATCTGTGGGCGAAACATATGATTGACTAGTCGTTGGTACGTTGCACCAGCATTTTTCAAACCGAAAGGCTGATAACAAAATAATCCCTGACTGGTGACAAAGGACATCTTCTCCTGGTTCGCTTCATCCATCCTAATCTGATTATATCCAAAGAATGCATCCAGGAAACTGAGCAATTTATGGCCTGCAGTAGAATCTACCAGCTGATCAATGCGTGGTAACGGGTAACTATCCTTGGGACAAGCTTTGTTTAGGTCAGTGAAATCAACACACATTCTCCACTTGCCGTTCGCCTTCTTGACCATGACCACATTGGCCAACCATTCAGGATAGTGTATCTCTCGAATGAACTTCGCTGTAGTCAACTTCTGAACTTCCTCCTTGACAGCATTGTCTCTCTCTGGGGCAAATACCCTCTTCTTTTGTCGCACTGGTTTGGAGGAAGGGCATACACTCAGACGGTGGGTAATGACACTAGGATCTATACCCGGCATGTCTTCGTGACTCCATGCAAACACGTCTCTGTTTCTTTTTAGAAAACAAATGAGATTTTTCTTGATCTTCGCTTCCAGATCTGCTCCAACCCTGGTACACCTCTCAGGGTTATCATCATCTAGAGGAATATCTTCCAACGCTTCAATGGGTTCTGCCACAACTTTCTTTTCTTCGATATTCATTGTTTGAACTTTCTTGTCCGCAGCCAACATGGCTAGATAACATTCTCTTGCTGCTAGTTGGTCCCCCTGTACTTGGCCTACCCCATGTTCGGTCGGGAACTTGACTGATAAGTGGTAAGTAAATGTAACTGCCTTCCACCTATTTAGGGTTGGCCTCCCAATTATTGCATTATAAGAAGATGCACAATCAACCACGAGGAAGTTCACCTCCTTGGTAACTTGCTGCGGATATGCCCCCACTGTCACTGGTAATGAAATATTACCCACCGGTTGCACCTTCATTCCACCGAAACCTACTAGGGGGGAGCTTACTGGCCGGAGCAAGTCTCGTCCTAACCTCATCTGCTGAAAGGCTGGATAGTACAAGATATCAGCAGAACTCCCATTGTCTATCAACACCCTTCTAGTCTTGTAGTCCGCGATAAGGAGGGTGATGACAATAGCATCGTCATGAGGGTGATGGACTCTCCCCACATCCTCGTCCGTAAAGGTGATCGCCTGCTCGTCCGTAGTCCCTGCATTCGGTGATCGTCCAGAGAGCTAAACGCTCTGCACTACTTTCAAGTATGCTTTTTGTGACTTAGACGACTGTCCGGCAGAACTTCCCCCCAGAATGATTCTTATTTCTCCGAGCGATGGCCGTGACGATTCTTCTACCTTGGCTTTCAATTTCTCGTCCTTGTGGTCTCGTCCAACGAAATTTCTCAGCTTCCCCTGTCTGATGAGATTCTCAATCTGGTGCTTTAGATCGTAGCACTCGTTCGTGTCGTGCCCGTGATCTCTATGGAAACGACAATACTTATTTCTATTGCGCTTGTTGGGATCTCCCTTCATCTTCTCTGGCCACTTTAAGGAAGGCTCGTCTTTAATTTGCATGAGGACTTGCTCGAGTGGCACGTTCAAAGGAGTGTATTGTTGATTCCTCGCTGATGGACCTGCCCTCTTCTCTCGATCCTTCTTATCCTCAGTTCGTCCCTTTTTTGGACGAGGAGCCTGTTCGGAATGATGAGCAGGATTTGTTTCCATTCTCTCAGCCCTCTTCCTCTTCTTAGCTATAATCGCATCTTCTGCATTCATGAAGTTTTGGGCTGAATGGACGAGTTCAGCCATGGACTGAGGTTCCTTCTCATAAAGTTTATGTATAAACAAGTCAGAATTGACCCCGTTATGAAAAGCTGCCAACAGTAGCTTATCATCTACCTCGTCCACGGTCAGGGCTTCCCTATTGAAGCGTGTGATGAAGGAACGCAGGCTTTCATTTTCCCCCTGTTCTATCGTTAACAGACTGGAAGTAGATCGTCTGTGACGCTGACCCCCTATAAAGTTATTAACAAACAGCTTGCTTAATTCTCCAAAAGAACTTACTGAAGTCGGGGGTAATTTACTGAACCATACTCTAGCCGAACCCTTGAGAGTGGTAGGGAAGGCTCTACACATTATTTCATCTGGAACTCCTTGAAGATGCATTGTGGTCTTGAAGGTGGCAATGTGGTCAAAAGGATCTCGATTCCCATCGTATGAATCTAAAGAAGGCATTTTAAACTTCGGTGGTAGGGGATGGCCATTGATGGAAGCTGTAAAGGGAGAGTCAGTTCTATGAACCAAATCTTCCACTGGGTTCGCCCTCCTCATATTCTCCTTCATTTTGTCCATGGCCTTCTTCATCTGATCCATCTCTTTCTTTAAGTCAGATGCCCTTCGCGAAGTGGTATCCCTTGATTGAGTCTCATGCTGAAAGTTCTCTCTGCCCTCTTGACTCTGAGTTTGCCCTTCTTCTTCATGCTCTTGATGCGTCTGCCTTCTTAAATTAACCTCTCTCCGTAATTCCTGATTCTGGCGAGTTAACTCCGCCATTGCAGCCGCCATAGAGTGCATATGTTGGACTGACGGGGCCTGCATATCCGGTGCAGATTGACGATCGCGATGAGGATTACTCGATGCGTCTCTACTCTGTTGAGGGCCTGGGCTAGTTGCCCTTGATCTAGTCCGAACCATTTCAAACCTTTCACGAGAGAAAGAAATCGCAGAACTAAACAAGTTCAAGAACGACAAATACCTTTCCCACAGACGGCGCCAACTGATAATGCTGCAAAATCAGTGGGTTGAAAGTCTTCGGACTGCGACAATCTTGAAGGTTAAATCCTATAAAAACACAATAAGATCAGAGGAGACCGGTGGGTGCCGGCCCAGGGTCCTCCGATGGCAAAGTTAATCTTTTTGCTAGTCGTTGAAAGAAAGAAAGTGTTATCCAGAAATTTTCAGAATGTTTTTCATACCTTGCTTCTCTACCAACGAGCCCTTTATATAGTGTTCGGCAAAAGCGGTTACCTTGTAACTTCTCCAGTCATCGCGGGTTTCGGGGGTAACCGCTACAACCGCCACGGCAGTTACAATACTTAGATTCCATAACTGATTATTTACTGTAGAACGGTTGATGGATCCGTTGAGAACAGACACAACGCCTCATCTCGTCCGTTTTACCTTAACAAAGACGAGATGCTGTCATAATGCCTCGCCCGTCCATCATTAAGGACGGACGAGACCTTTCTACAATGCCTCGTCTTTGTTCCTCAGGACGGCGGAGACAAGGACGAACGTTGACTCGACGGAACCTCTTTTTCCGGGGATAAGATTTCGTAGACGACCTGAGCTATCTTTTTCCTTCCCCATTATATGGACGAGGCTTGTGGACGACTTGGGAGTTAGATATTTTTTGTCTCCCCATCAATATATATATATAAACAACTTACCCATTAAGCTAACTGAAACCTACTCATTCATTATTATTAATACAATTATTGACTCGGAAGCACAGGGGTAACATGTTAGCAAATACCTGGATAATAAAAAATATGCCTGAGAAACATCAATTTATCATTTTTGGTCTAAGACTCTAAAAGTAGAGACAGATATTGAGAATATGAGATAACTAGATAAGAATGATCCAGCCAAAAAAGAAAAAAACACACAGATAAGAATGAGGTTATAGTGTGGGATGAGGCCTGGTTAGGATTTTGGGCCCAAGGTCATTATCTAATATTGGGCCCAAACTAGGTCAATCTGAAGCCCATGAATCAGCATATTCTATTCTTTGTCAACAAAAACGAAAAAAAAAAAAAAAAACCGGGAAAATGAAAAAGCATTGGCGGGAATCCCATACATACATAGTATAAAAAAACAGGTACATGGGACATGGCTGGTCTGTGCATCAGATTTGAATTCTTAAAAGTCGAAGACCAAACAACTCTCCCACCAAACCAAATACTATAACTCTTCATTACCTTAATTTCTTCGCAAATCTCTGCTTCTGATCCACCATTGTGTTATATCTTCATCAGGTCAGTCAGTTTTTTTTTTTAGGGTTACTCAGCTAATGTTGTTTGCGGTCAAGAGCTAAATATACATGGGAAATTATCAAAATGTTTTTTTTTTTTTTACCAATATTTGTTTGTTTGTTTGTTTGTTTTTTTTGATTTAATGTGCATGGAGTTTACATAATGGTTGATTAGTGTGAACTATGTTATCCATCTTAGATTGGGTGGTTAATAACTGGGTGTGAATTCTGTTTAAGTGGAACATTGGATTCAATATATGCTTTTCTAATTGCAACTTTGTTTACTTCATTGGTCATTTAGAAAGCTTCTTAATGTGTGTGTGTTTGTTGAAAAGGAAGCCAAATTATTTAAGGGTTTTCTCTTCTTTATCTTGTGATTAAGTGTGAAGGGATTAAAGAAATCTGTTAAAATTATGGTTAAATGATTAAATTCATTTTTCCCAAAGTTTAAATTTTTAAGACAATCAGTAATTTATCAGAGACCTATTAAAAATTTCACTATGTTAGTAAGCTATATAACTTGGGAAATTTGGATCCTGGTTTTTGTAGAATCATATGCTCCTTCATAGTTTGTTTACATTTGTTAATTTGAGTACTCCTGTTTTTGCTAGTTGGGTGTAGTTTGAGACTGTGAGGTGTTGCAGGTATTGGGTGCTGTCATTTCAAACCTTCATAGTGCAGAAAAATCACACACAACAAGTTTGCCTTGGTGAACAATACAAGAAGCCTCAGATTAGTGAGGGCTTATAAGCAACTTCTGGTGTGCAATTTTAAGAAGGAACATAGAGCAAATTTTTGCTAATTTTGTATGGATTGTAAATTTGAAACCCGGCTCAGTGAAAATGCAGGGTGTGGAAATTGTAATGCTCTTTTGGAGACAAAGGACCCTATGAAATTGTGGCAAGAGATGAAACAGAATGGTTTCCTCTCGCCACCTGCTTTCACACCAACACCAAACAAGCGTGCTAGCAAACACAAAAATGAAATGCCCAATAGAAAAATGAAGCTTGCCAAGATAGAACAGACTAACAGGTTTACTGAGATTACAACACGAAATGGGTTGCTTGATGAACTGAATCCTGGGATTATGAACCACTTAAGAAACAGCAAGGTTGCAAAGGTTAAAAAGGTAGACAAGTTCAGTATGGTTGCTGCACCAAGTGGATTGCTCGATGAACTGAATCCTGGGATCATGAGCCGCTTAAGAAACAGTGAACAGGTCTATTCAATAATTTGGGCCTTGGTTAGAAGTGAGATGTTAGAAAATACTCAAAGCAAGCAGGAAAGCCGATTTAAAGAGGAAATCAGGGATAATGATGTGAATGAAGGTTCAAATACTGTATCAGTAGGCAGTCAAGTCAGTGGATGCTCCATGTTTCTGACTAGGCGTATGCATATGAATTCAGAACACGGGGAAGGGGTTGATGATATGAGTGTAGCAGTGAGAAAAGATGAAGATGGGTTTGACAAACATGAAGTAAAGTCATGGTCATCTGTAACCACGGCTTCAGAGAACGCTAACTCTAATGATGAAATTGTGTCATCAGAGAATACAAGCTCTCAGGAAGAGTCAGCAATGCTTCCTCCTTTTGATCGCACAGGTAAGTTGTGACCAAAATTAATAGAGTGATTCTCATGCTTATTACTTTTCATTAGTCATATATCATTATCTTAGTGAAGGCTGGTAGGAAATGGAAAAATCTATGTAAAAGGAAATACCAAACACCTATGGCCATAAAAATTGCCACTGTCAACATAAGTCATCGTTTGTTATTTCAAGTATTGCAATTGCTTAGAGTCAGGTTGCCTTGTCAACTGAAGCCTTACCCTATACTAAAAGCTTCTACCGGGCTAGCTGGAAAAACAAATACAGTTAGTGTCAGATTCTTTTCAAGAATGGAATACTTGCATTTCCAATCTAGGCATCCAGAAAGGGGTCATTCAATGGATCTGGCATGATCTTAGCAAGCATATCAACAGGGTTGCTTATTCCTTTCCAATCCACAGTATTACATTTTAGAGATTATGCAAACTTGGGTAGGTTTCTGGATTGCACTCCCGCCATTTTGGCCTGTTTCCTTCTTAACAAGGTTTTAATTCGTAAATTTAGGACAACCCCCAAGGGTGGAACAATCAGCTGGGGACCAAATCTCATGAAGCGGAGGCCATTAGTTTAAATCTCTCCTTTCTCCTCCCCTTGGGGGCCAAAATCTATATAAAGAATGTAAACTAGGACTCAAATGAATCATTGCTCTTAAGCTGCAGTTTTCTCTCTTTTTCACACCCTATAATCATTGCTCTATTCAATGATTGTCGACTGATTGTACTCCAAGTCCATGCCCACTCTCTCTCTATGCTTATATTACTTGGTAAATAAAGTCCAAATAAAGTGCCAATATCAGATGATTTTCTTCAGATTATGATTTTTTTTTCTAATACTGATTATCAGAAAGCATATTACATCTTAAACTGATTTGGATTTTATCCTTGCTTCCCAGTTGCAAATCTAGCTTCTCAATGGTTGGTTCTCCTTTGCCAGAATATCAAAGGGCGCCTTGCAGGTGCATATCACTCTCTTGAAGCTTCTATGAACATTAGGGAAAATTGTTAAACTTAATATTTATGTTTATATAACTTCCTGTTTGTTTGTGCAGCACTAAAGCGTAGTAGGATGAGAGTCAAGGATGTAATCCAGGTAGAACTGCCTTTTCTGATATCAAAAGAGTCCTCACCTGTCAAAGACAATGACCAATTATCTTCTGTGGAATGTCCCATGAGTACAATTCCTTACATGCATCAAGCAAAGTGGACTGCACTGTTTGATCAGATGGATAAAGCACTTTCTGAGGAAATGAATGATCTAGTAAGTTCAATAGGACTTAATATTATTGTCCGGTGTATCATCTTAGTTGCTAGGTGATTCTGAACTGTGAAATGTATGCTTCTTTGGTTGACATGATTTACTTCCATGGTCAGAACTTGAAATGTGCACTGCCTGAAATGAAAAGAAATGGGGGTTGAATGTAGATTTATAATGGCTTTGGCTTAAAATATTTCTTTATGAATTTCACTTCCACTACTTATTAAATCACATAATAAAGTGGCATCTGTGTATTTCTAGATACATAACAAAGTCCCATACAAGCATATTAGTGCTGAAGGTAAAAAGGTTTGTGGCTTTTGCTTTTGGATAACATTTTCTAATAACAATTTATGCTTCTCATTTTCTTCTAAAAGAATGCTTTATGGATATCCTAGAATTGAAGGATTATTTTTCATGTAAATATTAATTTTGAGAGGGTATTTATAGTTGGTAAGCTGGACTTTTATTTCAGGAAATCTGGTTGAACCAAATTGAAGAAATGCAATTACATGTGGGTCAATTGGAATGCAAGACAGATATCAGTTGACAGGCATAAAAGAGTGCAAAACTAGGTATTGCCTTGTAACCATCAACAAGCGCCCCCACACACCCCCCCCCCCCCCCCCCCTCCTTCTCTCTCTAAAAAGAAAACAATAATCGTTAGATTTTTTATTCAAATACTCAAAAAGAGTTAAGTTCTCAAATATTGTGTGATAATTTTTCATTGAGCTGCTTAACACAATTTTACATGAAAGGATGATATCTAATTATAACTTAGAATGTCAAGAAGTCTAAAAGAGCAATTGAATCAAGAATCTTTTCTATGGTGTTCGTGTAATCCTTTCTCAGAAAACATGGAATTTTCTAAACCATTTACGAAGACTCGTGCAACTCTGCAAGTCTGCATGAACTATGAACTGCCAAGTCTTTCATTAATTTTCCAGAAGTTCACATTCCATAAGTTCTTTAATTTGAATATTATACTCATCTAGATCCTGTTTAGTATAGATCATGGGTTTAACTCTAATAATGACATTGGGATCTTTTTAGAACTTGTTCGCTTGTGGAGTGGAAAGTTTAGTTTGACCAATATTATATGCTATACTTTTCAACTTATTGGGCTAATTTATTTCATCAGTCTCAGAGATTTCAGAAGATTGTGTGAATTTTCATCACATACAAGAGGAATAATCTGGGTCTTGTTGGCAGTGGTTGGAGATGAATCTATACAGCTGAATCGCTGATCGAGATCATACAAGTGTAATTCATTGTTGCCCTTTGTAAAGTCCTGGAGATTATGCACTAGGCTGGGTATTACTTCAACTTAAAGCCATGAGTTTCCCATTCACTAATTGCTATGTTCTGGGTAGACCTACAATGTTTTCCCATTCTGGCTTTAATAAGTTCTTAGAGACCACGAGACTGGCTTCATATCATCTCTCTCTAGTATGTACAGTTGCAGCTCATTGATCTGTTTTTCAAATCTTTTTTAAATGTAATAATAATGATTTGGTCAGATTTTCTAAACGAAATTTAATCAAGGAATCCTGTACAATGGTTTGGGTTGGTCTCTTTTTTTTTTTATTGACACATCCTTTGGAACCATAAATAGCTGGTTGTGAACAAACTGCTAGGTTACCTTTTGCCCTTCTTTCAAGCCAAATGTGTTACATAACCAAATGTATCCGGTATCAAAAATTCAGTCTCTAATAAGTTATTTAATTATTCAAGAGATAAATTGTTTACTTCTGCTATTTACACTCAGTAATGAACAACGCTTGGTCATTAATTGTTTAGGCTTGACTTTATAAAAATCTTGTTTGTGTTCGGTTTGTTTATAATTAAGTTAAACTTGCACTTAATTTTGAAACTTGATTAACAAAATAGTCAAGTTTAAGAAGGTTTTTTTAGTGAACAAGTTTGTGAACACAGGTTTTAAGGTTAAATTAGTGGAGGCTTGAGTTAAGCTTTTTAATAAAATTTTGTCATGGGTTTGATAAAAAAAAAAAACTACAAAATATCTGAACATGTGATTCTCTCATTTGCAATCTTATAGTGCCTATTCAAGGCCTAGGCTTTAGGCCACCACATGCCCCAATTTTTTTTTTAAAGGTTTCAACTTTCAACGCCCCATTAAACAAACAAAAGGTCCCAAAATTGCAAAAAAGAAAAAAAAAGAAGAGAAGGATCCAAAATTTGTAGAATGATAGGTATTTTTTTTTTTAAGAAAAAAAAAATGTGAGTTTTACATTTCTTTCCCTCATTTTCAAGATATCATCATGAGACGCTCTTTCATTAGATGCTGAGCAGAGTGGACTAATAAATAAGTTCCCATAGTGAGAGTTAAGTGAAGGTGCTGTTCCAGGGGAGAAAAACAGATGGTTTAGCACCTTTAGTTTGTAATTAGCTTTGCAATTGTGTACTTAAACTACATGTAGTAGTTGTAAATAGAACGACCTGTTGCTTAGTAGTATTCATATTTGGTTAGTTTGTTAATATTGTAGCTTAGTTTGTTAATACTGTAGCTGCCACGTGTATAGAAGCTATAGGTTGTATAGTTAGTTTTTCTGTTGCAGTTTTCCCGTATCTGTATCTAGTATATAAAGAATAGAGCAAGCTAATTATCAATACAAGAAATTCATTTCACAATTCTTGCTTCTTGCTCTGCATCTCTCTTTTCTGTGTGTTGAGCAATCCTCCATTGTAGAAGCTTAGGTTCGTGGATGAATTTCAACATGGTATCAAAACTTAGAGAATCAATTCCCTCTTGTATCCTCTGAATTTTCTTCGTTCATTTCCTTTAGTACTTTCTCGCGAATCAAACAGATTTTCCATCTGTGTTCTTTCTTGATTCTTGCACTATTGTTTCTCTTCTAAATCTTGATCTAGGGTTTTCAATTACTTAATTGAAAATTCCATAATTGGTTACTAATTTAGGGTTCTTCAATTGCTTAATTGTAGTCTCTGTTTTCTTGGATTTGTTTGACCGATATAGTTATGAGATTGATCCTCTGTGATCAAGAAGGTTCTTTGATTGACTAGTAATTTGAGGCTATTGTTTTTGGATTTCCTTTGTGTTGAAAATGGCTGATGTTGCTTCTAGCACCTCTGTACCCCGTTGCTCACCATGGGAAAATCCTTCTAGTCCTTATTTCTTGACTAGCAGTGATAACCCTGGTGTGTCCCTTATTATGGAACATCTCACTGAAGAAAATTATAATATCTGGAGTAGGGCTGTACTGATTTCATTGGATGCCAAAACTAAAATTGGGTTCATTGATAGTTCAATACCAAAACCCCAATTACTTGATCATCCAGGCTATACAGCTTGGTGTAAGTGCAATAGCACGATTTTAGCTTGGTTATTCAATTCAATCTCAAAGGATTTACAACCCAATGTAGTTTACTTCAAGTCAACAAGGGAGGTTTGGGTTGATTTGCAATATAGGTATTCCCAAGGTAATGGACCTAGGATCTTTGAGCTGAGAAAAGAGGCCAGTTCTTTGGCTCAAGAAGATATGTCTATCAATGCCTACTACACCAAATTCAAGGGTATTTAGGATGAATTCACTACCTACAGAAATTGCACCTATGGTCATCAAGTGGAATATTGTACAATGTCCTTTCTAATGGGGCTAAATGACACCTATTTTGCAGTAAGGGGACAGATTCTACTCATGGATCCTGTCCCTCCTTTGAGCAAGGTTTTCTCTCTTTTGCTTCAAGATGAAGAGCAAAGAAAGGTTGGAGCTAGTAAGAAGTTTCAGGTTGACACAGCTACAGTCTTGGCAGCCTTGGGAAACAAGAACAATGCCAAGAATTTTAACAGAAACAAGGCTGGGAGACCTTAGTGTACTCACTGTGGTGCCATGGGACATGTGGTAGATAAGTGTTACAAATTACATGGCTACCCACCTAGCTATAAGTTCAAGAATAAGGCTGGTTCAACTACTTTTGCCAACAATGTCATTGCTATAGAAGAAGGTTCAAATGAAGGTGTGTCCCTGACCAAGGCAGAATACCAACAGTTGATAGGATTGTTGAATTGCACAGCCTTCCATTGGACTTCAAGGTCATGAGCTCTCAGGTATTTGGTCTTTTCCTTCTTTAGAGTATTCTGTGTTTTCTTCTACTGTTGATATTTCTCATCTCAATCCTACTAATTTGATTCTTGATAGTGGGGCCACGGATCACATTGTCCATTCAATCACTTTCTTTAAAACCATCACTTCTTCTGTCCAAATTTCAGTTAGGTTGCCTAATGGAGACATGGCTAAGGTTACTCACATAGGAACTGTGCAAGTTTCAGCTTCTTTGATTGTTGAAAATGTTCTTTGCATTCCATCTTTTTCTTTTAACCTTGTCTCTATCAGTAAATTGACTCAAAATCCTTCATGTTGTTGCATTTTTCTTTCCCATTACTATTTTATACAGGACTTGCAACTTTGGAGGATGATTGGGTTGGGTAAGAAGCAAGGTGGTCTCTACACTTTGCAAACTTCTACACAGATTACTTAGCCAAAGTCTCTTTCTGATGTTTTGTCCAAGTTTTCCTCTCATTTTTTTGTAAACAATGTCCATTCTTGTACTTCTATTTCTTTAAATGATGTTTTTTGGCTATGGCATTGCAGGTTAGGCCATCATTCTTCACAAAGATTAGCTTTGATGAAATCCATTGTACCTAACTATAATTCTTGCAATGATAATAAAGTTTTTGAATGCAATGTGTGTCCTTTGGCTAAACAAAAGAGACTTCCCTTTCCTCATTCTATAACTGCATCCCTTTCTTGTTTTGATTTGGTTCATGCTGATATTTGGGGACCTTATTCCACTCCTACTTTGTCTGGTTCTAAGTATTTTCTTACCTTGGTAGATGATTGCAGCAAGTGCACTTGAGTTTACTTAATGAAACATAAATCTAATGCATCCTTGCTTGTTCAGTCTTTCTTTAACATGATCTTGACTCAATTTAAAACTTCTATCAAGGTTTTGAGAACTGACAATGATCCTAAGTTTGCCATTGACTCCTTTTATGCTTCTACAGGTGTTGTACACCAATTATCTTGTGTTGAAACACCACAGCAAAATGCAGTGGTTGAGAGAAAACACCAACATTTGTTGAATGTAGCTTGAGCATTAAGGTTTCAAGCAAACTTACCATTTAAATTCTGGGGGGATTGTATTTTGATTGCCACTTACCTTATCAATAGAATACCTAGTCCATTTCTTCATGGTTTAACACCTTATGAAAAGTTGCTAGGTCATCCTCCTGCTTACGATCATCTTAAGGTCTTTGACTGTTTATGCTTTGCTTCTACCTTGCATAGGAATAGGACCAAATTTAACCCTAGAGCCAAAGCTTGCATTTTCCTTGGCTATCCTTTTGGTTCTAAAGGTTACAAATTATATGATTTTTCCACTAAATCTTGTTTCATTTCTAGGGATGTTTTTAGAGAGTCTGTTTTTCCTTTTAAGCATTGGACATCCAAATCTGGGTTATCTTCTCTTCCGATCAATCATTCTATGTTTCCTTCTCAACCATTAGTTCCTGACAGTTTATAGGTTCAAGTCCCTTTAGTTTCGGCAGAATTTTCCCCTCCTTTGTCTTCTGTTGATGTTGCTGTTCCACCTAATGAGTTTCCATATTTGGTTCATCCTGATCAGGTTGCTTCTCACACTGATCATCACAATGATCATATTGTTTCTTCTCCTAATTTTCTTCCTGATGCTCCTATTCTTGCATCTGAACTTCCTGCCCTTAATACCACTACTTCTGCATCTGTTAGAAGGTCTAATAGACCTCATAATCCTCCTTCATACCTCCATGACTACCACTGCAATCTTGTTTCTACACATGTATTGGCTTCAGCTTCACTAACTCAGTCACATGAATCCATCGCTGCTAGCAATTCAGGTATTCTTTATCCTCTTTCTTCCACTCTTTCATATAGTAAATTGTCCACTCCACATAGAATCTTTTCTATTGCCTTGTCTGTTGCTAAAGAACCAGATTCTTATGCTCAAGCCTTGAAAGATCCTTTGTGGAGAGTTGCAATACAGGCTGAGATTGATGCACTTGAGTCCAATCATACCTGGGTGATGACTCAATTGCCTCCTGGTAAAGTTCCCATTGGATGTAAGTGGTTGTATAAGGTGAAACTCAAAGCAAATGGTTCTCTTGAGAGGTACAAGGCAAGATTAGTTGCTAAAGGCTTCACACAGACTAAAGGGGTTGATTTTTATGAAACTTTCTCACCTGTAGTGAAGTTTGTGACTGTCAGAACTTTGTTGGCCTTGGCCGCTATCTATGGTTGGAATCTCACTCAACTGGATGTCAACAATGCATTTCTCCATGGGGATTTGGATGAAGAGGTATATATGCTTCCTCTACTAGGTTTCGGTAGCAAGGGGGAGGTGTGTAGGTTAACAAAGTCCTTATATGGACTTAAGCAAGCCAGCAGGCAATGGTTTACCAAATTGTCATCCACTATTATTGATCTTGGTTTTCTTCAATCAAAATCAGATTATTCTATTTTTTCTAGGATTAATAAAGGTTCAATCATCATTCTTTTGATCTATGTGGATGATATACTAATTGCTAGTAATAATGTAGATGCAGTCAATGTCCTCAAGCAATTCCTAGACAATAAGTTCAAGCTCAAGGACTTAGGCACTTTGAAGTATTTTCTAGGTCTTGAAATTGCTAGAACCACCAAAGGACAATCATTATGCCAAAGAAAGTATACATTAGAGCTTCTATCTGAGACTGGTTTACTGGCAAGCAAACCTGCCAACATTCCAATGGAGCAGTTTGCCAAGTTCAGCAATTCTATTGGTGAAGATGCTCCTGATCTAGCTCTCTATAGAAGATTAATAGGAAAGTTGTTGTACTTGGCACTCACAAGGCTTGACATTTGTTATGCAGTGCATAAATTAAGCCAATTCATGGCTACCCCTAAAGTGCCTCATTTGCAAGCTGCTTACAGAATTCTTAAGTATTTGAAAAGGAGTCCAGGCCAAGGTTTATTTCTCTCTACAGAATCAGAATTGAGGCTTAAATCATATTGTGATGCTGATTGGGTAGCATGCCCTAACACTAGGAAATCAGTTTCTGGATTTTGTATTTTCCTTGGTGATTCCTTGACCTCTTGGAAGTGTAAAAAACGGCACATAGTATCTAGATCTTCTGCATAGTCCGAGTATAGAGCTATGGCCACAATAACAAGTGAGATAGTATGGCTCATATCATTACTCAAGACTTTGGATTAGAGCATAAACAGGCAGCTTCCCTTTACTGTGATAGCAGGGTAGCTTTATATATAGCAGCCAATCCAGTGTATCATGAAAGAACAAAACACATTGAAGTTGATTGCCATTTTATTTGAGAGAAGATTCAAGATGGTATAATTAAAACATTCCATGTTCCCTCAAGACATCAAGTTGCAAACTTCTTCACTAAAGCACTTGGGCATAAGTAGTTTCATTATCTTTTGTCCAAGATGAACCTAATAAATATATATAGTTCATCTTGAGGGAGAATGTTGAAGATTGCTTTAGTCTGTAATTAGCTTTGCAATTGTGTACATTAACTACATGTAGTAGTTGTAAATAGAATGATCTGTAGCTTAGTAGTATTCATATTTGGTTAGTTTGTTAATACTGTAGCTTAGTTTATTAATACTATAGCTACCACGTGTATAGAAGCTATAGGTTGTATAGTTAGTTTTTCTGTTACAGTTTTCCCACCTCTGTATCTAGTATATAAAGAACAGAGCAAGCTAATTATCAATACAAGAAATTCATTTCACAATTCTTGCTTCTTGCTCTGCATCTCTCTTTTCTGTGTGTTGAGCAATCCTCCATTGTAGAAGCTTAAGTTCATGGATGAATTTCAACATGCATTGACACAAGATGTCTCATTGTATTTGTGAACATGTAATCTCAATGCTATGGAAGTACTTCAAGAAATTCTTTGCAAGGAAGTGTTTTTAGTTTTTGAATTGCATAGAAATCAGTACTAGGGACAATGAAATCGTTAACATACACCACGATAAAAGTGGAGAATTTCCCTATGATCTTAGCGAATAACAATAGAGAATTTTTATGTCTAAAACAAGTTATAAGTGGCAAATTGTTACTAACTATTACTAGTGAGTTAAAATCAGTAACAACTTATCACTTAAAATTTGTTATAAAAGTATTATATAACATTGTGGACAAAGCAATTCTCTAAAGAATAACATGCCAGTGACTAGGAGAAGCAAACATTGAGAAACTTTGCAAAATATTGGTAAGAAGCTTGTGTTTTATTGGACCTTTCATTATCGGTCATTGAAAGGGCTAGTCACTAGTGTTGACCCTTGCATGGTATCAGAGCTGTGAAAGATAGGAACAATAACCAATAATGAGGGCTCTCTCTCTCTCTCTCTCTCTCTATATATATATATATATATATTTTTTTTTTTTGTTTTTTGGGGGTGTGTAGAGACTAAAGAGAGCCTTTACATTGATATGAATATATAAAATATTGTTACCATGAACTTGGACAAAGTATTGATAGCTTTCAAATCCCAAAATTACAATTAACAATGTAATTTTCTGTATTACTAACCAAGCCGAGTTGGAAGTTTGTCCCACTTCAATTACAACCCTACCCTCTATTTCTCAACACCTTTGTTTGAACAATTAAAATGATTATGCAATCCCTATAAAATAAAATAAAATGATTATGCAATCCATTTTTGTCTTTGTAATGATTTCAGAGTATAAAATCAATAGAAATCTTCAGATTCTTCTGCACAAGAAGATTATGCCAAAAAGGTAATATTTTCTAGCACAAGCAAATAAGATCATGAAAAAAAAGTCAAACACCCATCCAAATGATTTATTCTGATCTCTCACACACACATGCTGGACATACAAGAATTATGTTATATATCAATTATACGATTTACCTACCTTTTATAAGAGCATTTGCATTTTCATTGACTTTTCAATATGTTTGAAGAAATTTGGATTACGAAATTAGTTTATTTTTTCTCCTTTTAACAAAAGGATTGATTTTTTTTTTTTTTTTTTTTTATTTCGATATCAAAATGGTATGAATCTGTAGATTGGTTTAAGCCTAAACTTCCACATTTACATAAAAGAGAAATACGCTTCTCAAAAAAAAAAAAAAAAAAAAAAAGCATAGAAAAGAAATATCACTGCAAGGTTATATTACTTAAAATCATTCAATTAACCTTGACCATGCTTTATGTAGGCACGCCTATATATAAACATATGAGTTCAATTGCTAATTTAGGCATATCATTAAGTACAGTTACCTGTTTCTTTCTCATGTGTTTTATATGTAGTATAACTTATCACACATTCTCTTAAAAGTTACATAATTATTAAGTAGATTTTGTGGTGTAACTTTGCCTTAGAACATTTTTTTTTGGTTTAATTAGTTGGCCAACCGGAAGAATAAATCCAAAATCTGATCGCTCCTAGACATTGGTATCCTTAAGTTTTTCTTACAACCATGCTAGGAGTCTTAGCTTAGCTTTTTAGGTCCCATTGTCCATTGATAACGTTTGGTAACGTGTAGATTGTGTAGATACCATTTTTGTAAAAACGAATCCCTTAATCCACATAGAATAAGAATAAACTCTTTAACATTTAATATAAACAAGATTCTACTACAATATTTTGTCCAGAGAATAAAATAGGGGCTCCTCTCCTTCCTAGCCTAAAAAAGGAAGAGTATAAATAGAAGAAGATACTAATTGAAATAGTTTTGGTGAGCTGTAGCCTGTAGTGTAGGATCTCTCTCTGGCTCTGGGGATCTGAATTTGGATTAGGAAGACGAGGTGGTGACACTGTTGTTGTTTGTGCATCCCAAATACCAAAAAGGATCACGAAATATCTGTGACACCTTGATTTTGTAACTCATTTCCTTTTCTTTTTTCTGTGCTACTATTCTTAATACTCAGACCCTCTGTGTTTTTTTTATTAACCTACAAGAGCAGGAGGGCCCCCCCCACTGTAATAGTCCCACCCCCAACACAATATATTGTTTTCACATAGCTAGGTTCGTACCCTTTTAGGCCGAGTTTGTCAGAGAAACGTTTTTTTCATCTCCCTTTTTGCTGTCTTGTTTGTTAAAGCGGTCTCTTTTCTTGTCTTCCTTTAAAGGGTTTTGTGTGCATTTAGCTTTGGGGCTCTCATTGCAACCTACAGGCATATGAGAATGGCTTCTTCTTCTTCTTTTTCTTCAGCATCAATGGCATTGGGGGATGAGAAACCACATGTTTTAGCTGTTGATGACAGCTTGTTGGACCGCAAACTCATTGAAAAGCTACTTACCAACTCTTCATGTAAAGGTATATATGCTCCCTCTCTCCTTTTCTCTTTCTTGGTTTTCTTGATTTTCTTTTCCTTTCTCTTTTTTTTTTTTTTTTTTTTTTTTTTTTTCATAGTAAGCAAACAGATGCTATAGAACGTTATGTCTTCATGTCAGTTTGTAACTGAACGGTCATTCTCTCATAACTATTTTCAATCTCAGTTCTACTATTTCAATAGGCAGTTTTTTAGCGGTTTATAGGATGATTTAAACAGTAGTAGAAGTAGAAGTTGGTTAAAATGGTAGTCTTAAATTCCTACTTAAATCTTAACACAAAAGAAGAAGAAAAAAAGAAAAAGGAGTGGAAGTTGTTGTCTTGTCTGAGCGAGGAGAGGCCATCCATGGTTCACATCTTAGGGGTGCATCTTACTGATCTTGGTCACCATCACTCAATATCCTTTGAGGTATGTGGATCCCATATATAATGTGTGTCTATTTCACTGGCACTCATAATAGAAACACCAAGGGAGACACGTCCTTAAAAAGCAACTGCACAATGTCCAGGTGTCTTACCATAGACTTGACCAGTAGTCACCTGGTGGGCCGAAGCCCAGCAAGTTTTTTAAATTTTTTGTTCTTGTTTTTTCAGAGAACAACTTTCTCTTAATGGTAGGGTAACAGGGGAATCAAAAATGGGAAAATTAACGCTTCATATACACTCTATTTAAAATGTATTTTGAAAATATGGGGCCCGTTTGTTATTAGTGTTTAAATATCATTTTTCAGTATTTAAATAATATTATATGTATTTTTACACATTTTAAAAAAAAATATAAATAATGTTACTAAAACAACGTTACCAAACTAACCCTAATTTTAGTTAAAATTTTGAAATTATGTTTTCAAAACAATTTTAATGCATGAGACAATGTGTGTATGGTAAATATGTAATAACGAGTTTGTGATGATCATTTCTTGTAAAATTTCATGCATTGAGAGATGGTTTTTTTAACTTTTTTCAAAACAATTTTAATCCATGAGACAATGTGTGTACGGTAAATATGTAATAACGAGTTTGTGATGATCATTTCTTGTAAAATTTCATGCATTGAGAGATGGTTTTTTTAACTTTTTTTATTTTTCTTGAGAAAAAAAAAATGACGTTCTGGGCTAAGCTACAGACCCAAAGCTTGACACATCCATACACTTTAATCGTGTTTATCACATTTCTCAGCTAATGTGCTCCATTGTTCAGCACTAATCATATGACCCAGATAATTTATTTCTTTTTTTAGGGCCAGAAGGGCCACTTCCTGACTTTTTAATGCATCTCACTATAACCCTTCAACTGGCTTTACTTACGTTATGATGTACTGATGCCTAATATGTAATTTGGGTTCTTTTCTTTTAGTGACTACAGCAGAAAACGGGCAAAAGGCACTGGAGTTGTTGGGCCTGGGTGATGGGCAACACACCCTCAATAGCATTGTAAGTAGCCTTTAAACTTGAGGAAGTAGAGTAATTTTATTATCATTTTAAATAACCATTTACCTAAAGAGGCACTGCATATTATTGCTCTGTTGTTCATAGGTGTTTCGTTTATTTATTTATTTTGTGAAGAGATTTGTGCTATTTGGGTGGTTTTTGAGAGTAAAAGCATTGCTTATCCCAAGCTTTTTAACTTCTCACATTATTAAAAGTTGTAACCCTCCCAAACTGGCTCAAAATAGTGGCAACCAACCCAATGGATTAACCCAGTCAGATGGGCTCCCTCAACTAGTCAATGGTTACATAATGTAGATCAATAATTGCACTGACTCAGCTACTCCAATGGCTAAAGAATGTAGATCAATAATTGCATTAAAACTTTTTTTTTTTATATGCAATAATTGCATTAAAACTCATCAATAATTGGACGTATTACCTTTACCTTTCACTGTATAACTTATAAGGTATCTCTTTGCAGGCTTCGAAGGTAAACTTGATAATCACTGATTATTGTATGCCAGGGATGACAGGGTATGAACTACTTAAAAAAATTAAGGTAACAAAACTCTGTTTATGAGTCTTTTAGTGCATTATTGCATCAATCCCAGTCTCTAAAGATATACATCATTGATCACTTATTTAATAATTACTTAACATACCATGAAAGCATCAGAGTATATAAGATGTATTAGAGGGTCTCCTATCGACATATATGTATCTATAGCACTTAATGACAACTCTAACCAGAAATCTGTCTCTGTAAGCAGGAATCCCCTACCATGAAGGATATACCAGTGGTGATAGTGTCATCTGAGAATGTCCCAACTCGAATTAAGAAGTAACCACCAGCACTAAAAACTACATTTAATTTTTCTAATCTTATTTTCTTTTTCTTTTCTTTTTTTCCCAACGTTATTTAATTTTTATTATGTCTTCTGTTTTCTTTACTTGATCAGGTGCATGGATGAAGGAGCTGAGGAATTCATGTTGAAGCCGCTCCAGAAATCAGATGTTAATAGGTTAAGATGTCAGTTAACAAAGTTCAGCAATCCTCACAAAGGGATGCTTTGCATGGGAAGATAAGTGACTCCTTTAGAAAAGAAGAATATGCACCAAAAAAATCCATAAGAAAAGGAAAATGAAGACTGACCTAAGTGCATCTATTGCCGTCTAGAAACGGTGTTAGTTTAGTTTATCTTTCTATAGTTAATCTAAAAGTTTTGCTATGTATATAGCAGCACGTTATGTGGCTTTTGTTCTTTCTAATTGGCATTAGTGCAAATATTTTGTGGGGCTATGGCATTAGTGCAAATATTTTGGGGGGCTATGGCAAAATAACAGTAAAAGTTTCTTTATGATCTTTTTATCCATGAGTTTCAAAAGAATCCCCAATTCTATTACAAGTGAAGGCGTCATACCTTCTTCACGGTGTCCTGTGCAGATGCATCCTTCAGTACCTTTTGCACACAAAGAAGCTGAAGAACATAGCTTTCAAGCATCATCACCTGACAAGACGAGTTGTCACAGTTACTCTCTGTTTTCCTTACTATCCCTTTTTCCTGAGGTCCAATATCTTGTATTTCTGCAGCAACATACAAGTGAAACAGATTAATTCCCTAGAAAGAAAATGATGAAAAAATTTTGAACTTAAAAAATACCAAGAATTTTGTGAATGCAACTTAAAGGGTAGTTCATGAGAAAAAGTCCAAAAAATACACACCTTTATTCTCATTTTGACATAGAAGAGTAGCTTCATCGCCATCATAATGTCTGGCCACAAACATAACCATTTTAGCCTAGTAGGTTTACTATATGAACTCTTAGGCAAGGGAACAAAAAACAATAACAAGAAGACATATAACGTACTCTTGTTCTTCTACGATGCTTTGAAGCTTTTCAGAGATTGACAAAGATGATGACACCCGCTCTGCATGGTCTGGAGAAGATGTTTCTAAATTTTGCATTACTTCTTGAGATTCACCTCTCTCTTCCTCGCATCCACAACCATTGTTGCCTGAGCTCGAACCATCTATTGCCTTTTTATTCTCTGAAAAAAGGTCATTACCCATGCAAATTTCTTCAATGAGCCCTAATTTTTTGAAGGGGGCTGGCTGGATTTTTGCTTTATTTTCCACTTCTCTACTAGCACTTTCCTCTGCTGATATATCAGGAAAGGGTGTCTCACCATGAGAGCCAGCCAGATGCAAGGAACCCAGAGGCGTGCCTTCCAATTTAGAATCAGGAGATAAATCTGGCATGGTTGAGCCAAACTTAACCTTGGAGGATATAGGGGAATCATGAAATGCAAACTTTTCAGCGATGAAACTGCCAGAAGGTGAACATACTAAACGTTCCCCATACTTAGATCTATCAAAAGAAGATTTGGCATCAATATCTGATCTAGGGACAGGCAACTCAGTGGAAGGATCTTCCATCCAAATCTTGGAGCCTGAGAATGGAAGTTTTGTCTCTGAATTTCGAGAGAAAGAACTGAAACCTGAATTCATTTTAACTGAATTATATCCATCCTCATAAAACCAACTGTCATTTTGTCCTAATTTTCCTTGAGAGTGATGGGATGGTTTTGACTTTGATGGATTTGACATATTTGTACATTTTCCTGAACCACACAAATCATTTCCTTGTCCAATTTCATCCGTGTCTTTGTACCATGTCTCTTTGGCAAAAAATTTCTTCACATCATATTTTTTTCGAGGGCTAGCAAAAGCATTGCTATGTCTCCTTCTCTGTCTTGCTGCAGCATTTGATTCTAAATGATTGGTTGCTTCACCCCACACTATCATAAATTATGGGAAAAAGATCACTTCAGTAAACCATAAGAATGTATTCATGGTGAATATAGAAACAAACTAATACTGAGTAGTTAATAAAGTTCTTTGTAATCAAAGAATATAACCTGCACTGGATGAGCAGGACTCTTCGCTGCCAAAAGTATACAATGGGTAATGAAGCATTTATGTCAAAGTTGGAAATAATAACAAAAAAAACCATGTGAAATGACTTTGAAACAACTTGCAATTACCTCAGGATGCTCAAATTATCTTTTGCCTCTTCTGTTGTAAAGCAAAACCAATCTGATTGATTGGTTACATCTCTAAAATCAAACTTTCTTCCCAAAGTTGGCCGTCTATCATCAAACAAAGACAGAATCTTGAGACTATGCAAGTTACTTATAAAACCATCCAAAAATTTGGCCTACCTTGCTCTACTGGAAATCATGAAGTCAATGTCACTTTCTGATGCTTGGTGCTTGTAAAATGAAGCAGGTGACTCTGATTACCAAAATCAAGTGAGCAAAGCACAATACTAATAATAATAATAATAATAATAAATATATATATATATATATTTTTAAATCCCTAAAACAAATGAACCTACATTCTCTGTATTCCAAAACCATACCCCCCCCCCCCCCCCCCTCCAACCAAAAACAAAACTTATCTAAATAGGATAGAACTGTAGCAAAACAGGATCCCTGAAAAAGTTATAAGGTTAATCCTACCTTCTAATCCTAAGGGACCAAAATTTTAGGATAATAATATATACTGTTATACAAATGATTTCCCTAAGTTCCAGAAGAAACCACTACAGTAAAAAGTACTTTACCATGCTACATACACAATCTGAAGGGACCAGGGTAAGGTTTCCAAAGAACCAAGGAACTATTACCAATAATGATACTAGGCAAGTGCAGTTGGCAATTTTTCTTTTTAAAAAATGTACAGAGCAATGACAGAATATTTCCACTCCACTATAGTTTCATGAACTTGATTACAATATGTGAATAGAGGTACTATTTCATGGTTCAGCTGAGACAGAGCACCTAAGATGTTGAATCTGTCCATTGCTGTTGCAGCATCCCTGCACAGATATAACAATTTCATGAATAAGCTATACAGTGTCATTTCTTGAAAATGAGAATACAAAAGATCGGTCTTATTAGAACACCTTTTCTTCAGTAGATGGGATTCTTCAAAAGCATAATCTGACATCTCCAAGTGTCCATATTTTAAAAAATCCATAGAATTACTCTCAGTTTCAGGTGGCCAGTTTTTCCAAGATACTTCATGCTCCCTCTCATCAAGGAAGTTGTCATCTAGGAAGCAAGACCTAGCTGATGGACATTGAAAAAAAGAGAGAGCAAATTAACAGAATGATCACACCAGTTTTTATTTTTAGTAGAAAATAGAAGAATGGAGATGCAGATCAACTTATAAGCTTATAACTAACAATGATATGGGGAAATATACCAAAATTTCTTAAAGATAAAAATAATTTTTAAAAAAGAAGAAAAATAGTAAACTACCATCCCATATATCCTCATTGTTGTTTTCGCGGTCATAAAAGATTCTTCTGTCACCAAACAAACTATTTGTTTTACTATCATGACTGTCATGTTGCATCCAAGTTCTGGCAGAGACTGATTTCTGCTTGGGATTGCTATATGAATGAGTTATGCCTGATGAAAACTCCAGAGAACTGCCACATAGGGGCATATTGATATCTTGCATCATTGTATCCTGCATTCAGCATGTTGAAATAATTAATCAATTTTTTTCATTGCCAGGCTAGTCTCAAAATATAATAAAAACAACAAAAGAAAAGCTAACTATGGCATTAAGAAAAGCTTTATAGCTATGGCACATGAACTATAGAAATTAGAATGATGCAACAATTTAATTTGTATAAGAATGCATTCAATAATGCTCTCACCATTTCAATTTCAAGGTCACCCAGCAATGAGTTACGGTTCTTTGACATAGCTACTTGCCTTGCAGCCTTCAAAGGTGAGCAACCAAATGAGAAGTACCTATAATCAAACAAGCATTAAGAGTTAAGATGGGAAAGTGAAACAATAAGCTCATGAAGGATGATTCAGTACTGGAAAGTCAAACATGCAAGCTTTAACAAGAAGAGCAATGTGACCCTTTCTTTCAACAGAAGTAGACATCAAAAGAGAACTGAATCAAAGAACCATTTTTTTAATGGTTTAGTATTGTCAATTATGAGCAGATCACTTGCAGCAAAATCAACAGTAAGTCTAAAGCAGATACAAGGGAAACTGAAGAATATACTGGGATCGCAATCCAATAAGCACCCCTTAGCACATAAACAAAAGAACATGGACTGGATGTTTTTGCATAGAATTTTCTTCTAGCACTTAGCACTAGTAACTTGAACACTGGTAGAAGCATTTAAATAGGCATTGCTTTAAGATCTAGAAAAACAAACTAAATAGTTCAAACAAATTTCCCAGGCATTAGCATTGGACACACCTTGAAGCAAATTTCACCAACTAGACAAAGACAAATCAGTTATTTTTTAAAATGTGTAATTTTCAGTTCCTAACTATGAGAATACTCTTGCTTGTTTTCCAAAACTTTTTCATCTAGTCAAGCAAATACTCACTAAGTAGGAGGGGATTTTGACTTTCCAATGGCATATCAATTTATAAATATCTAGTCCTAGAGTTCCATAATTTTTTTTCAAAAAAATAAGTATATCATTTCAGTTGGAGAAATATCCTACTGATATCATTTTATTAAAGAAAGACTACATGTACAAAGACACAAAAAAGCCTTAAGAATTACAACATCGTACTGATCACTATGATCATGATATGGTTTACAAACCAAATTACAATGATGGTATTAGAATAATATGGATGGAAGATGGCAGCAAATACGTTACATGTCAATAGAATATCAGAAAAAGCTAATCCAGAATGATGATTTGGAAATGTCATATCTGAATTACCTGCCAGGTTGTTGTGGTGAATGGACTGGTGTCTCCATTCCCACTTTACCCAAACCTGATGAGTAAGAAACGCAGTGATAAATAATAGTTTATGTTGTTTAACAAATAATCTACCAATATATTGTGTTTGCTAATATTGAACACTATGAATTGAAAAATATAAAACCTGGCTTCATATACAAAACCAATATCATACCTTCAACCGAAAATGCAACATGATCTTCATGCATCGGATGGACTTCTTCATTGCCGTTCAGTTCATCATCACCAAGCAAATCAAGAACAGATAGCTCTAAGAGAGAGATGAAGTAAAAAAAGTTATGAAAATTCAACTTTTTTAGTCACACATATAACAAAGCACTTTCAAGGGAGGTTAGACAAGGGGATCCATTGTCCCCATTGCTGTCTATACTGGATATGGAAGAGTTAAGTCGGATGTTGAAGAGAACAGAGGTAGGGGTACAACAACTAGGCTCTCTATCTCCCATCTTTCAATTGCAGATGATACAATTTTATTGTGATGTGGATACTAAACATATTCTTTGTTTCTGAAGGATGTTGACTTGTTTCAAGGTCATTACAAGCCTGAAAGTAAATATGGATAAGAGTGAGATGGTCCCCATAGGAAATGTGGGCAACATGGAAGTCCTAACCCATATACGTTGTTGTAAAGTTGGGAGTTTGTCGATGACATACCTAGGGATGTCATTGGAGGCTTCCTTTAAAGCTATATTTGTGTGGAACCCTATCCTAGAGAAAGAGGAATGTCAATTGTCACAGTTAAAAAGCACACTTTCAATCTTACCTACATACTATCTTTCTCTTTTTACCATTCCCACCTGCATGGTCAACAGGTTGGAGATATTATATAGGAACGTTTTGTAGGGTGCCTCAGAAGTTCAATTTCTCATTGGTGGGATGGGATACAATCTACTTTCCTCTTGCAAAGTGTGGATTGGGGGTAAGGAAGTTAGAAATCTTTGACAAAGCACTATTGGGGAAATGGCTTTGGTGCTTTGGGAACAAAGACACTTTTTACGACGACAGGTGATAGCTGCTAGGCACAGGGACAACTGGGGTGGGTGGACTTCAAAGTCAGTTAGAAAGCCCATGGGTGTAGTTTATGGAAAGAAATTAGGGCGAGATGGGACAAATTTATTCTACATTTGCATTCCAGTGGGGGAGATGGCAAGCGCGTAAGGTTTTGGCATGACCATTGGCGTGGGAACCATTCTTTGAAGAATTTGTACCTTGCTTTGTATGCTTGCTTAGCAGTTAAAGATGCCTCGCTTCACTTCATTTGGGTTAGCCTAGTGGATGGGGTGGGAGGAGTTGGAATGTCAAGTTTCACAGGTTTTTTGGTTTTAATGACTAGGAATTAGAGTCTGTGAATTCTCTCCTTGATCTTTTATACAAAAATGTCCATTTTCAAGGGTGAGGTGGGTGATAAGCTAAGATGGAGACTAAACAGGAGTGGTAGGTTTGACGTTCATTCGTATTAGGAGGCCATCTGAGATACCATTACTACTCATTTTTCCTTGGAAGAGTATTTGGTGTGTCAAGGCTCCAAAGAGGGTTTATTTCTTTGTTTGGAAAATAGACTAGGGGGATTCTAATATGCGAGAATCTCATCAAGAAAGGTTTCTATTTGATTGGTTGGTGCTGTATGGGTCTGTGAGTGGGAATGGAACAAAAGCACGTTTCAAGATGTAAAGCTTGTTGACTCAATTGGAATCTTTGATGATTAGAGATCTGTTTGATTGGTCCCATGTGTGAGATCTTACCGATAGCAATTCCCTACTAGATTTTAAAGAATCACTTTACTTTGTGCATAATTTTTTGAATTATTTTTAAAAATCTTATTAGGCTGCTTTGTTTTCATTTTGTGTGCATAAAGTAACCTATTTTCTTGATAAAATACCATTTCAATAAAACACACACACACATATATATGCATATATATCAATAACCTTATTTTTGAAAGCCTGAGCCTAGCAGGGAAAGCATGGAAGCAAGAGAGTTCAAAGGTTATTGCCAATGAATGTTTGCTACTTACGCTGATCGGTAGCTGTCTTCCATTGATCATGTTTTGAATCAGTTCCCTTGAAAACAGTGTTGTTATCATTATGGGCACCAATTCCAACCCTGTAATAAATACATCAACTCTTCATGAGAAAAACATGCACTCTTCAAGCAAACAATTCACAGATAAAATCATGTTATGATATGAAAATAAGCAGATTTGGTTTCCAGAAGTCGCAACAAATTCAAGTACAACCACACAACATATGTGGAAAATACATCCTTGCTCTATTGGAAGCATTGTATTTATAATAGTACTGAGAACCACATCTCTTTAGTTGTTAATAAGTTGAAATAATGCTCTGTTGAGGGGAGTTTAGAGAGATGTTCTGAATAGGTATCAAGATGTATAACATGTGGACATACACTCGTCACTCACTTCTTTGGAGATACAGTCTCCACTTGGCAATGTGATGGGCTTCCTGTTTACGAACACAACCATCATATGTTAAACATCTCATATCCACTTATAAAAGTCCAGAGAACAGTGGTCAGAAAACATGCCTAAGTTCACACACTAGTGGAGATCCATTAGAGAACATACTTGCTTCCTTGAACTCGACAGAATCAGGATGAGTAACTGTGTGGGAAAGGATTGTTGGTGGACCCTTTGAGATATTATACTTCACTGTTGAAGCATTAACCTCTAGATCTTCTTTTCCTTATATAATTGTACAGTAGGACATAGAAGAACAGATAAGAAAGCATATATATTCTAAATAGCAAGAATAAAAACGAGTATATAAAACACATCAACTACAACACATCTTATACGGCAAGGCATCCAAGATCTCTGGTGAATCTATATTCATATTGCTAACACATTACTGCCCTTCCAGATATTTCATTAGCAGATTTAATCAAACTGACTCATTCACCAAAATTAAAAGCCCTAAGCCAATGGCCATTAAAACAATACAGTACAAATGTTACTAAAGATTTTTTTAAAAAAAATAAATTACCAACCGAAGTTTCAAAAAGAAAACAAAAAACTGGAAAGTGAAAAAATAGTCAGCTAATTGGTTTATTATGAAGAGTTAAGTTAGTGCTTGGAGCCCAATAATTGACTCCAGGGGCATGGAGACGGTCCTGTCACCAGCCTCTGACAGTCAAAGATGGCTCAATGTGCATGTGTGTTTGTTAGATAGGTTCCATCTCCATCTGTCTAATTTCAACAATTAAATATCCGATCCAATTACAAAATATAATTATGAAATTTCAGCATCACATCATTAGTCTTAATTCTCAATTTATTTAAACAAACTCAAGAAAATCTGCCAGTAACTTTTGGTATTGATAGAATATTAACACACTTACCACTAGGGCAAGCAGTGTAGCATTCTTGAGAAACTGTTGACAAGTTAAGCAAACTAAGAATATCCAGTGATCGCTGTTCTTTGTGATGTTCGCCACATGCGTTCATTCCATCAGCATAGCTCTCTGACCCAGCTGTCTGCTGCTGTTGCTGTCGTTTCCTTTGCTCAAAGTATTGCTTTTGCCTTCAAAGATTAATAAGAGTCACAACATACAGATTTTCTGTATCTAACAATATACTATAGTAGGAAGAACGGACATGGACACAGGAATGGATAAAAGTATGACACAAGCAATTTCTGAAAAATTATAACATAAATCAGCCAATACGACACCCTAAATGAAGTGTCCGTGCTTCCTAGCCTATAACACCCATCAAACAGAAATTATTTTCCCACCCTTGAAATAATTATTCATTTTTAAAAAAAAAAAACCCAAAAATAAATATCATCCAACAGCAAAATGCATTCACAAATATAACCCTATAACTTCATTTTTCAGCTTCTGCTAAAGAATTTCCATGCAGTTGATAAGAAAATTGTATCAAAAATTTTAAATTTAAAAAAAAAAAATGACAAATGTAACACATATCTATATACCTCTTCTGAGTAGACTTCCTTGACTGGAGTTTTAGCCATTCCAGCACAATTCAATGAACACCATGCACAAAATCAGAAATTCACACATATCAGAACTCAAATTCACCATCATTTCACAAAACTCTGAAGTTGCTTTCAAAAAATTTGAATGTTAAAAACATAAATAAACTTCATGATCATACAATGAATTTGAAAAACTAATTGAACTCTTTGACTCCGAAACAGCCACACTTACATTCGCCACTTTCCGCCTCGACCCTCCCATCCATTGCAACATTGTCAGAGACTCAATCTGAACCCTAACCGCTAACAAAACCAGAGTCAAAATTCACCGAAAACCTAGCAAAATGTAACGATTTTTACCAAAAAAAACAAAATTATGCAAATAATTTCAGAATTTGAAGAAATGTAAATCGCATGGTGTTCAATTATAGAAGAACAACTACCGAGTCCGAAAAGTTTCAGGAACTGAAGCAAAATGCTCTTGAACACGAAGCTTGAGCTTGTTCTTACGCTTGAAAACCCTAAATTTTTTCACAAAAATCAAAGTTGGTTTAAATTAACAAGGAATAATTGGTAGGTTGATTATCAAATAAAAACTTACGAAGCAAGCAAGCAAAACAACACAGAGAGGAACTGATTTGAGAGATTTGTCTGCAATTAACGAATTGATTGCGCTTCTCTCTGTGCCAAATGCCAATGCCCAATATCTGATTATCAGGCAACAGTAGAAATTTAAAAACCAACGAAGGTTCAAAATATTTCAAACTATTTGTATTTGTGACCGTAAGGACTCTGTGGCGCCTTTGTTAGTTCGTTACATAAATATAAATAAATAAAGAGTAAATTACAAAGTTGACCCATCCTTTAAGTCATATCTTAATTTGTTCTCTAACTTTTTAATTGTGTCAATTTAGTATCTAACCTTTTTAATACTATGTTAATTTGATTCTTACCCTAATCCCTTAGTTAGGAAATGCTAATGCGTCAAACGGAATAATAAAAAATGATTTCCCATGACACATCAACCGCTAACTATACCGTCATGTCAAATTTTAAAATAATAATAATAAATAAATAAACTCAAATTGAAATGTTAAATGACACATGGCAATTTACTAATCCTATTGTTTTAATAAAAATCTCACTTAATCTGTGTAATTTCCTCATCTTCTTTCCTCACCTCACTTCTCTCTGCAACATTGCCACCATCACCAAAGCACGAGAGACCCATCGATGCAACTTTGATTCAACCTAAGATTTTAAAGAAAATAAATCAAACACCATCTCCCTTCTCTAGACCTATTACCTAGTAAGATTAGAATTTTAAATATAAAAAAACATTGAAAACAACTTTCCGGATCTGTTAATATTAATCATTGTTAAATATAAGAATATAAAAATCTGAAAACAATACTAATATCAATTCATTCGAATCATATAGACATTTACAAATATAGATCACAAACAATAGGGAACATCACTACATTGCAGAAGCATTATGCCCAATCTCCAACAGCAAACAATCCCAATCGGCAAACTTGTTGCTCTGGTAATAAAGTTCGGCTACCCAATCAGCTTTTTGGCACCTCCTATCTCTAGCCGCAAACCCATCCACACCACCTTATAATTTCCACATCTTGTGATCAACCCAATGTGTGTTTCGAAATTTCCTGACGTTGGTGAAGTGGACTATGGGGGTGGATCGATGGAGGACAAAAACTTCTGAATTACTAACTTTAGAATTACTAATTTTAATTTGGTTTTTTTTTTTTTTAATAAGTTTGGTGCCACACATTTTGCCACCCCTCCACCAACCACAACTCGCCATGTGGTAAGTTGTGACATTTGTTGTGCCAAAATATGTGGCACTAGACTTACTCTTTTTCATTTTTTTCATTTTTTTCTTTTTTAATCTGATTTGCTAAAATAGTTAGCAGTTGATGTAGCATGAAAAATCAATTTTTATTATTTAATTTGACACATCAGCTTTCTCCATCTAAAAGATAACGGCAGGGACCAAATTGACACAATATTAAAAACGTTAGGGACTAAATTAACACAATTTAAAAGTTAGGGACCAAAATGAGATATTGTATAAAGGATAAGGACCAACTTTGTAATTTACCCATAAATAAATAAGACTTTATTTTTTTTTACGGTAAATACAAAATAAGACAATTTATTATTGAATAATCATTTGCATTTGTCTTTATATATGAATAATAATCTCTCTATATTAAGAAGATTTAGAAAGTTAGTTATGATTTCAAAAAATCTTAAAAATACCTCTAATCTGATTAGATAATCCTTATTCTTAAAAATAAAAAATAAGGTTAAAATTGTAATTCAAAACAAAAACTACTGTAGAAACTTTTTTTTCCTAAAAATTAGCGCACACTCACTATTTAAATATATCTACACATGTTTGATACATTATTTGAAAATGGAATTTTTGAAGTACCTGCCCATAATGTGTTTGATAAACTTCAAATTACGATCAAAGTAGCATTAAAAAAAAATTTAAAATTTAAAAATTAAAAAAAAAAATCTAGAGACACAATAGTTTTAACCAAAAAAAAAAAAAAAAAAAGAGTTAACATATGGTGGGTTGTTAGTAGCGGACTTATTAGAAGAGAACCAATAAAAATTTGCAAACTCAACGAATGTTAAAAAAAGTTGTCAAATTTTTTGGATATGTAGCATTAATCTAAAATAAATAATGAAACCATGAAAATTAAAATTAAATGGTCTTATGAGAAGCTATGCCGTTGCCATAAGCACTCCACAACATCTAATTGGAGTTAAGATTGAATTTCTTTGTCTCTAATGCAAGGCGTCAAATGAAATTTGTAAGCTTAGTTGAATGCTTCTGTTACACTGTTGCATGCATGATTGTCAAAATCTCGATCTGAATCCTACGATCCTACGATTTTATGATTCCACCTGCCCAAATGAAAATTTTGAAGTACCTGCACATAGTGTGTTTGATAAACTTCAAATTACGATCAAAGTAGCATAAAAAAAAAATTAAAATTTTTAAAATTAAAAAAAAAAAATCTAGAGACACAATAGTTTTAACCCAAAAAAAAAAAAAAAAGAGTTAACATATGGTGGGTTGTTAGTAGCGGACTTATTAGAAGAGAACCAATAAAAATTTGCAAACTCAGCAAATGTTAAAAAAAGTTGTCAAATTTTTTGGATATGTAGCATTAATCTAAAATAAATAATGAAACCATGAAAATTAAAATTAAATGGTCTTATGAGAAGCTACGCCGTTGCCATAAGCGCTCCACAACATCTAATTGGAGTTAAGATTGAATTTCTTTGTCTCTAATGCAAGGCATCAAATGAAATTTGTAAGCTTAGTTGAATGCTTCTGTTACATTGTTGCATGCATAGTTGTCAAAATCCCGATCTGAATCCTACGATCCTACAATTTTATGATCCCACCTGCCCAAAACGATTCGGATCTTTCAAAGATCTTAGCGATCATTCAAGATCAGTAGGATCGTACGATTCTGACAATCCCAAACGACTTGGTTTCTTATAATCTTCTTTAACTTGATAGAAGACTCAGTTAGACCCAAATGAAAAATAAAATCCTAATAAATCAAGTTTTTCTACTCTAATGTAGAGAGTGTGTCAATTTAAATGATGCTTACAAATAGATGTAGTAATGTATGGTAATTATATCAATGAATGTATAATTTATGTGATTATTTAACATGCCAATGTGTATTTTTTTTGTTTTTTTCTCAAATAATGTAAGATCTTACGATTTACAATCCGATCTTACGATCCACGATTCCACTTACCTTCCACGATCCTACGTAGGATCTCAATTTTGACAACCTTGATTGCATGGATGTTTTTAGACACTTATTCATAACCGAAGTCTTTTGCTCCATTGACATCATGTTCATCTTTAATAATCATATTATGCAGTATTGTGTATGCTTTCATAATGTCTTCGTGAGTTATATGATTCCAAAAATGTGTAGGTCAATTCACAATTATAGATCATGTTACATCAAAGTGTTTCTTCTTATAGGCATTTTTGTAGTGATACTTTGGGTTAAGTAATGTGTTTGAACTTGGTGAGAGTGTGTAATTAAAGTGTGTACGTGTTTAGCAGTAAATTTGTTTATAAAAAAAAGTATTTTATCTTTACTTTATGGAATTGTGATTGTTTTACAAAAGTTGACTAGTATAGCTATATATCATTAGTAGAATAGTATCTCATTATATAATTATGACCATTGATCTAATCATCAAATGAGCTCACCCAAAAAATGATTTTACACATTAATATCATTTAAAAGCCCATGTATCCCTCAAAAACTGCTTGTCATATCCAAATATCTTATGATGCTACCACATCCAAATAATTGTTGGTCCATTATAATATCTAGAATACTGACCGTCCACTAATATCAGTCAATTTTCGATTTCTAATGTATGCAATCAATGTTCCCTTACATCCCTAGATATCCACACATTTGGACAACTACAAGCAACCTAACCATGTCGTTATTATGTGGTAACCTCAAATATTTGTAAGATGAAAATTACCAACCACCACTTTAACAAAATTTTGAAACTTTCTATTGCGGTGAGTTGTTTCTAAGGGTGCATTTGTTTTGGCTTCAAACCATTTTAGAAAATCATTTTACACCTCACCGCGTGTTTGGTTGTGCATGGAAAATAGAATTTTCTGGAAAAGCATTTCGTTTAACCGTAAAATAAAGGCTTTGACCTGGAAATTGTTTTACGTTTCTATTTTCACTTCAAAACCATTTCCGAACTCAGACGCGCAAAGTGTGAGAGAGAGAGAGAGAGAGAGAGAGAGAGAGAGAGAGAGAGAAGAGACAGTAGAGAGCCTTCGACTTCGCGCAACCAAACATGCTGGCAAGATCGCGCCCTAATCCTAGACGCGCCAGCGAGATCACATCGTTGACTTCGCGCCGCCGAGATCGCGCCACATGAAGCCTGCTGCCGCTTAACTGGTCTCGTCCTCATCTGGGTCAGATCATCTCCTCCTCTAGGTCGATCTCGTCGTCCGCCACTCGCCGATCTATCTCCTCCTTTAGGTCGATCTCGTCGTCGATTTGCTTTCTCTCTTTGATCTCTGATTTTTTTTTTTTTTTTTGGTGGTGGTGGCATTTTGGTGGTTTCTGTGTTGTGTGGTGGTGGGTTTTGTGTGGATAGTTGTGGATTTTCTATGGGTCCTAGTGTGTGGGTCGTGGTGGATTTTTTGTGGGTACTGATGTGTGGGTGGTGGTGGATTTTGTGATATAAAATTTGTTTGGGCTGAGAAAATGTAAAAAATTTGTAGGAAAATAGCATTTTCAGAATATTACCAAACACTAAAAATTGTTTTCTAATATAATTTTTAAAATGCAACTAAATACTAGAAAATATTTTCCTTTTATTTTACACCCGGAAAATATTTTACACTGAAACAAACGTAGCCTAAAGGGAAGATGAATTGACTATTTTTTAAAAATTTTTTTTTTTTATAAGGAAGAGGAATTGAGCATTCTGACATAATTTATATTTTTTTTAATGATATACGGATCATGCACTTCTAGTGTAGGTTGAATATAGAGAAAAAAGAAGACGGTTCATCCAAAACCTTCTCCAAAATACATTAGAATGATATACAAGTGATTCAACAAAATAGTCGAAAAAAGTCTTTGTTGGAGCATTTTAATATCAAATAATTAAAATGAATAAATGTTATAACATAAATGTAAAGATGTGGAAGTGAATATGGAAGGTGAGGAGTTAGTGAAAATGTTTAATCCTACATTGAAAATGAGAGAGACTATTTTATTCTTTTTAATTGTGGTGATTAATGGGCTAAAATGAATTGTCTCAGATATTGGACTAAATACGTGCGCAAAGGGGAGGTGAAGAGTGGAGGTATCAAAATTGTAAATGAATCAGTCTCTTAGATCCTCCCACTTGATAGCTCATTCAGAGTAATTACCGTATTCGTTGGTGAGTAAATGGCCCAAATTAATACTCCATTTTTATTATGGACAATGAAGAGCCATTAATCCACTTAATGGACTATCCGTTTGGGTCTTTTCATTCTTCAGAAACTCCTTATCTCACCATTAATTGAGTAACTCCAGCCCATCAGATTAATATCCAACAATTAATCTTGTAACACCCACTACATCAAAATAATGGACCTAATTAATCAGAATAAATTGAGTAGTAATTTCGTGAGGCCTATTGAGCCTATAAATAGACTCATTCAAACCCAATCCAAGTTACTGAAAAAATACACTAAAAAAATAGAGAGGTTCTTGGCAAAGAAGAGTGTTCTTTCTGGTGGAGCTTTGGGCTTGAACACTTTGTGTAGAGGTCATTCTAGCCATACGACACTTGTTAGGCTGTTGTATCCTGGGAGAGACAAGTCAAAGACGGCCTGCACAGGGTACAAAGTTTAGCCAACCAAGGGCTTGAATCTCCTTAAAGAGAGCGAGTGCCGTGCCTTAGTCCAAATAGTGTTGTGTAATTTCTCTCTTTACGTTAATAATATTTAGAAGTATTATTCAGTTTCTCGTTGTGTTATTTCCATTATTATTGTGTTTGTATCAATAGTCTTTACTGGCCTCGTAAAGATTCATGTTGAATGAATGTGTGGACTTGAACATAACCATGACATTATGTTGATGCTCTCTCCCTTTCCAGTAGTTCTTCTTTCCATTGCAAGTAGTGGAATTAACTCAAATCCATCATTCAAGAGTCAATGAGAAGTGTATGCATATATAATTTCAAGCCATATACACGTGAGTGAATATTTTCTCTAAAACATAGTGAGAAAATAGAGGTCTTATTGGAGTTCCTTTAGGTTGTGTTTGAAAACTTGAATTTAAATTTGGATTTAGATTTTAAATTAATGAATTTGATTTCAAATCCATTAATTTTAGCTGTTATTTCAAATCTATTGATTTTAAATCCAAATCTTCGACATTTTTTAAAATATCCAAACAAGATATTTGAATTTTAATTACTCAAATCCAAATTCAAATGTTAAAATCATGCCATCCAAACGGACCACCAAGGAAATCGTGTTTTATTTGTTTTAATTTTTATTATTTCCCATAAAAAAAAAAAAAAAAACTATTATTATTACATCAAAGAGCTAATACGGCAATTGAATAACCCGTAAAACGGATCCTATTGGGTTGCTAGGCTCAGTGTGTTATGTGTTTGCAACTTGAGAGTTTTGGGCCTCGGCCCCATTAGTAACCCACAATGCCAAAAACCCAAAAAGCCGCAGCCCAGTTAATTGATTTAGTAGAATCGGGCTTTTCGTAATTTAAGGAATCTATATAGACTTAGAAAACCCTAGCTGACTCTTCCTTCACCTATAAATGCAGGTTAAAGAGAACGAATCGTTGCGCCTCACAAATCTGTATGATAACAGCGTCTACGCTATCTGCATCTCATATTCAAATCTGGGTTTTCATTTTTTTTCTTTCTTTCTTATATCTTCCAAATCAAAGTTTTTCATATCTAAAAGCTCTGCATCCATGGAATTTTGTAGCATTACTAGTGTCTTTTTAATCATTTGTTGTTAGAGCCGTGTACAATAAGCCGATGCTCTGGATTATAAAAGAATGAAGGAAGCATGGTAGTGTACACGGAAATTGAATTCATGGGTCAACATGTCTGCTCTCTCTGATGCCTTATCTTGATTTGAGGGCCTGGTTTAAGACCCACATCTTTTCAATAAATAAATAAATATTTTTCTTTCATTTCTTTCAATCTATGGTTTGATTTATTTTTGTTTGCTGTACATCTCAGAGGTAGGTTGTTTTTAAATTCTTTATAAAAATAAATTTAGTTGGACCTTTTTGAAGTAGAGAGTTTTTACTTGGTCTTGGAAATGAATACAATGACGAAGTGGTATACTGTGGATGTTAACTTTTATCATTTCTAAAATGAAGTTGTCAATTGTGGATGAGGGATGAGGTTAAACTCGGCATGGTGCATGTTTAACCATGACAAGTTTTAAATATCGAATATATTCAGTCATTTTGGAATCGGTCAATGTTTTTTTTTTTTTTTTGGTGATAATTGATAATTTTAATTTTTTTATATTATATTTAGTCGATAGTTTAACTTTATCTTCATTTTCATTAATAAAAAAATTATTCTTTACAATTTGATTGTTGGAAGAGTGTAGACTTGGACTTGGATGCCTACCTCCCTTGGATGGAGCCAAAGGCCCTTGACTGCACATGGATAATATCGATCATCTAGGTTATCTTACAATTAAAAAAATATTGGATATCATTTGCATTTTTCAATTTTTTATTTGTTTATAGAGCTCCAACCTATGCTCTGCAATTGTGAATTTTGCTCTTTTTATGGGATCAAAATACCAATAGATTTTTAATGTAAGTGGAGATTGAACATCTAATTAGCTATTTGAGACTATCAATTGAGCTAATTGAAAGTAATTTCAAAATTTTATTATCATCACAATGAAATTTCAATATAGTAAACCAACAAAGTCTAAACAACAAACAACAACCACGACTTTAAAACACGTACCCACATATGGCACATTGTCCTATTCAAAACGGAGTTACAAAATAAAATGGCCATAAGCATCAACCCCATCTACTAATCTCAAGCTGTCTATCATTCAATTGCAAGTTTGGATTCTTAGCAAGAGACATTTTAAAAGATGCTTGACGAAATTCTCTTTGAAAGTGAACATTCAAAAAACAAAAGATCTCTGTTTTCAATTCTTCCTCTACATAGCTAACCATCTCCTGTTATTAAGGCATGCTCTGGGAATGGTCTTACAAAATCACCTCAAGCTACTCTCGTACAATTTTTTTTTTATCAATCAATAACTCTAGACACATTGAAAACTTCACATATTTTTTCATAGCAAGTCTTTTTCTTTGAGCTGCAGTGGGCTCATAAGAGATGAATAGCATTATGCGTGTGTGAAATAGTATGCGGAAAAATCAATGCTTCTAATAGCACTTTTCATTAATAGGAGTCACATTATCCTTAAGCGATTTTTCTTATTTAGAAATGTATTTCCATTAATTTATATTAACATTCTCATTTTAAATAGAGTCAATTTGCGAATATATTGTTTCTTAACAACCCAACATTTATAATCAAAGTATAACTGGTTGTACACCAGTTTTGTAAAACTTTCTCTAGTTCCATGTACAATGTAGAGAAATTTTGAACCCAAAATCATCAGCTATTTAAAAGGTTTAATTGAGCCAATACTACTCAAGTTACAAACAAAAATAAGATTTTATGAGAACTCATGGAGATTTAAAGTCATTGTTAAGAGAGAAAAAGTACCCACTGCCCATTAAATCAATATGATCAAATTTGGTATCAGAGCAGGATGCAACACTAAACAGGACCAACTAGGAACAAACAGTAGGTTCTCTGACCTTCTTCATAGTGGCCACTCTCATTGATTCATTGAAGTCGCAAATTATGTGCCAGCAGAAGTAGTTAGCATTTCCTGCAATGTTGCAAACTGGCAATAGGGTTTACAACCTCACTTTGTTCAGATCAGGCATTAAAGGGGATACCAGTCTACATGTGGAGACTGAAAAACCACAAAACATTGAGCCAAAATGCCAAATTATTTTATCTAAGAAAGACACATTAAATATTGTGAAATAAATGGTGAATGAATTGGTCCCTCTTCCAAGTTATTGGAAATTGGGTCACAGTCCTTTAAACTAGGCAGCGTGTGATGACAAAGATGTGAGTGTGACGTGGGCCAAAATGGCCAAATACCATTTTTTTTTGAAATTTTTAGCAAAAAACCACTGTTTCAGAAATAAATAGCAAAGTACCACTTTTTCTAGAAATCGAGTTTCAGAAACTCGAGTTCCTCTCAATTTTGCCACCGTGGCATTGCTGACATGGAATTTCTATGATTAAAAAAAATTATGTGGTACTCGAGCTTGAGAAACTCGAGTTCCATGCACAGTACTCGAGTATACTAGGCTCGAGTACCTTTTAGAAATAAAATGCAGGGAAAAAAAATTTACACAGTACTCGAGTTTCCCAAACTCGAGTACTGTGTAAATTTTTTTTTTTTTTTTTTCTTTTTGTTTGGGGATAATCGACAAATAAACATAAAGATAAAAATAAGTAGCTTTTTTATGTTTTTATTTATTTAAATAGAAGAATTGTAAAATATAGAGATTTTAATTTCGAAATATGAATTTAATTTCTACATTAATTAAAATTGTTCATTGTTTGTTCATAAAAATTGTTCATTGTTTTCTATATAAACTATTTCTACGTTTTTGCATAAAATTAGTTTCTGTTCAGCATTATTTAAGAAATTATTCACTCTCTTTTTTGCATAAATTATTTTCTATTCACTATTTAAAAAATTGTTCACTGTTTTCTTATAAAACACCTAGTGAAATCGTGTTTTCTAAATTTAAACACCAAATCTGAATGCTTTTTCATGTTTGATTTTCACAATAATTGAATATATTTTTCTGCATTGATAAAATCTGTTTTTACATTAATGAAATTTTCTCTCTGCACATCATATTTACTATACATTCAAATCTTCTTATTGTATTCATAAAATCTGTTTTTTGTATTAATTAAAACTGTTCACTGTTCACTGTTTTGTCATAAAAATTGTTCACTGTTTTCTGCATAAACTATTTCTAGCATTGGCGCAGTTATTGCACTTAAATGGTTTTTGTGTTTTTTTAAATATGTAACCATATGTATAATGGACAAACTCCATGAAAGAAAAATGAATGATTCGTATAAATCACCTAATGGTAAATGCCTCAAAAAATTCGAATTTGTAAAAAAGTTTGAATTAGTTGAATGTAGAAATTCGAGAAAAATCGATGGAAAATCAATGAACGTACCAAATCATGAATGTGTACATAAGATGTATAGATAGTCTAGACTTGTTGAGAAATTTGATTTCATTGAAAGTACAAAATAATGAAAATTCAATGGAAAAGTATGTACGTTAGATATATAGATCGTATGAATTTGTTTAAAAATTTGAATTTGTTGAATGTACAAAACTGTGAAAACTCAAGGAAAAATTGTGTACATTAGATGTACAGATAGTATGAATTTGTTGAAAATTTTGAATTCGTTGAGTGTGTGAAATGGTGAAAATTCAAATGAAAATTGAAGAACATACCAAATTGAGTAAACTTAATGGAAAATTAATTACATTAGATGCACAGATTATCTATTTTTTTGCATTGATAAAATCTATTTTTACACTAATAAAATTTGCTCTCTGCACACCATGTTCACCGCTTTCTCATAAAAATTGTTCACTGTTTTTGGCATAAACTGTTTCTAGCATTATGCATAAAATTATTTTTTGTTTAGCATTATTTAAAAAATTGTTCACTCTCTTTTCTGCATAAATTATTTTCTGTTCACTATTTAAAAAATTGTTCACTCTCTTTTCTGCGTAAATTATTTTCTGTTCACTATTTAAAAAATTGTTCGCTGTTTTCTCATAAAACACCTAGTGAAATTGTGTTTTCTAAATTGAAAAGCCAAATCTGTATGTTTTTTCATGTTCGAATTTCACAATGATCAAACTTTTTTTTTGCATTGATAAAATCTATTTTGATACACACTTTGTCAAAATTATCCAACAATGATGGATTGTGATTGGTTGTTTATCACTTTCTAATAAACTCACTATTTTTTCTACTTCACCTACAGTCTACCATGTAGAAGTATAGAACAAGTGTGACAGAATGAGTAGAAATTAGAGATGATTTGAATACAATGAATCGTAATGTATTGAAAATTTCCCTTTATTACATTTTATTATTATTATTACTATTACTCCTTATTTAGTTTATCTAAAAAGTTAAACATTTTTGGGTTTATTCAAAAATCTATGCCACAAAATACATGGTGGGAAATCTAGACCAAAGAATTGCCAAAATAAAAAATTGAGCGGCATTGTTGCTGTACTTAAATAAGTTGTCACAAGCAACATAAATTACCAACCAACCAAAAAAAAAAAAACAAAAACTACATCCACCTGATCAAATAAAGGTGGTAGGTTGGGTTTTCAGTTTTCACATACAACTTCGAAGCAGGTTCTTGACCAAATATTTTGTTTTTCTAAAGTCTTTCAATATCAGATTTGTTATATACTTTCCCTCTGTCTAGGGGCTGAGAGAATAGAATCAATATGTCTGGAAAAAAAAATGTTTGTAATAGAATCTATGTTGGTTTAATGGCTGCAATCGTGCCTGAAAAATAAAATAAAATGTAGCTCAATAATCAATTTTCTATTATGACTTTTACCTCAGAGCATGTTTTGAGTATCCATTTATGTGTGTGATTTTGAACTTGTTTCTGTGTTTTTTTGGTGTTTGAAAGTAGTTGTGCCTGTTAAAAGTACTGAATGCTGATGTTATGATCCTTAACACTCAAAACTGTTTGTAAGATGGATTTTGGCTCAAGTAGGACATGATATACTGTTCACTATTTTCTGCATAAAATATTTCTAGTATTCTACATAAAATTATTTTCTGTTCAGCATTATTTAAAAACTTGTTTACTCTCTTTTCTGCGTAAATTATTCTTTGCTCACTGTTTAAAAAATTGTTCGTTGTTTTCTCATAAAACACCTAGTGAAATCATGTTTTCTAAATTTAAACGCCAAATCTAAAGTTTTCATTTTTGAATTTCACAATAATCGATCTGTATTGATAAAATCTGTTTCTACATTAATAAAATTTGCTCTCTACACATCATGAGTTAGTACAAATTTAGTATTGATGATTTTTGTCATTTAAATGAAGGTTGTTTTTTCTTTTAATAGATAAATTGTATTTTAATATATTAAGAAATAATTATTTTGTATTTTTTTATTTGTTGATAGTTTCTTAATACTAAATAGATGATACACATTTTTTGTTTATATTTTAATCCCCTCAATCAAACTTCTATCTCCATCTCTGAATCCAAAATGGCCGAAACACATCGGAATGACCTGAAATTATTCCCGAGGTGGAATATGGGGTGTTACTACTTAAACAAAATGGTAATATAATAGCAATTTCTAAGGTTCTACTATTTTTAAGCTTAGTTTCCGTTTACAGCTTATTTAGCTGTTTGCTAAACTTTCTGCTGAAAGTGTGCTAAATTATATTTGTACTTTGAAAAAATTTGAAAAGGTAAAAAATAATGCAGGAAAAAATGAGGTTTTAAAAAGCTGTACACAAAAACTAAAAGGTAAAAGTTGAAATTGATGCCAAATAGACTATGCAAATGCCAAACAGACTATTAAGAATTAAATTCTTCACTAACCAATATTTCACTATGCAAATGGCTCAATTTTGCTAGATAGTCCAGACAGATACAGACAGATGTTAAAAAATTACTACTATTTACTAGCATGCGTAAAAAGAGATCTGATAGATTCTCAAGATTTGAAAGATTCCCAGACAGTGGTATTTGGCCATTTTGGCCTTTAACTGGCCCTACTATTGCTTACTTTTCCATGTTTAACGTGGAAATAAATTGAAAGCAAAATTTATGGAATATGTTAAGAAGAATGGGGTAGTCATTTTCATGAGTCTCTCTCTTTATCAGCTACATTTTGGAAACATTTTCATTCAAACACCTCAAGAATTATGGGCTTAATAAAGTAAGGGAGTCAATAAAAAATTACTACAGTTTCACAACATTTCCAATTAGCTTACCCCTGTTCACCACAATCTGCAATTAAAATTTGTTTAATGACCCATATGTGAGATGGTTGTAAAATTTTTTTGCATCCTAAAAAGAACTCCTATAAACTACATTAACATATTATTATTATTATCATACAAGATAGAAATTCCACTCTAGTCTAATTTAAATGTATATGTGTGTGAAGCTTCCTCTTAGAGACTTGAATTCCGACCCTTGCCCCCCCAACACCCTACAAGCACCCCACAAGCACTTATATTTGTGAAGTGACCATTGCGCCAAGGGTCTGCAGTGGTTGCATATTCTTATATATGCGAACAAGCTTGATATTTTATTGACATAGCAGGTTAATTATTACTGGCACTAGTATTTTCAGTATTGATAAATACTAATTAGTTCAAATAAGATGAGTTAGCACTTTTTGGTGTTTTCAAGACATCCATGGTTGAAATCTCCTCCCTGTTATAACTATCCATTTAAAAAAAATTAAGACGACTATTAAAAGTACACCACTTGACCTAAAAGTTTAAGCTAATATTTTTTGTCTATTATGTTATACTAACTACTCATTTTTATTTTATATATATATATATATATATATATATATATATATATATATATATATATATATATCAATTGTGAAACTTTACTACTTTGCTAACCAAACCATTTTTGGTATGAAAATACTCTATTTCAATTTATAAAAAGAAACTCTTGAACCAAATTTAAAACTTTACAAGTGATAGTCGCAAAGTCACTATTTCTATTGAATACTTTTTATTTTTGAGCTAATATAGGTGTTCAAAGCTTTTCGAACGCTTGATTGTTGGATGTTTTTGTGTTTTTGTTTTTATTTTCTCTCGTATGATTCACTAGTGAAAGGGCTCTTGAAGACTAATAGGTGATGCTGTTTGCTTCCCTTTCAATTGTTTTCTTGACTAACTGGCCGTGTATTTGAGGAAGAATTGACTGCATTAGGGAAAAAGTTTGTTCTAGCCGTGTATTTGGGTGAAGGAGACTTGGTCATGCATTAGAGAGAAGGACTACTTGGCTGTGAGCCTGTGACCAACTTGGACTGAGATGGTAACTCAATAGATAGTGTCATGAGAATCCTTTCACAACACACATCTATACATTTGGCAACTTTCCAACTTGCCGTGCATTAGAAATGACAACTAAATTGAAGATGATGACACTGTTGCAGAATTTCATTTTCATCTTTGATCGAAAAGGTCAGAACTAAGAAATCTTTTTTCCTATGATTGAGGACATCAATGTTTGAGACTAATACCAAAATTACTAAAACGGTGTGGAATGTCTCTCCCCTCATTTCTTTAGAAATTTATTATTGAATGTGATAGGCCAGATTTATGAATTTAGCCCAATGAAAAAAGCAATAGACCTCAATGATGTACGCTGCCTCTACATTTGCTCAATGCTCATCATTCGAAACATCAATCTTTGAAAGTCTCAAATTTAGTTTTTTAATTTAATTTCCGTTTTCAGAATTAAGACCACCCCTTCTAATTTTTTATTAAGTTCCTCCATCAATGTGCTTGGATCCACAAAATGAACTTGATTCATTTTAATTTTAATTTACCCCTTCTAAATTAATTCTCCATACTTGCAAATTTTCATGGTGATCAAAGGTTAATAGCTATGGAGATTTCCAAGGGAAAAGAAAAATGCACGGTGCTCATATTTGGCTGCTAAGTACCTCTCTCATGGCAAAAATAAATTGACCAACCCACATCTAAAATATCCTACATCTAGAAAGGTATTATTTGGTACAGAGAGACTTTCAGGCAAAACTTGGGTTAGACTTTGGTCATGTAATGGTAAGCAGATTCATTTATTGGATGCTTTCTGTGATTTTTTTCTCTAAACTAATACGTATATTTTTTAAACTATTTTTATTCAAATATTTTGTATGCAAAAATTTTGAACGTAACAAACTGTAATTGAGTTTAACGATTCCATGCACCTATCTCCAATAGGAGATACTATTGGACCAATTTATTCTTTTATTTTGTGTTGTATTTAGTAGAATTTCATGAACAGTGATTATGAATTGATATTGTATATGTAGTATCTAATTGTGAGTTTTAATATTATATATTTAATAGCACTATAATGAGAAATTTGGCATAGCCAATATCATGAAAATTGCAAGGAAAAACTATTTTAGTATCTTTAAATGTCCTGGTCGAACCAATGTTCTATATATTTAAAAACTTAAATTAACATCAACAACACTACTATAATTTATCATTCTCGTGCATTAGTACGGGTTACATACTAGTATATATTAATAGGCAAAGCTGAGAGAAAATCTAATTAGATTTCAAGTTGGAATTCAAATTAGAGTCTAATTTTGCACCACGTGTCCCATCTAATCTAAGTTTTTAAATTTTTGTGCCAAGTGAGTTAATTCTGTGTAAAAATTAGATTTCAATTAAAATTTAATTTTGCGCCATGTATCCTATCTAATCTAAGTTTTTTAATTTTTGTGCCAAATGAGATAATTTAATGTAGAAAACAAAGAGTCCACTATAATTAAACCATAAAAAACCTAATTATATATCTAAATCTGTATATAAACATATAATTTAAAATCTACATATTTTATAAGCCTAAGTACAATTATTGAATTAATACCTACAAGCTTAGTTTTGCGTAAATGCGTATCCAGTGCACTTGCATCTATGGACATAGCAACATCACCACTAAGCCCTACAACCGTGTGATTGAAAACGTTTATAAGTGGAGGGGTTGCTGAGTTGCTCACCGTAAACTTTGAAATCATTAGGCTTTTTAGTTTTTACTCATATGACTTGCACCTTCTAAAAATTTCATAAGCAAGTTTAGCTCTTGCATCAACTTTGAGATTCTTTTTAGTGTTTATTGAATATGAAACCACAAAACACAAAAATATGAAACCACAGCTTTGAGAAAAATTTTATTTTCTCAAGCATGATTGGCTAGAGTAGACTCCCTACTTGTCATTTGTCATTTGTCAATTGTCAATAATAGGTTATTTTATGATGTTTGGTGTCCTCTCAATTGTTTTTCTTGACAAATTGGCCTTTAGGGGCATATGACTAATTGGCCGTGTATTTTGGGGGAGGACTTTCTTGGTCTTGTAATGTATATTAGTGGAGAACAGGAGAAGGACTAACAGACCGTGCATTTGGGGGTGAATTTAGCCCAATGAAAAAAGCTATAGACCTCAATGATGTATGCGCCCTCTACATTTGCTCAATGCTCATCAATGGAAACATCAATCTTTGAAAGTCTCAAGTTTAGTTTTTTAATTTAATTTCCGTTTTTAGAATTAAGACCACTCCAAATTTTTTATTAAATTCCTCCATCAATGTGCTTGGATCAACAAAATGAACTCGATTAATTTTTATTTTAATTTACCCCTTTAGAACTAATTCTCCATCCTTCCAAATTTTCATGATGATAAAAAATGAATAGCCATGTCATTAATCAATTGTTTAAATTCAAATTTTTGTAGTTTAAAATAATGCATAAAATATAAGTTTATGAATCAAATAGTAAATAACAACCAATTAACATGAAAAATGTCAAGAATGTTAAAAACATATAAAATATTGTTAGGGTACTTTTTTTTTAATTTTTTATATACCTAATTTTATTTAAGTACCACCTATTTATTTTCATATCTTATTATCTAAATTGGGCCATGATATAAACTATCACAAAAGAGTCTAAAACACTCATATCTTATCTAATTTTATTATCATTATTTTTACTAAGCCCAAAACCGGCCTTACAAGCCCAATGCACACATCCCATCTTTTTTTTAAAACCCCAGGCTACTAATGCTTGACAATATTTCAAAAGCCCAATCAATGACAATATATGTAAGGTTGAATTTAATCAACCATCTTGTTGACTTTATTCCGTGCCAATTTATTTGTATTTCAACACTTAGAAACCCTGTATTTATGCGGGATTCATGTAAGGGTAGTGAGTGAGAGAGTGTGAAGAAATGCTCAAGAAAGTGCAAGAATGCAGGGCTTCGCAGTTAGGACTCGCGGGTGACTCGCGACTGGCAAGCCGCCAAATTCAACACACGAGTGAAGCGTGCGAGAAGATGAATAGTCGCGCTAGCTGGAGCACTACAAGACAAAAAGTCCAGCTTGGCCGTTCTGTTAGCTCGCGGCTTGAACTTGTGACTTAGCCAAGTTGCGAGGCCAAGCCGCCAACTAGCCAAGTTGTGAAATTCAAACATGAAAAAACATTCAGATTTGGCGTTTAAATTTAGAAAACACGATTTCACTAGGTGTTTTATGAGAAAACAATGAACAATTTTTTAAACAGTAAACAGAAAATAATTTATGTAGAAAAGAAAGTGAACAATTTCTTAAATAATGCTGAACAGAAAATAATTTTATGCAAAATCGTAGAAATAGTTTATACAGAAAACAGTGAACAATTTTTATGAGAAAACAATGAACAATTTTAATTAATGTAGAAATTAAATTCTTATTTTGAAATTAAAATCTCTATATTTTACAATGCTTCTGTTTAAATAAATAAAAACATAAAAAAATCACTTATTTTTACCTTTATGTTTATTTGTTCATTATCCCCAAACAAAAACAAAAACAAACAAAAAAAAAAAAAATTTACACAGTACTCGAGTTTGGGAAACTCGAGTACTGTGTAAATTTTTTTTTTCCCTGCATTTTATTTCTAAAATGTACTCAAGCCTAGTATACTCGAGTACTGTTCATGGAACTCGAGTTTCTCAAGCTCGAGTACCACATAAGGCAGAATTGAGAGGAACTCGAGTTTCTGAAACTCGATTTCTAGAAAAAGTGGTACTTTCCTATTTATTTCCGAAACAGTGATTTTTTGCTAAAAATTTCAAAAAAAAGTGGTATTTGGCCATTTTGGCCGTGTGACAAATCTGTTTTGAGACCTAGAGGAGACAGTACAAAATGTGACCTAGATGAGATTCATTTATAGATTAAATGAATACATTTTAATTGCACTAGTTGTTGAAAACAACCTAAATAGAACCGTGGAGGAGATTATACCAAAAACGACCCAGTTTACCAATGATATGATTGGGAGTGTCAGTGTCGCCCCCATGGTACATATGAAATTTCTAAGAAGCTATTTGGTACATTATTTTAAACATATATTTTCAGTTTTTAAACAACATTATAAGTATTTTCACACACTTTTTCACCCACATATATTTTTAGAAAATCTGATAACGGTTTTTTAAACATAAGTACCAAACAGGCCCTAAAACATTACACATTTATTTCATGTTGATTACAAATTTCTTACAGTTTTTAGCTATCAGGAAAATTCATGTAAAACTTTTTGCCTTATTTAGTACCAGCAATTACAAGTTTGGAGCTCTGTTGTGTAATGCTAGAGCACACTGTCTTTGGTTTTTGCACGCCTTTGTAGGTAGTGCAAGTTTGTCAACAAAACAATTATATAAATATGAATTGAGAATATAGACTTATTTCAAATTCTTAAAACCATTCCAAGTTCATAGATTTACACTGTGACATCCCACATATATTGTTTTTTCAGACATAGTTCAGCTCAATCCCACATTCTTAAAGTTCAGCATTGTTCAACATTCAATACACCAAAAAGGAAGTCCCTAGCTGGAATTTAAAATACTCTGGGCTTTGCAACAATGTTAGAATGCTTCAAAATGTGCAAACTGAATTGCCCACCTTTCTCTGAGGTATCAATCTTTGACTGTCCTGGAGGAGGCAGGAGCTCAAAATTTTGTACCAAACGTCCCAAAGTAATACCAAGAATTGGCAATGCAAGAATAATTCCAGGGCAGCTTCTTCTTCCAACACCAAAGGGAAGATACCTGAAGTCATTGCCATTGGCCTCAACCTTAGACTCCTCTTCCAAGAACCTCTCCGGCCTGAACTCTTCCGGGTTTTTCCAGTTGGCCGGGTTGTTGGCAAGCCACCAAGCATTTACTAGGATCTTGCTCTCTGCTGGGATATCAAAACCACCAAGCTTTGCATCATGGAGGTTCATGTGTGGAACAAGCAGAGGAATTGCCATTCGGAGCCTGAGAGTCTCTTTGACCACAGCTTGAAGGTAAGGGAGCTTCAGGGTGTCAGGCTCGGTGACTTGGACACCAGGTCCAAGCACAGTATCAATCTCATGCCTCAGCTTCTTCTGGATTTCAGGGTGGTTCACCAGCTCCGCAATTCCCCACTCAACTGACCATAGTGTTGTTTCAATTGCTGTTCCACAACACAAGATTTTACTCATTAGCAAGATTGTGAGGCTAATACAAGCAAAATTCTAAAAGAGAATTCAAAGAAAGAAAAGCATGTTGAACAGTCCTAAAAAAAAAAACAGCAACCAATAAGAATAGAAATTAGGTATTAATATGACTCTTATTAGAGAAATGTTAAGAGACAAACAGTTTTTACATTTTTTTTAAACAATTATTGACATAACTTATAATGATTTGAACAAAATCATTTTCATTTCAATTCATTAGTCACACATTAATTAAGTCATGTCAATCATGACTTGTTGGCAAATCCATTTTGCACGATCTGAGTTAGATTAAGAAAGTCTTTCTTAAAACATTAAAATACATTAAAAAAGAAAATAGAAAAAGGAAAAGGTATGGTTGAGTGCATTTTGCTATAACTCAGGATTGAGGGTCTTCCACACATTTTCATATATTTGACTATATTGGTTCACCTAAATACCTAAAAAAAGGTAAAACATATCACGAGGTGCCATTGCACCCACCACAGCTGGTGGGGTTCAAGGTCTGCTAATCATATTCATACCTACTACGAGGCACTGCTGATGCTGACTACAAGAAAAAAACATGTCACTTTTCGGCAGCAGTAAGACAAGTTGTCCACAAACTCTGGCTTGCTTGGCCAAAAAGGCAAAATGGGCTAGAGCTTATCATTTCTAACAGTCTAGAGCTTCTACTTGGATCAAAATAAATAAAGAGAAAAGAAAAACAAAGAAAATTATTTTTAAAGCAAGCCTTATGCTATGTTTTAAATTATTTATTGGTTTCAGCTAACTTAATTAGTAAAAATTTTTATAGTTAAATAAAAGATCTGGAATTCAATCTCCGCCTACACCAAAAAACTTATTAGTATTTTACTCTGATAATATAAAGTTATTATTAGGAACGAATGCTATGAACTAAAATTATCTCAAAAAAAAAAAAAATCATCATCTATCATATGGTTTGTCTAATCATTGATGAACATGGGGTCCAATATTGTATTTTATTGACACTTTGGCTCCTCAATGTGCATCTATTCAAACTTCAGACCATGCCAAAAGTTAACACGTTTTTTTTTTGGGTGCACTCAACAGTTTCAATCAGAGAGAGCTAATGAGATTTAAGAGTCAAGAGAGGTAGGAGAGAAAATGGATTAAGAAAAAGAAAAAAAATTGGTGGTAGGTAAGGTTGGAAGGGTGGTAAAGAGTAACATCAAGGAATCAACCAGTCCATCTAAGTGTATCTAATTCAACCCAAACTCTGACATAACCATGCCATTCTAATCATTATGCCGACACATCTGAGTACTTATGTAGGATAATTTGTGTTTGGCTAGCTTTACTTTGACGGCTATATTATATTATATAAGATTTGTTTTAGAGGAGCCCTATATATACGAGAGAAAAGTCATGTTATACATTATTAGTTCAATACTTAAAGTTAGTATCACATACTTTACTAGACACGCCTGTATTGAGATGATTCGTGATGAAGTATATACTAACTTTCCCTAAAATTTAAAATTAAAAAAGGAAAAAAAGAAAAAAAAGAAAAAAAAAAAAAGAGTATATACTTATTTTGGGGGTCAAGGTTATAAGAATTCATTACGCAACCAAATATGCAAACAACTCAATTTTTATTAGTGACATATTATTATAAATAACTACTAGACGTTGGCCTATTATGATTAATATTTATTAAAAATATTGTTAATCAGCCTTTCATTTTAACAAATTGTGATTTTTGTGTAGCACCTTAACCGCTCTTGGGTTAAGATCTCAAACCGCCGTCGCAGATGAGTTAAATGAACTCGAATCTATCTCTTAAGCCATATTAGTCCAAGCCTTTACCACTAGACCAAACAACACGTGTGGTTATCGAGGTTGATTGGAAATACAGATATTAGGAAACAAGAATTTATGGACCGAAGAGGAACAACGCTATCCCAGCAATGAATAAGACTGACGCAACACCATCCATCTATGTTCGTGGCTCGCAATTAATAGTGTCACAATCACTCCGTTGTGGAATTAATACTATTTCATTCATTTTATTAGGTTTGTTGATAACATGTTCTCCCGCTGTAGAAATTAGTTGCTTAATTAAAGAACCCGTGTGTCCTACTAAAAATGACAAAAAAGAAAAAATACCAGTGAAAAAAAGAACTACTAATAGCAATTAATAATAATTATCCCAATTGATTTTAAGACAAGAATACCCTTATGTATTGCAATATTACTAAAAATAAACATGGGCATATATGGTAAAGCACAAATATAATCATATTTTATGAACCAGACAACCACATATAGCCGGCAATAACGTGTGGGAAACTTACCAGCAACATTAATGTTTTCAACGATGTAGAGCACGTTATCTTCGTTGATCTCCCCCTTTTTCTGAGCATCCAAGATGTGATCTATGGCACATTTCAAACCTTCATGGTCAGTGGCCTTGGTGCTTGAAAGTTTCCTGCAATCAATTACACATAATTTTATTATAAATTATATTACTCTCGACAAAAGTTAACAAATGCTCTAAAGGTGTTGGTCTAGAAAATATTTTTAAAAACTTTTTATTGAAAAAAAATTTTTAATATTTTTGAAAACTTTTTTTATTCCTGTAGATGTCAAAATTTTTTTAAAACAATTTATTAACAATTGTCTTAAAGATACCGATTAAAATAACCCTTATTATTTTCTACGAAGATTCTTCTTACAAGATCAGCCATAACCTTTCATTAGCAATATTAATTAAAGAAAACATTTGAAAAATCAACAATTCAAAATACATAAACCAATCCCTAAGCCGAAGGAGTAAGTATTTTATATTGATGCCAACTCTTAATCGGTGGGAGGGCAGAATGAACTGCAACGCTCAGTCATGCCAATTATGTTGACCATATTTTAATCTATTTGTTGAACCATTCAAGCTTGATATGGTAACACATCTTTTATTTTATTTTATTTACTTGTTATATAAACTTACCATATAAATAGATTATAAAATAATTCGTAACCTTAGCATTTTTTATAAAATGATTTTTTATAAAAATATAAAAAATGGTTAAAAAAATTAATTTTTTTCTTTTGTAAAATATTTCTATAAATAAGCTAAACGTGAACACCACCTCAATAGTGCCGCCGTAAAAGTTGAATAAGACAACATATATTTTGTTTTCACTTACTTCCTCTCATCGACGAAAAAGTCCTTGAAGAGCTGCAATCTCCTCTCCTTGACTTCCTTACAGATCTTAAGGTACCCTCTCAAAAAGGGTCTCAAGATTGGAATAAAGTCACCATAGTTGTACTCAAAGCTCTGAGCCAACCTACTCCTCTCTCCATTCAAAGCCTTGAGCTTCATAAACAAAGGATCATCCTCTCTATCAAACCTCCTATCAAACATAATCCTGTACATGTTGTTATACATCATCATCTGCAACCTTCTCCTTATAACAATCCCAGTGGTCGAAGCCTCAGGGGCTTTCTTCACATCCTCCACCACACTGGCCGCCTCAGCTTCCCACCCATGCCTGTATTGCTGAACCACCTTGTTTGTGAAAAAAGGCACGGTCATGATTCTCCGCATCTTTCTCCAATGCTCGCCGTAAACCGTGAACACCATATCCTGACCTTTACCGGTGAAGATATCGAACACAACGTTCCTGGTTCTGGACCCGAACTCCACACCCTGTGTGTGCAAAACCTCTTTGGCTAGCTCGGGTGAGGAAACCACAACGAGGTTTCTTTGACCCATTCGGAGGAGGAATATGTCTCCGAATTTTTTGGCTAAGTCAGTGAGGTTCCGGTGGTTCAAGTCATCACCGACTTGGAGCCAGTTTCCGAATATGGGCACTGGTATGGGTCCTGGTGGGAGCTTAAAGCGTTTGCCACGGAGCTTGGAGATGGTGATGGCTACTATTACGGCTACGAATAAGGCTAAGAGGGTCTTCTCCAAAAGGAGGAGATCCATTTTCGTTAATTACAAGGACAAGTAAGAGAACACAGAGAGAGAGAGAGAGAATGAAAGAATGAAAGAAAGAAAGAAAGCAAGAAGTAAGAGAGTTTGTGTTTTGTTTGGCTGGGTGAGATAGTGAGTGAAGGAGTGGGAATTTATAAGGTTTTGGAGGGTATTGAATATTGAAGAGTAGCATTTTGGTTTAGTTGTGTGGTGGTGGGTTGGCGAGCGTTTGACGACGCCACACGTTAGGTGAGAAAGAACCATGTGTCAATATGCGCGGGGGTGGGTGGACTTTAACGGCGTTATTTTTTTTTTTAACGGCGGAGGCTTTATATTATTATACTGTATTGCAAAAATTTGGGTTCAATTTTTATTCTTACGAAGTAGGTAAGCGGGTTGGTGGGCAGAAAATGTCAAATGCGAAATGCAACTTATTATGTGGGACCCACAGGCTTCATTTTCATTTTGTTGACATTAAGAAAAATTCCTGGTGTCACACTCTTCCATCAACCATAACTCGACACATGAGCAAGTTATAGGTAAAATTGTGTAATTAGATGTGATACCAAATTTCTCTTACATTAATTTATATATATACGTTTCTTAATATGGTTTACCACTTCTTGTTTTGTTTTTAAAAAAATGTCATCATGAATATCACGATTGTGTTAATAAGAATTCTACTAGTGATCGATCTGATCTATCCACTAATTTATAACACTATATCTCAATTGGTGATGTAATCATGTTGGTGTTGCGGATCTTGTGGCTGTACTAAATGATAGGTAGGTCCACGATCCGTTATTGTAGGACATGGGTTAGTGGTAGGAATTCTTATATCGTTTTATAAGATGCTTGATATATATCATTGTATTGTGCCTGGAGTTATAATCCTATAAAAGTTTAACGATACATGTGATATTATTTATTACCGTTATATAAGCTGAGATGTACACTAAGGCCATTTTTTTATTAAGAAAAATAAATAAGTAAATAAATAAAAAGGTGGGTCCACCATTTGTGTTCTGCTCGACTGTAGTACAATGGCATTTGATTATTCACAGGAAAAAAATTTAAAAATATGGCACATGATTAACAGCCATCATAGAAGTGTGTGGAAATTAAGTTTTGAGTCTTTTGACCCATCAAAAAAACAAATTTGAGTTTTTTGGGGAAAAATTAAAGTCTCATGCGATCAAAATATCAAATCAATTGCAAGAGTGGCACCTTCGGGCTTCGGCCTCCAACTAGGGATGTCCATTTGGTTTCCTTGCATGGCAGAACTTTCAGGTTTACCCCGAACCGAACTATTTTTTTTTAAAAATAATAATAATATATCAATTTTTAATTTAATTTATGCACTCAGATTTATGAGAATTATTATAAATTATTTTAATGATCATTTAAGTGAATAAAAATGTAATCAATTTTATTTTTATTTATCGCACAGTCGGTTTCACCTTACAAATTAGAATTCGAATATAGTGTCACTCAGTTTTATTTGATAGAAAACTTTATATGAATATAGTTTTCTTGTATTTTCCTGTGTTTGATAGTATCGGGAAAAAAAAATGGTCAAAGGAAAACTATTTTTTAATTTTTCTTATTTAGCTTGGTGTAAAATAAAGTTATTTTCCACTAAAATTTTATGGAAAACAATCATATCTCATGTCGAGCTAAATAATGGAAGTCAAGATATAGTTTTCTAACTCAGTTTAAAATCATTATTATAGGAAAATGAAATAGGTTTCTAAAAAATAAGTTTTGGAAAATTATTCATTTTCCATAAATAAAATGTTAATGTACCAATTTTCCTTTCTTAATTTTAGGCTTTGTCATTTGAAAAACTTTCATTTATGAGTGCTTTAATTGATTGTCATACTTTAATAGCCATATTACTAGAACAGATGTTATGAACAGTTACTTTAAATTCCTTTAATACATACCTTTAAATTCATTTATGAGTTACACACATATAAAATTTTGAATATAGATACTAATTACTAATAAATTAGATTAGTTATTTTATACAAATTTTCTAATTTTAATTTTAATAAATTTTTTAAAAGTAATTTTAATAATTATTAATTGTGTTGGGTTCAAGTTACACCTGGTATAACTCTAAGTAATATTACACCACCCAATAACTTGTTATTGAATTCATATTTTGAAAGTCTAATCGTTGAATTACATGTTCTATATGTTTTTAACATGCATGACAATTTTCATGCCAATTGAATGTAATTTACCATTCGATTTATAAACTCATTTTTTATGCATTATTTTAAACAACAAAAATTTAAATTTAAATAATGGATTGATGACATGACTATTAATCTTTTATTATTTTTAAATTTTGTAAGTATGGAGAATATACGAAGATAATTTAATTCAACGGTGGATTTATCAAAATTTACATTTAATTAATAAATATTCGATGGTGTAACATTATTTAAAGTTATACCTGTTGTAACTTGAACACAACCCTAATTAATTATACGTATATCACATATATATATATATATATATTTTTTTTTTGTGGAAATTTTGTGTGCATTGCTTGTGTTACCTACTAATGATAATATAAAATAAAAGCTACTGGTTTTTTGTTAACTTCTTTTAATGTTGCCACATAAGCTCTTGAAAGCTCTTTTTAAAAAAATTATTTTAAGAGTTATAGATAATGTTAAATTTTTTTTTTAGAGTTTCAACGTATGACGTCTGTTCCTGATGATAGCTCTTTATCATCAGACCAAGACACCAATCGATTTTTGGTGTAGGCGAAGATTGAATCCCCAATCTCTTTTTCAACCAACAAATACTTTACCAGTTGAGCTAATTGAAGCCCACAAATAATTTTAAACTATGTTAACTTAAGCTATAATTATAACTTATCATTTTGTTATAAAGCAATCTAACACTAAACAAATTTTTTGTTATATTAGGTTTGATATTTTTTAAACACATTCTAATTAAATTAAGTATTCTCTCAAAAAAATAATAATAATAAAGTAGGTTCTTTTCAAAAGTTCTCTTATTTGATTTTTTTTTTTTTTATGTATTAATATTATTTATTGAACTTCTTCATGCATTGTGTGGGTTTACGAATAGTTACCATATTTTCCCCCCTTTTTAAATACACTTATTTACAATTTATTATAGTGTTTAATACAATTTATTTATTGTAATAAAAACATAAGCAGAATAATTTAATAATTATTATTATTATTACATTACAGTGCTTATTATAATCTACTAAGTGTGCTCTAAATCTTTTCACATTTTTTTAGTGATAAACACCTCTTGTATTTGATTAATAAAGCCCGATAGTCAAGCAAATAGTTAAAAGAGTCCATTTGAGAACAACTTATTTAACTTAAAACTTTTTGCTGAAAGTATTGTAGATAAAGTTAAAATGTAGCTGAAATAGTATAGTGAGACTTATGAATAGTTGCAAAAACTGTAATAGGACTCATAAATAGTAACAAAAATAAGCTGAATAATAGCAAAAATAAGCTAAATAATAATATAAAAAAATTGGCTTTTTAAGCCAATGCCAAATGTACTAAAACCAAAGACAGAGAGTTAAGCAAACAATTAAATTTAGTGTGCTAAAACCAAGACTTTACTTATGGAGTTGTACTAATGCCACATAAAGTGGTAGAACTTATGTCATAACTCGCTCACATGACGAGTTGTGAGTAATAGAGAAGTAATGATAGATTGATATGAGATACCTCTCTATCACTCATAACTCACCACATAGACAAATTAAGACAAAATGTACCACTTTATGTAACAATGGCATAACACTTACTTATGATGCCCAAAAAAAGATGTTGACAATTAATATTTCTTAAATACTATTTTATTGAAGACCGTCCACTCGATGTGTTGATCAGCAATTATAGTTCCGTGTCAAACAGGAAAACTACACCCCGGAATTTTACCTCACTTCATACGTGAATCCCAATCCTAATTTTTGTAATGTGATGTAACCTGAACTCTTTGTTTATTATCAAAAAAAAAAAAAAAGTCGGCCACATAAACAAGGTAAGTTGCTTGCTGCTAAATGTTTGTCACATCTTGGAGTTAGAACTTGGAACATTAAGCTTAAGCAAAGTTTTTTTTTTTTGGTACCAGTCAAGAGTTTAAACTTGTCTTCATTCTTATCAAAGGACACGACTTGTATTCAATGCATTAATACACTAAACACGTTAGAATATGGACCGTGTTTAATCTGCATCCTAACATGTCAATTACACTAATACATTGGAGAACACTTAAAAAGACGTTAGACATTTATTTATTTTTACTTTTGAAAAGACTTTATTAGAAATATAGTACCAAACACATTTTTTGTATCATGAATACTTTAAATACGTGTTTTCATAGCACTTTTTATAGTTTTCACATCATTTTGAACAACAATACTTAAACATCTCTACCAAACAGGCCCACTACTGTTTGATATATAAGTTCAAACAAAAGTCTTTAGTATTTAAATAACAAAAACTGTGAGCCAAAAAAATATTTTGTGTTTGGTAAGAGTGTTTAATTAAGGGTGTTTGAGTCACAGTTTTCAATTTTGGTTGTTTAAACACTAATTAGCTGCAATTGTACTTGCGCAGGACAGCAGCATGAAAACAAAGAGTGAATGTAGCTGAAGAAAACTATAGAAAATCCTAATTTGATGGGCTCCAACATCGCATGATTTGTCAAAGATTGTGGTTTGTTGATGATAACAATATTTATGGTGGAAAGGAACTCTATAAATAAAAATTACGTTATTCAGACAAAAAAAAAAATGAAGGTCTGGTTAATTTTATATAATTGTAAGCTCATTCTGCTCTCCAATTTTTAAAGCATGAATAGATCTAGATTCGTGCACTATAAATAAAAATTACATTATTTTATAATAATCAAACAAAGAGCAATTAATGGAAGACATAGGGTGTATTTGGATACAGCTTATTTTGCTGAAACTAAAAAATTATTGTTGAAAGTACTGTAGATATAAGTAAAAGTTAGTTGAAATAGTACATTGGAGCTTATGAATAATGCCAAAAAGTGCAGTGAGACCCATAAATAGTAGCAAAAATAAACTAAATAGTGAAATAATTTTAATTTATAATTCATTTCCAAAGGCACGCATAGTCCATTAATCTTAGAAAATCCCATGTCAAATACACAAAATCTCATCTCTCCGGAACGTGTCACGTACGTTACTAAAATGGTACCATATGATTCCCCGTAAAAATAAATAAATAAAAGCTCATAAATATTATTCAATTTCTTTGGCAAAATAATTATATAAAAAAATCCTCTTCATTTTTTTAATGTATATGGGAACTTCATTTCAGTTGAGTATATTTAAAGAGTGATGAATCGAAGATATTGTCCATTAATCTTAGAAAATCCCAGGTCAAAAACACAGAATCTTAGGATGTGCTACTGTACTAAAATGGTACATATACATGTAATTCCCAGTGGGAAAAAAATAATGCTCATAATAATTCAATTTCTTCATAAACCAAAAAAAATTCTCAAATTCAATTCAGTTGAGTATATTTAAACAGTGATGAATTGAAGACATTGTCCATTAATCTTAGAAAATCCTAGGTCATAATACTCAGAAGCTGATCTCTTTACTCTTTAGAACGTGCAGCGGTACTGAAATGGTACACACACACACACACACATATATATATATATATATATAATCCCCCTTGAAAAAATATTCTCATAATTATTCAAATTCGTCAGGAAAAAAAAAAATTAATTACACAGGATGAATATATAGATTAATATATAATACCATATCCTAGTAATGATTCTATGCATACCATTTCATCTATGGTTTTGCTCTTGCCTTTCGATTTTGAAAAACAGTAATGCTATACAACATATTTCACAACAAATTTCACTGTTGCTGAAATAATTGACTGTGAGTGATAAAAATATATAATTAATCAGTCATGGACTCTTCACTTTTTTCCTATTATTCACAATGGATCAATTCAAATATTGTGATATATGCTGTCAAAAATGTTGTATCCATTGATCCAACTAATAAGTCTACAGTTATAACAAATTTCACAACTGTCTGAAATAACAAGTTATTAATGATGAATAAAAAAGTAGTCTCAATGGTGGACTCATACGAGAATAAATAATAATCTATCAATTCAATAATTGTGAAATTTGTTGTGAAAATTATTGTGTTTGTAGCATTGCATTAATCATATCCAAACCAACCCTATTTATCTATAATATTGTTTACTTATTATGGTATAGGTTGGTCCTAAAAGATATAGTTGTGTCAAGTGGTTATGTTCTCAAAAGAAAAAAAAAATGACAAGAGTTTACACTTTTATTAATTATTAAGCTAGTTTAGCTTGTGGGTTCCAGTTAACTTAATAGTTTGCTTTATATAAAACTTTGTTAGTTATCTAAATTTTAAGAAATTTAAAATTATACTTCAACTAAAGTTCTAAATACCAAAGTTTTCAAGAAATAAAAAATAAATTTAATATTTATTCAAATTATTTGGATCATTTATCTTAATTTTATGCTATAATATTGTAAAATTTACGTACTACACAACTTGTTTATACGAAGTGGCTATATATATATATATATATATATATGTATGTGTAGGGACTGGGTTTTTGGTTGCCCAAGCCCAATGGACACGGGTCAAAAGCCCAACGAACCCCGCAATGAATTTATAGAGAGTGGGTCGAAGGTCTAGGCGCCGGACGGCGCTCGAGTGGCGTGAACTTCGGTCTCTTTTACTTAAAGAAAAAGACTTAGCACAGTTTACAAATGGGATGGGCTCCTCGGCCCATGGCCGAGGAGGCTCTTGCCCTGTTTTCTCTCTTTTCCTTTCTGTCTTTAGAGTTCTCTTTCTTTTTTCTCTTTTCTCTCCCCCTTTTTTCAGGAGGGATTCCCTTACATTATATATCCCTTGCCCAACCAATCCTAGCCCTACACTTGTTGAGTGATCATGACCTTTGCTCAGGTGCTTGTCCCATCAGCCGCCTTCCCAGTCTCTTTGGGAGTCGCGGTAACCAAGGCGACACTGGTGAAGGTCCTTTCCTCATTAATGCGGCCAGGGCGGTTGTCAGGTGCGTTTAGTGTGGAGATGACCGCTTGCTGCGAACATGTTCTTCAAACTCTCGGACGTCCGATGATGAGGTCATCCTCAGACTTGGATGTCTCCTCGGCTAGGGCCTTCGGCCCAGAAATGAAGTGGGCTGGGCCGTGGGATTATTTGGCCCTACAATAGCCCCTCAAAATTTTGCTGTCCGCGTCCTCGGGCGGAGAGGAGGATTTTGATGTCCTCGGGCACGCGTCATGTACCGTTGAGTTTGGCCCTCTGGGGGTACTAGAGTCTTTTTGCCTGCCTCAGAAGCGTTACCGACGCCTTGAAGGGCGCGACGTTCCCTTCATTAAATCCTGACGGCTTTGTGCTCCCCACGTTCAACGGGAGGATGTCAATCGAACGGTGGGGATTTGCCTAACGGTTGGGGCTGGGAAAACCCGCTCTGTTCCTTGACTTCAGGGTATAAATACCCATTTGAAAGTCCGGTTCCTCTGCTTCTTTGCACTCAAGAGTCTACATCTCCAGCATAAAAGACCTGTCCGAGGAGCTTCTACACCTTTCTGTAAGTCACTCTATCTCCCTTTGAACTTTCTCCTTCTCCTTCTTTGCCTCTTTTTCGTTTGCTCCCTCTTAGCTCGTTTAGGCTTTATTTGGGATGGGTATTTTTAAGAAGTATGTCTTCACTGAGGAGGCGATGGAGAAATTTATCGCCGACTACAAGATACCGGCCAATGTGGGCTTGAGGTATTGTGCGGAGGGTGAGTGGCGCTTTCGGAGGCAGGAGGGTGAGGTAGTGATTCCCATCGTTGCCTTCGTTGAAGGGGGCATGAGGATTCCCATGGGTCCGGTGATGAGAGACTATCTGACGCACTTCCGGTTAGCCCCCACTCAGTGTGCCATCAACGTCTTTAGGGTCTTGGGCTGTGTGGATGCCCTAAATGAAAAGATGGGCCTGAGATTGACCCACCATGACGTCAACTGGTGCTATAATCTCCAGTGCCTGAAGGGCGAAACTTACTATCTGAAGACCAGGGATGACAGAGTCCGGCTCATTCAGTGTCTCCCTGAGTCCAGCAAGGGGTTGAACAAAGACTTCCTCATCGTGTCTGGAGAGTGGCATGATGGCCTTCACTGCCCGACGACGGAGGGGACCCCAGGTGGGCAGTGGGAAAATGGAGAGAGAGAGGGTTCTAGGACCCTAATCAGTTCCATCTTTTCTCTCGTCCCTCTTTCTTGCACTGTTTGGTTTCTAATGTGAATGTGTTTCCTCTTGCAGATCCGCACGCCTTCACGCGCCACTTCAGCCTAATCAACCGGGAAGACTTGCAAAAGGCGCTGAGGGCAGAGGTTTTTGTGAACGACGCCGATAATCAGGTTAGGGCCGCTCACGAAATTTTGAAATACGACCCGGCTCACAAGTCATTTGCGGCGCCGAAGCACGTGATCAGAGCAAAGGATCCTCGGCTTCGGAAGATAACTGTGACCGAGGACGGGTTTCGGTTCCCTGAGGTGCCCTCCACATCAGAAGGCGCAATACCTGCGGGTCCTTCCTCCTCCCTTAGAATCTCGGAACCCGCCGAAGTAGGCCCTGAGAGGGAAGTGGAGGTTGCTGATTTTGGCCCCGCCGAGGATGAATTTAGCGTGTTTGATCAAGCTCACCAGTCCGAGGACCCTCCAGGAGATTTGGGTGACCCTCGTCTGACCGAAGCGGATTTCTCAGCGCCCAAGTCCTCCTCTCGGCAGAAAATGGGCTACAAGAAGAAGCCGCAAGTTAGCTTGGCGGAACTGATCGAAGGCCAGCCGGGGAAATCTAAGTCGGAGCTCCCTCCTCCTCCTCCAAAAACTCGTTCTGCCCAGGGCAAGTCGGCTTCTACCCAATTAGGGCTTCCTCCCTCTCTGCCCAAGACGAGTCTGCCTTCCAGACGTGAGCCCTCTGATCCCAAGCAGAAGAAGGATAAGGGCAAGAGGCCAGCTGAGGAGAGGTCCGAGTCCCCACGGGAGGAGGGTGATGATCGGCGGCCGTCCAAACAGTTGAAGATAGGCTCCCGAGGCCAGGACAAACAGGTCGAAGACCAGCCCGAGCCTCAGGCCTGGCTTCCTACCCCCATGCTTCGCGGGGCGCCGCTGAGGGAAGACTCCTCCCTCAGAGATTTCAACGAGGGCGAGGGCACATACGTGGCCGACGCGGTGGAAAGGTGCCTGTTACTCCCAGCCGACATGGCGGAGCTGGCGACTATGAGGAGCAGGGAGGTCTTCCTCTGCCTCAAGCGGTACTTAGGGATGGTAAGCCCCTCAATACTTGTGACTTTTCCTAGTTGTAGCTCTTCCTTTCCGCTTCTTGATCTCAGCTGATGGCGTATTTGTTTTGTTGGACAGGCCGTTCAGGCTACTTATAGGTTGGAGGACGTGGCCCATGACCAGGGGAAAGCCATGGAGGTGGAGCGCGAGAAACGTCTGGAGGCCGCTCAGGTTCTTAAACACTCTGAGGCTGATCTATCCAAGGCTCGGGAGGAGCTGAGTGCGATGACCAGTGCCCGGGACACTGCCCTGTCCGGTCTCGCCGGTTTTCAGAAGCAGGCCGAGGATTACTCGAAGCGCCTGGCTGAGGCGGAGGAGCAGCTGAAGACTGCAAAGGGGTTGCTTGCTGATCTACCCCAGAAGGTGGCTGCCGCCGAGTCGGACAAGAAGGCAGTCGAGTGGGCGAGGGATGAGGCCGTGAGGGCCAAGTTTGAGGCTGACCAGGGCAGGGAGGAAGCCCTGGCCGCTATGAAGGAAGCCGAGGAGGAGGCTTACGCCGCGGGGGTGGAAGAGACAGCAGCAACATTTAGGTCTGAAGTCCCCGGGTTGTGCAGGCGCTACTCTGCCGAGGTTTGGAGGGAGGCTCTCAGGCGGGCTGGGATCGAGGCCTCATCCGACTTGTGGAAGGAGGAGAATGTGTACTACCCTCCTGCCATCTGCGAGGCTGCTCCAAGTGGCGCTGAGGCCGAGGAGGCTGCGGAGGAAACCGGCACTACTACGGGTGAGGACACATCAACTGCTGAGCCCGTGGCTGAGCCCGCCCAAGGAAGTGACCCTTCCAAGGTGGCAGAATCGGGTGAGGGCCCCGTTGGGGAGGCGCCCCAGGAGGCTGTGAAGTCTAGCGCTGGAGCTCGAGCTCCTGCTGCTGAGGAGGCAATTATTCCCGCCTCGCCTTCGCAGGCCGTCCCCTCTGGCCAAAGCTCAGAAAGCCTTGAAGCTGCTATGGTGCAGCCCCCAGCTGAGGGAGGAGTATAAGTGAGTGGGGCAGGCCCTCCGACCCTGTTGTCTTCCTGGTCCTTTGTATTTTCTTCTTTTTTCTTTTGGCTTTGTGACTGTAATGTGGTACTCATCATGTAATATTTGTGAACTTAATGGAATGTGAGTTTTATTCCTTTTCCTGTTTGTTGTGGTTGTTTGCTTACTTGCACGTTATTTGTTCTTTCTTTACTTGTGTAATTTTATCTTTAATTGCACCTCGGCCAGTCGCGGCATCGATTGTTGCAGCGAGGGCATGTATGCTCGAGTGGGCCCATCTTTCCCTAAGGGCCGGGTAGAAAATTCTTTAGGTTGACACTTAGGTTCCCCTTGATGTGGTTGACTTCCCCATAAGCTTGAGTCCGAGGACCGTACAGTGCTTTGGGTTCTGTCTAACACTTAGAATCCTCTGAAGTAGTTAGTTTCCCCATAGGTCTGAGTCCTGGGATTATGCAGCGCTTTTGGTTCTGTCCAACACCTGGAATCCTCTAAAGGAGTTAGTTTCCCCATAGGCCTGAGTCCTGGGACCATGCAGTGCCTTGATTCTGTCTAACTCTTAGGATCATCTAAGGTGGTTGGTTTTCCCGTGAGCCTGAGTCCGAGGACCGTGCAGAGCCTTGGTTCTGCCTAACACTTAGGTTCATCCGAAGTATTTAGCTTCCCCGTGAGCCTGAGTCCGAGGACCATGCAGTGCCTTGGTTCTGTCTAACGCTTGGCATCTGGAGCGGTTAGTTTCCCCATAGGCCTGAGTCCGAGGACCATGCAGTGCCTTGGTTCTGTCTAACGTTTGGCCTCTTGGAGCGGTTAGTTTCCCCATAGGCCTGAGTCCGTGGACCATGCAGTGCCTTGGTTCTGTCTAACGCTTGGCATCTGGAGCGGTTACTTTCCCCATAGGCCTGAGTCCGTGGACCATGCAGTGCCTTGGTTCTGTCTAACGCTTGGCCTCTTGGAGCGGTTAGTTTCCCCATAGGCCTGAGTCCGTGGACCATGCAGTGCCTTGGTTCTGTCTAACGCTTGGCATCTGGAGCGGTTAGTTTCCCCATAGGCCTGAGTCAGAGGACCATGCAGTGCCTTGGTTCTGTCTAACGCTGGGCATCTGAAGCGGTTAGTTTCCCCATAGGCCTGAGTCCGAGGACCATGCAGTGCCTTGGTTCTGTCTAACGCTTGGCCTCTTGGAGCGGTTAGTTTCCCCATAGGCCTGAGTCCGTGGACCATGCAGTGCCTTGGTTCTGTCTAACGCTTGGCCTCTTGGAGCGGTTAGTTTCCCCATAGGCCTGAGTCCGTGGACCATGCAGTGCCTTGGTTCTGTCTAACGCTTGGCCTCTTGGAGCGGTTAGTTTCCCCATAGGCCTGAGTCCGTGGACCATGCAGTGCCTTGGTTCTGTCTAACGCTTGGCATCTGGAGCGGTTAGTTTCCCCATAGGCCTGAGTCCGAGGACCATGCAATGCCTTGGTTCTGTCTAACGCTTGGCCTCTTGGAGTGGTTAGTTTCCCCATAGGCCTGAGTCCGTGGACCATGCAGTGCCTTGGTTCTGTCTAACGCTTGGCATCTGGAACGGTTAGTTTCCCCATAGGCCTGAGTCCGTGGACCATGCAGTGCCTTGGTTCTGTCTAACGCTGGGCATCTGGAGCGGTTAGTTTCCCCATAGGCCTGAGTCCGAGGACCATGCAGTGCCTTGGTTCTGTCTAACGCTTGGCCTCTTGGAGCGGTTAGTTTCCCCATAGGCCCGAGTCCGTGGACCATGCAGTGCCTTGGTTCTGTCTAACGCTTGGCATCTGGAGCGGTTAGTTTCCCCATAGGCCTGAGTCCGAGGACCATGCAGTGCCTTGGTTCTGTCTAACGCTGGGCATCTGGAGCGGTTAGTTTCCCCATAGGCCTGAGTCCGAGGACCATGCAGTGCCTTGGTTCTGTCTAACGCTTGGCCTCTTGGAGCGGTTAGTTTCCCCATAGGCCCGAGTCCGTGGACCATGCAGTGCCTTGGTTCTGTCTAACGCTTGGCCTCTTGGAGCGGTTAGTTTCCCCATAGGCCCGAGTCCGTGGACCATGCAGTGCCTTGGTTCTGTCTAACGCTTGGCCTCTTGGAGCGGTTAGTTTCCCCATAGGCCTGAGTCCGTGGACCATGCAGTGCCTTGGTTCTGTCTAACGCTTGGCATCTGGAGCGGTTAGTTTCCCCATAGGCCTGAGTCCGTGGACCATGCAGTGCCTTGGTTCTGTCTAACGCTTGGTCTCTGGAGCGGTTAGTTTCCCCATAGGCCTGAGTCCGAGGACCATGCAGTGCCTTGGTTCTGTCTAACGCTTGGCCTCTGGAGCGGTTAGTTTCCCCATAGGCCCTGAGTCCGTGGACCATGCAGTGCCTTGGTTCTGTCTAACGCTTGGTCTCTGGAGCGGTTAGTTTCCCCATAGGCCTGAGTCCGTGGACCATGCAGTGCCTTGGTTCTGTCTAACGCTTGGCATCTGGAAGCGGTTAGTTTCCCCATAGGCCTGAGTCCGAGGACCATGCAGTGCCTTGGTTCTGTCTAACGCTTGGCATCTGGAGCGGTTAGTTTCCCCATAGGCCTGAGTCCGAGGACCATGCAGTGCCTTGGTTCTGTCTAACGCTTGGCCTCTTGGAGCGGTTAGTTTCCCCATAGGCCTGAGTCCGTGGACCATGCAGTGCCTTGGTTCTGTCTAACGCTTGGCCTCTTGGAGCGGTTAGTTTCCCCATAGGCCTGAGTCCGAGGACCATGCAGTGCCTTGGTTCTGTCTAACGCTTGGTTCTGTTTCCCCATAGGCCTGAGTAACGCTCGGCATCTGGAAATAGGGGTTTGTCCTCGGTTTGCTTTACTGGGGACGATTCCTCCTTCGGACGGCTCATGATCTTGCACGTGGCATTGATCTCATCTCCATCTCGAGCCCTCATCTCTGTCATTTGCGAAGCGTCCCTTGGCCGTTCGTGTTCCGCGCCTGACGCTTCGGTGCGCGAGACGCGCCTTCATTAATGGCCTCGTAAATCCCCATAAGCTCAACGGTTTGCGGCTCCTTTCGGAATCTGGCCGCTTCATTACTATCCAACGCTTCGTTAACCAGTTTTTCGAATTCTGCGTGGATTAACTCCCACCTACCTTCATCCTCTATATAAGGCCCCCTGGGGGAATGGTTTCTCTTCATTCCATGAACTTCCCAACCCAACCAGGAAGAAGATACCCCTTTAACTCCCCATGCCCCTTTAACAACCCCGCCGGGATTGTGACCGGAGTTAGGCGATATGGGGCGGCTTTGGACGGACATGAGAACATCCGTGCCAAGAGCCGTTGTGGCCGTAGCCCCCACTGGGCTTCCGGTGCGGCAGGATCTAGGCGTAACCCCGATGGCGCCATGCACGGTGGCCTGGAGGGATATCGTTGAAGTACCTAACGTCCCTCCTCAGGGCGCACCCCCGACGGAGGAGACATGCGAACTCACATTATGTGCGGCACCCGAGTGTTGCCGTCTCCAACGGCCAACGCTCGTGGAGGTTTGGAGAGAATCAAGGGAACATCATGGGGGAGGGCGTCCCGGAGCCCCTGCATCTGCTCCTCGCTTTGTTCAAGCTCTCAGCCCCCTTCCACCCCCTTATTGTCAAGCTCTCCCATTCTCTTTCTCCCATTCTCTTTATGCCAATCAGGGGACGAGTTGACATCTCCCTCTAGCTAGTTTTAGGTTGGGTCCGCCTGGGCTTCTGATTGTAGGACTAGCTGGTAGGAACAGTTGTAAAACAAGCCTGCCTAAGTCTCTGATTGTAATCTGTGACTTTTTTTTTTTGAATAATATCAAGTACTTTTCTTTTTACTGTTGAATCTTTTGTCTTCAAGCTTTTATCTTTCTGCAACGCTCTTCTTTTTGATAGTTTTTTTTTTTTGCACCACCGCCGATCTTCCATGGAACGGTTGTTTAGAACAGTCGCCTGTTGCGCCAACCGGTGCACTAATGATTCCCACAGACGGCGCCAATTGTAGGGACTGGGTTTTTGGTTGCCCAAGCCCAATGGACACGGGTCAAAAGCCCAACGAACCCCGCAATGAATTTATAGAGAGTGGGTCAAAGGTCTAGGCGCCGGCCGGCGCTCGAGTGGCGTGAACTTCGGTCTCTTTTACTTAAAGAAAAAGACTTAGCACAGTTTACAAATGGGATAGGCTCCTCGGCCATGGGCCGAGGAGGCTCTTGCCCTGTTTTCTCTCTTTTCCTTTCTGTCTTTAGAGTTCTCTTTCTTTTTTCTCTTTTCTCTCCCCCTTTTTTCAGGAGGGATTCCCTTACATTATATATCCCTTGCCCAACCAATCCTAGCCCTACACTTGTTGAGTGATCATGACCTTTGCTCAGGTGCTTGTCCCATCAGCCGCCTTCCCAGTCTCTTTGGGAGTCGCGGTAACCAAGGCGACACTGGTGAAGGTCCTTTCCTCATTAATGCGGCCAGGGCGGTTGTCAGGTGCGTTTAGTGTGGAGATGACCGCTTGCTGCGAACATGTTCTTCAAACTCTCGGACGTCCGATGATGAGGTCATCCTCGGACTTGGATGTCTCCTCGGCTAGGGCGTTCGGCCCAGGAATGAAGTGGGCTGGGCCGTGGGATTATTTGGCCCCACAGTATGTATTTTTTAAATTTACATAAAAATTTTAACTAAATTGCGCATCACACAGTATAATACTAATATATATAAAACTAGAGAAACTTTAATTTTAATTTAGTTTTATACGTTATTATTTTAATAAATATTTTTAATTGATTTTAAATTATCTTTTATATTTAAACCCTCCGTTAGAATTTTGACACATCATATTAATTTTCTTTAAATGGTAGAATAGAAAGTTAGGGTAATTATTGAGTATTCTCATAGTACAATAAATGCGTACTCCTTCCTCTCATGTAACTGTGAGTCCCACTAATTAAATTTATGGTGGAATTCACAATTCATGTGAATGGTACTCCCTGAGTATCAATAATTTTCTAGAAAGTTATATATACAAACATAGTCATAATAAATATCTATTAATAATGACCATGATTATCAAATTTAATTTCTAGATAAAAATAAAAATATTTTTTGTTAAACTATCCCTTGCATTATTTGACATACTAACTAGTTTCATACTTTCATTAATATCGTTAAAGGTACATATAATTTAGACTACACTTTCATTAATATAGTTAAAGGTACATATAATTTAGACTTTAGAGGTTACATAAGAAGTAATTATTTCCTTTAATGTTGATGAGAACTCTCTAAGTAATCAAACATTAAAAATATGTGAACACAATCGTCTTAAAAAAAATACCACAGTCCAAAATATCATTATAATTTGGACTGTGGTATATTTAGAACATTAAAAATATGTGAATACATGCAATTTTAAAAAAAGTTATTTATAGGTTTCAGTTAGCTCAATTGATAAAATCTCTAATAGTTGAATAAGAGACCTAGAGTTCAATCCCCGCCTTCACTAAAAACCGATTGATGTCTTGGTTTAATGATAAAAAGTTATCATCAGAAGCGGATACCAAGATTGAAGCTCTAAAAAAAAAAGTCACTTAAAAAAATACCACAGTCCAAAATACAATGATATTTTGGACTGTGAAATTTTTTTTAAGTGACTGTTTTTTAACAGTAGTAATTTTTTTTTCTTAAAGGGGATCAAGGTTATAATGTGATATATGAAAAATTTTAGAGTTATTAAACTTATCTGAATAATATATTTTGACAATTCATGTTTTAATGGGAGTCACAAATTGATTTAACGCAATAAAATTAATACTATTTTAATTTGTGTAACTCACTAAATAGAATTAACATCCTGATCAAAGGAAAAAAAAAAGGTAGAATTTTTTTTTTTGAGAGAGAAAAAGGGTTGAATTAAATTACCATCAGTTGCACTTGCATAAAATATAAGAAATACCATTGTCATAAATATTTTATTCACGAAGTTTAATGAATCCCAGTCTCAGTTTTGTTGATATATTTACCAATTTTTTCCTTTCATTTTCTTAAAAATAAAGGTGAAAAATGAGTTGTTAAAGGTATCTGAATACAACATTTGTAATGATTTTACTAAATTAATAAGTCAGATGACTCATTTAATGCCATAATATGAAAATATAATGACATTTATATTCCTAAATAAAAAGTCATTAACTATTATTTTTAAAAGAGAACTAAAAAATACAATTTAAAATAGAGATAATTTTTTTAAAAAAAACTTTAGTTGTGCTATACCAATACAAAATATAAGATATATTAGTAAACACTCAAATAAACCATTAAGAGAAAATATCATCTCCCTTTCATCTTAGAGGTGATAATTTGTGTTAGTGGGATCGTGTCAATATTGTGTTTAGGTATGAGTATTCGGATATATGGTTTAATGTACCTAACACATGGTTAACACAACACGATTTATTTCAACTTGTTTAACACACAATCTAAAAAAAAAAACTAAAAAGAGTTTTTTTTTTTTTTTTATTTGGTAAAAGAGTTGGGAACTTTTTAGAATTTAAACAAAGGGTTAGTGTTGATTGGTTTTTGACACTAACCCACAAAAAGCTATTGTTCGAATATTGCCACATTTATGGTCATATACTACACAGAAAGGGGGGAAAAAAAAATCAAACGTAACCCTAATTTTTGATTTTTTTTATTTAAAAAAATGTACTTTAATAAAGATAATATAAAATTAATTGAAAAAAGAAAAGAAAAGGAAAGATAATTCTTCAGTTACATGGTCGAGGTCGACCAATTCCGCATATCATGTCAAGATCCCGGAAACATAATAAATAAAGAGATAATTTTAAAAATTATATGTCCAAAAAAAAAGTCAAATCTAAAATCTTTAAAATAGTTTAGCTTCATAGCTTGCTTGGACACTTACACTGCAACTTGCCTATACTGGGAGAAATTATACAGTGTTTGATGGATCATGTCACTTGTACACCATTCCACTAAAAGATTCTTATTTGTTTAAAATTGCTGAGTCAGTAATTAGTTTTTGTTTAAAATTTTTTTCTAACTCAACAATTTTAAACGGGTGAGAATATTTTAATGAAATGGTGGACCACGTCACTTGTCCATGATAACCTTATAATTTCTTCTATGCTGGTCTGTGCTCTTACCTCTTCAATTCTCTCTGGGGAGATATTTATTTTCTATGCAACTTGCCGATACTGGGGTCTGCACTCTTATCTCTTCAATTCTCTCTGGGGATATATTTATTTTCTATGCAACTTGCCGGTACTGGGATCTATACTCTTATCTCTTCAATTCTCTCTGGGGATATATTTATTTTCTATGACGATAGCCTTCTTTTAATTCTATCTTTGTTTAATACACGAGGTTTGAAACATATATTTGAAAAAATAAAATAATATATATATATATATATATATATATATATTTTAAAGTAGCTTTAGCTGCAAGTGCCGTTAAATTTGACGGTGTCTGCATCTAGGCTTGTTGAAGGCATGTTTAAGTGCATAACTCCCACATGCTATCTACCACCCTATCACACAATCTCTCATCTTACATTTTGGATTTCACCTTACACCTTTTGACCCTTTGAGAATTATATACTTTAAATTTGTTAATTAGGCCCCCTGCACTAGTATTCAATTTAATCAATATTTAACAATCCAGGAAAATGAAATAATTATTATTGTCAATTTCGTATAGTGACTCTTTTTTGATTGGTTACTATGTACTGTACAGCATATTAAAAAGTTTAGGCCACATTCTTTGTTGCAACTTGCTCGGCTTTTGTGGGTTCTAGTTAACTCAATTAGTAAAACCATTGATTGTTGAATAAAAAATTAGGAATTCAATTTTCGCCTACATCGAAAAAATTAATCGATATCTTGATTTGATGATAAATAATACAATCATTAGAAGCAGATGCCATAAGATGAAACTCAATAAATAATTAAATAATTTACTCAGCTTTTTAGTGGTGGACATATACGTAATCAAACAAGTTGTGACAAAACGTATATCCAAGTATACGTGGTCCTAGATCAACCCATAACATATTTCATTTTTTATAGAATCTTTTTGGCCAGGTAGGATTATCTTAAAGATATAGAATGATCTGGAAGAAACCAGACTCCAGAAGTACTTGCAAGGTTATTTTAAAACTAGGCTATTGGCAGAGAAAAGTAGTAGCAAAAGAAAAGGGTAGCTACAAAGAGCGACCAGTACGTTGAGAGTTGAAAACTTCACAAGGGCTCACCTTCACCTACTACCATGGAAAGGGACGTGGGACATAACGGATGGCACCACCTACCATCCAACAAAGCCACTACTGCGATGTGCTCAACCTTAAGCTACCTCCACCACTCCCATGTTGCGACAACATTCGTCCACGTCACCTCTATGTCACTCAATTTTATGTTTTTATAACATCAGCAATTTGAAGCCGATAATGTAGGATTGAGATCTGGTGTAATTGTAATTTGTAATTGTACCATACAATTAACTCTCCTCTTTTTCACAACAATTTTTTTACTAATTTTACTCTTTTTTTTTGTACTTTTCCTCATTTTTATATTCAATGGTTGAGATTTAAAGTTACAAAATTTTTGTAACTTTAAATCTTTGCCATTCATAACAATTGCGTCAGATGCAATATCTGATCTCAATTTGATAAGAGCAAAACTTAGGTACAGTACCTTAGGTTTCCATCTTAAATTTAAGCCATGTGTATAAAATATACAGCTCAGTAAATGGCGTTACAAGGAATTGCCAGTCTCTTTTTTTTGTTCTTTTTTTTTTTTCCTTTTCTTTTCCCCTACTTTTTCTCATCTTTTCCCTCACATGCGTGAAAACCAGATAACTTCAAACACTTTCACCTTTATTTTCCCAAGAAACAAACAGATTTCAAACAAAAATTTTGGCTAAAACTCAACAAATTTCTGGCAAGACCCCTTCACAACCATGCCTCGCATTGATTCCGGCCACCATGTGTGGAGGTAGAGTGGTTTCACTTTTCACCCACATGAAACCCCATGCTTTTATAGAGAACCAGGCAAAGAGAATGAAGAAGCTTTTTTTGAGAGAGGGAGTGTGGATTGCCACTGCTGGGTAAGTAATAAAGAGGAGAGGGTTTGAATAAAAAGCCAAAGAAATATTAATCTTCAATTGGTGGGGCAGATATGAAATCTTAAAAAGCCAAAGAATAAAAAGCTAGAGATTAGAGAAATATTAAACCTAATCATGTCTTTGAAGGAGGAGACTTAGCTGAAGAAGTTTGGTGGGGCAGATCTGAAATTTGAAATTGATTGTTCTCCATAGCAGGCCAGTCAAAAAAAAAAAAAAAAAAAAGCAAAGTGACAGGGCATTATGTTTTAACGCTTGTTTTTTGAGCTGTAGATTTTATACATGTGGCTTAAATTTATGGGAGGAACCTAAGGTACTATACCTAAATTTTGCCCATCCGATAATATAAATCATCTTCATAATTTTTGAAGTTGGATATTAATTACCTAATTAATGACTAATGAGAAACATAAGTAGAACTTGTTATTTGCAACAAACATATATATGTTAGAAATAAATTCTGATTAGAATGTGTAAAGGTTGGGCAATGAAAGAGTTATTTGGGATGTGTAAAGTCTATAAAGTTTATGTATATCCATAATTGTACTTATTATTGCAACCTTATCCTATGAACTCTACAAGCATTCTAAAGTTCTATATATATGTGTGATTGTTTTATTGTTATTGTACACATCTAAGAGATATAAAAAAAGATTGTGGATGACCACTTGAATGCTAAAATATACTTTTTGCTCTTAAAGTTTGTGACTGTTTTTATTTTGACATTTTTACATTTCAAAATGAACTAAATATGAACTATCAAAATGAAAATTTTAAAATGTTAAAAGCCAATATGAAAACATAATTAAATATGAAGGGTTAAAATAAATTTTTTGAAATGTAAAAAGCCTAAATGAAAACAATTCAAAAAATTAATTAAGGACAAAAAAAATGTACTTTAGTATAAAACTATCGAGGATATAAATCCTTGGAATTTTTTTATTTAGGCCATGTTTGTTTCTTTAATTGGAATCGTTTTTAAAAAGTAACTTGATTTTTTTTTTTCTTTCAACTCTAAAATCGATCCCAGAACGTTTTATGTCATTGGGGTCCCAAGTAAAATTATTGATATTTCATTTGGGCGCAACAATGGTGACAACGGTGGGGGCGGCGTGGTGGTGACACCATGACAAAAACAGTAGTAGTGACGACATCAAATGGTGTGTGGTAGGGACGGACCTACATAGGGGCAGGGGGGGACATTGCCCCCACCCCACACACAAAAAAAAAAAAAAACTAGCACCCAAAAAAAAAAAAAAAACTAGGAATATTGGTCAAAACATGGCTCTCATTTTGGAAGTTTCATTGTATTCAAGGTGTGCTATTCTCTCTTTTGTTACGAACTTGATGTTGTACCAATCATCTACTCACCGTTTTTTACTCATAACTTCATCTCTTTCACATGCCATAGACTATAGAGTTTGTGGGGGTAGTTTTAAGTCTGTATTTCGTTTCCTGAATAATGTCCCCAACAGAACTTCTTCTTCTGGGCTTCGGTAAGATTTTAAATCCATCCTTTAAATTTATTTCTTTTCCAACTTTTTTTTGTTCATTACTTTTGTTCATTATTATTATTTTGTTCAATCATAGACGACTTTCGAGACTTAAAAGAGTATCGAGTTCCATTTTGATAAATGTGTTGAAATATTTAAAAAACACTTATTTTGTATGTTATACTTTGTCGACATTTTTATAATATCAAATGTTTAAGAAACACTTATTTTATATGTAGTATTTTGTTGAATATGAAATAGGTGTTAGTTTTTATTTTCATTAAAAATATATATATATATATATTTGTTTTAAGCTTTGGGCCCCCCCCCCCCCCCCCCCCCAAGGTTCAAATCTTGGTTCCGTCCCTGGTGTGTGGTGGTCATGATAATGTGTGAGATAATATTGTGGTGGTGATGGTGATCAATGGTGGTAGCAGTGACAACGAGATGGTGTTGGTAGCAGTGGTGGCATTATTGATGATTGTGGCAGTAATGTTGGTGGCATAAAGGAATGAAGGGAGTGAGCGTACAAAATAAGAGAGGTTCTACGTTCACAACGAATTTGTTGTAAAAATGTTGTAAAAATGTTGTGGATATAACATTTCTCACAAAATAATTAATAACTAAAAACATTTTTTTGTCATTTTTGACTTGTTTTTCATTAACCTTCATTTTCTGCCAAAACAAATAAAGCATACTTAGAATCTGCTTATTTTACTGAAACTGAAAACTTTTTGTTGAAATGATTATAGATAAAGGTAAAAGTTAGCTGAAATAGTACAGTGAGACCCATGAATAGTACTAAAAAGTGTCGTGGGACCTATGAATAGTAGCAAAAATAAGCTGAATAGTAACATAAGTTAGCAAAAAAATCTTTGCCAAACAAACACTTAGGGTGTGTTTAGATACCGCTTATTTGTTGAAAATTGAAAACTTATTACTGAAAATACTGTAGCAAAATAATTTTTAAATAACTAAATAGTGCTGTGGGACCCAAGAGAGAGAGAAAACTATTTTTTGCTGACTTTTGTGGGTCCGTGAACAATACCCATGGACCTACAAAAGAAACGCAGATGCACGGATTTGCTGAAAAACGTCAATCCAAACGTACATTTAGCATAGTAATGTAGCTTTTTTTTTCTCAAACTATATAGTCCGTGCAATGCCATGGCCCATGGGTGAGTTGTCTAAATGTGAACAGTCATACATTATTTTTACTTGTGGTACTTACTTAATGAGTATTACCTATGTCTTTATTTTTATTCTATCGGATTTTTTTAACTGGAATATTTTTCCAATGAATTAAAAAAAAAACAACAACGAAGATTTTGCGTGTAGTTAAACAAAAGAACACTATTGCTCTGTTTATCTAAACAAATGCATTTAGCTTTCAACCATCATGCTTATGAACATTGTCTCAAAATTTAATAATTTATAAAAACTTCCCAAATATTGAACAATTAGTTAAATCAGTCATACTTACCAAGAAATCATCAAAAGTATATTGTTGCCTTCTAAAATGAAAAAAAAAAAAAAAAAATCCTAAATATGTATTCCTCAGTATTCTTCGGCCTTTTTCTTATTATTCCAATCGATTGAACAGTGAACATACTTCTTAACTTTTCTGGGATGGTACATAGAAAACATACACGTCTCACATTTCAAAGACCTCTTTGAGGTTCTTAATTAATATTGTATATTTACTCATTTGCACCAAAAAAAAAAAAAAAAAAAAAATCCAACCAAGCAATTGTGTCTGTTTGAATCCCAAAATTTGTCATCATGGCCTAAGAAGCCCAATTATATTGTAAAATCCATGTGTACCGAACTTTGCCTCTTAGTTTTTATATATATCTTATTAGGGTTCATTGTGACAATTGAACATAGACAAAACTTAAGTATAATACCTTAAGTGTTGTTCCTTAAGTTCCCTGTTAAGATTGAGTCATGTGGCTACTTAACTAAAAAATACACTTTCATCCTATGAAGAAAAATACACATGGCAGAATCTTAAGAGGAGAACTTAAGGAATAACACCTAAGTACTATACCTAAATCTTGCCCATTGAACATAAAGTAAAGATATAACTGTTATGACTTTATCTCGTAAACGTAAACCATTGGGCCATAGTTTTAAAAACCGGACCGGACCGGCCGGTTCGACCGGGAACCGGCACCAAATCCGGTCCGGTTATGATAAAAAACCGGAAATAGCATAAAATCCGGTGAACAGTGATAACCGGCCGGTTCAACTTGAGAACCGAAAAAACCGGAGGTCGAACCGGTTAATGACCGGTTGGAGACTTTTTTTATTTTTCCTACAAAACTACGTCGTTTTGGACCCTTTAAAATCCTAAAAACTAACCCTAAGCCTAAAGTCCTCCTTCCTTACCCTCAGTTCAGACTCTCATCTCACTCTCACTCACGCACGCCTCTCGGCCTCAGCCAGTGTGCTCCCTCACTCACTCACTCAAGCAGTCACACTCCCTCACTCTCCTCTCAAGATCGATCAAGCTCTGCCTCACGCCCTCAAGCTCTGCCGCACGCTCAAGCTCTCTGCTCAAGCTCTCCCTCACTCACTCAAGCTTTGCCGCCCTCAAGCTCTGCCTCACTGCATCTCTCAAGCTCTGCCGCACGCTCTCACTGCCGAGGTTTTTAATCTCAAGAGTTACTTAGTTTCTTTTTTTGATTCTTAATTTCTTATACAATTTTTTAAACCCACATTTAAATTTTGGGATATTTGTACTGATTTGGGTTGTGTTTTGATTAGATGTTGAGGATATTTGACTATTTGTTGATGTTGAGGTTATAAATAGAGGTAATTTCATTTGGGGTGTTGTGATGATTATTGGTTTAATTTGTGTCATAGTAATTGGTTTTGTTGAAATGAATGTATTTAGTGAGTTTTGTTTACAATTCCCAGCTCTCTGCTTGGTTGGTCACTTGGTCTTGCTGCGCTCTCTGCTCTCTGCTCTCTGTGTTCTCTGCTTGGGTAATGATCTTTTTTTTCTTTTTTTTTTTTCATTTTCTCGGTTCTTTTTTTTTTTTTTTTCATTTCTCTCGGCTTCATCAAGTAATAAGCTAATAATTAATATATATTTTTTTTAATGATTATGATGATTACTTGATTTTGATTTTGTTTTTGATCATTTTCTCTGTTCTTTTTTTTTTTTTTTCATTTCTCTCGGCTTCATCTCAGATTCTCAATTCATGTTGTCGGCTTCAACTCAGGTTCTCCTTCTGTGACTTCACTGGTAAGTGGTAACTTCAATTATTAGTTTACAATAGCATTTTAGTTTATTTGTGTTTTTGTGTATGTTGTGGATTTGATTTACAGAGTATTATTGTTTGTGAAATATAGTTTACAGAGAATTATACAATTTATACTAGAGGTTAAATTCTATAAGGATGGTGTGTAAAACCTATATTTTACACTATCCAATAAGTGATTGCCACATTAGCATTTTACTTAAATTTTATTAAAATTCAATACATCCTAACACACCTAATAACATCTCGATAGATTTCCAATTTGGTTGGATTTATATATAGGTATTAGAATTGATTGTGTGTGATTGTGTTTATTTTTAAATATGTGATAAGATGATGTGTCATGTTAGGATTGGAGGGGTAAAACATGGGTTTTACACCACGTCCTTATAGAATTTAATCTCTTTATACTATTGATTGTGTATGTTGTGCTAATGAATTTATTTGTTGATAAAATGGTTGCTGCCAGTCTGAAATTGTTGAGTAAAATGGAGTCCGCCTCTGTACCATCTAATGAACATGCTTCTACAACCGGGTCTAATACTAATTCTTCATCTGTGAGAGCAAAATGTGATCCCGCATGGGATCATGTAACTGAAGTAGTGAAAGACAGAAAAAGTAGTTATAGATGTATACATTGTGGGAAAAGTTATAAAGGAGGGAACATTAATAGAATGAAAAGACATCTAGCTGGAATTAAAGGAGATGTGGCTGCATGTATGGGTGTACCTTATGATGTTAGGTTTCAAATGGTTGAGAATTTGAAGGAAATTTCAAAATCTAAAGAACAAACAAAAAGGGATCAAGAAGCATCTAATTATTCGCCATTAGAGGACTCACCAGAATTTGAAGATGTCCAAGAAATTACTCCTAGAAGTTTTCCACCTAGAGGTAGGGGGCTAGGTAGGGGAAATAGAAGTGGTCCTAGTAATTTTCCACCAAGATCCAATCTTGGCAAGAGAGAGGTTGGTGACATTGATAATTACTTCGCTCCTAGAACAACACCGGGAGCTCAACCTTCTATTAAAAGTGTACTTGCTGGCAAAGAAAAGAAGTGGAGGGTTGATATGGCTGTAGCAAGATGGATGTATGATGCTTGCATTCCAATTAATGTTGTGAATTCTAGTTATTATCAACCTATGTTCAATGCTGTAGCTTCTTATGGTCCTGGATATAGAGGCCCAAATTATCATGCCCTTCGAGTGCCTTTGTTGAGAGATGCAAAAAGAGAAGTCCAATTGATTGTTGATTCTCATCGATCATATTGGGCTGAGACTGGTTGTACAATAATGGTTGATGGGTGGATTGATACTAGGCATAGAACATTGATTAATTTCCTTGTCTATTGTCCTAAAGGAATTATTTTTATACGTTCTGTTGATGCTTCTGACTTGGTTAAAGATGCTATTAATTTGAGTAACATGTTTGATGAAATTGTTAGTTGGGTTGGTCCTGCAAATATAGTACATTTGGTCACTGACAATGCTGCAAATTATGTAGCTGTTGGAAGAATTGTGTGTGGAAAATATAGGAACATTAGTTGGTCACCTTGTGCAGCACATTGCCTAAACCTAATTTTTAAGGAGATTGGGAAAATGGATCATATAGCTAAACTTGCAGAGCGTGCATCCAAGATCATAGTGTTCATCTATAACCATGTGGCTTTGCAAGCTTGGTTGAGGACTAGAAAAAATTGGACGGAAATTGTGCGTCCAGGGCCAACTAGATTTGCTACTACTTTCATTGCCTTAGGGAGTCTTAAGGAACATAAGCATGACTTACAAGCATTGGTGACTAGCAAATTTTATGTTGAATCAAGATATGCAAAAGATAAGAAAGCAAAGGCAGTGGTGAAAATCATTCTTGACAATCAATTTTGGAATGATTGTCATGTAATTGTGCATATTATGTCACCATTGATTCGTTTATTACGTATTGTTGATTCTGATGAAAAACCAGCTATGGGTTATGTATATGATGGCATGTATAGAGTAATTGATGGAATCAAAAAAATTTTCAAGGACAAGAAGAGACTATGGGAGCCTTATGTTAATATTATCAAGGATCATTGGGATAATCAATTCTATAGAGATATTCATGCTGCTGCTTACTGGTTGAATCCTGCATTCCAATATGACTCATCCACTCTTAATAAGAGGCTAGAGACACAATCTGCTGTGACAGATGTTATTGAATCAAAAGTTTCAGTTGGTCGATTGAAGTTGGTGGAGGAATTAAGGCTATTTCGAGAGCGTGAACAAACTTTTGGAACCCAACTTGCTCAAGAATCAGCCAAGACATCTCAGCCGGGTAAGATATTGTTTACTTTAGCTAATACTAAAATGTAAATATGTTTTAAAGATCATAGCTCTTTTTTATATTTTTGGGATAAGTATAGTTGTGTTTATTGATTCATTGTATCTTTATTTTGTGTTGTATATGGAACTTAGATGAGTGGTGGAAGTTGTTTGGATCTTGTGCTCCAACCTTACAAAAGTTTGCAATTCGGATCCTTAGCCAAACAGCTACCTCTTCAGGATGTGAGCGGAATTGGAGTGCTTTTGAAAAAATACATACCAAAAGAAGAAATAGATTGGAGCATCAACGACTTAATGATCTTGTGTTTGTTCATTATAACTACCGATTGAAAGAAATGTATATATTATATAATCTCTTTGTTTCAATGTTTTTGTGGGAAAATATGAGTGATTCACTGATTTGGTCAAGTGGGTTCTTTGTGATTGTGAAATATAAGTGATTTGGTTACTAATTAAATTATTCATTATGTTCATCTTATGATAGAGTCAAAAGGAAGAAGTTCAATTTTGATCCTATTGATTATGCAAGTATCGATAAAACTGAATTTTGGGTAGTGGAAGATGAGGAACCTCCATTTCTGGATCATGAGGAGATAGAGAATGCATTATATGAAGAGGGAGCCTATCCAATTGAAGAAGGGTCTTCTAGCCATGTACAAAGAGGTTAGCTTATAACAATTCTTTGCCTAGTTGCATATTTTAATTAGACTATTTATGATTTATGAGAAATGATTATGAGAATTGTTATTTCATTTATTGTTCTTTGGTTTTGGAATTTGTATAGATATGGACAATGAAGTGATTGAGGATGATGATGACATCAATTTGGAATCATTTGGTGATGAAGATGATGCTCCTCCCGGATTTAGAGATAAAAATCATCCTATTCATGTTGAAGATGAAGAAGATGAGGATGATGATTATGATGCTAGTGGTGGAGCATTTGGTTCACATGATGATATTGATTTCGATTGTCTTCATAACAAATGAGGCTTGGGTTTTAAAACTTAGTTGTTTGTTTGAAACTTTGAAACTTAGTTGTTGTTTGTTTGAAACTTTAAAACTTAGTTGTTGGTTGTAATGGACTTATTTGTTATTTTCATTTGGATGTAAATGTAATAACTAATGAACTTATTTATTTGGTTTTGTTGAAAGTTTATTAGAATTTCAGGATTATTATTTTGTAATGTTATTACTTATTGATTTGAGCCCTCTTGAGATTGCTTAGGTTTTTTTGCTTTAATAAGTAAGGAAATATTTTATTACAGGTGATGTTTCTAAAGCAAGTTATGGACCCTCTATTGTTGAGTGCTATGTTGTGACCAATCCATTGGCTTTTGTCAATAAATTATTACAGCAAAAAAAAAAAAAAAAGTGTTTCTTTGCAATTTGATGCAAAAATCAGTAATCAAAAGTTATTAAGTCAAATTATATAAAAAGATGTTATATTATATACTTATATTCTTGTATTTTTTTAAAGGAAACATATTTGTTATTATAGGTTTGTTAGTTTTAGACTTTTAGTATATTAAAAAATTATTAATTATTTATATAATTTAAATAAATAATAATTAAATTATTTATGACATCATCGGTTCGACCATCGGTCGGACCCCGATCCGACCATAAAACCGATATTTAGCTCCTTTTCCGGTTCTTTTACCGTACCGGTTTTTAAAACCATGCATTGGGCTGAATTATGTAATTTTCTGTGTTTTCTTTTACACTATTTTCTATTTCTCTTTATCTTCAACAAAAGTAATGACATCTCTATAAAAACACTCACATATGTGTGTGTGTGTGTTCGAAGAAAATGTGACATAGTTTTAAAATTACATATTGTGAGCAGTAATTAAGTACTTGATAAACTTGTTTGTTGATTTATTATATTAGAAGCCACAAAACACAATGTTATTGAATCACATTAGAGATAAAATTAACAAAATAATATACAAAAAGGGATTTGAAATAAATAATTGTTATTCATTGTTGAGATTGAGGTTGTGATTTGGTGGAAAATCTGGGTCTTCAAAGATTAAAGACCCATGAAAGATAGAAAAATTGGTATTAGAGCCATGGATGGTAGATGTATGAGTTTTATTTCTTTGCAATTAAGAAGTTACTAGGAACATATATTACTATATAGCCACTATTTGCTCCTTGTTAGCGTTGGTCAGCCTCAAGACTCATTGGCAAAACATAGTTTCGCGTTGGTCAGCTAATTTTTTGTTAGCCGACAAACAGGCGTTGTTTGGGTGGTCCCGCAATGTAGTTTCCTGAGGAGGTGGTCCCGATAGCAAGGATACCAGTGGTTAGTAATAGTTCCGCTAGTAATTATTAATTGCTTGGAAATAGAATAAATACGTTTATTAGCTCATCATCTATTTGCTTGTTCACACTTAGGTTAGGCACACAATAATAAGAAACATGGACTATGATGATATAGATTATGATGAAGGTTATAGCATAAGAGATATGGATTATGAAACAGATCCTAATTCTGATAGTGATATGGATGATTATAATTATAACTATAATAATAGCACAAATAATTGGAGTACATTAATAGGAGATAAAATCAACTGACAGACTGATAGAAACAATAATAGTTTTTTAGATATGATTAATAAAAAATTAGAATCTTTAGAAGCTATTGAAAGATCCATTACTGTAGAAAGAAAAAGTAATAGAGATAATAGAATAGACAGTCTTTTGGACCTTGATAAAAGAGACTTTGAACCCCATCATAGATCACCTTTGACAGGTAATTGGTATAATAACAGGAATAGTGTAAAAGAAACTTGGTATGAAAGTGGTAGTAAGTTGCAAATAATAGATGAAAGACTAAAAGCAACCAACAGAAAAGTTGACAGAAAAGATAGCAAAGAAAGACAAGAGAAGAAAGATGGCCTAATAAGAGAAAGAGTAACAAGTATGGAAGATGAAAGAAAGAATCCTATAGACAAAAGAAGTGCTATAGAAATAATACAAGAAAGAGATGACATAGAAAGACAAAAGAGTATAATAAGAGAAAGAGAAGTGAAAGAACTGATGGAAAGAATGGAGAGGCAAAACAACAAAGAAACTAGTTCTATACAAATTATATGTAAAAAGATGAACATAGATAAAGACAATAAGAAAGATTTTGATGAAAGAAAAGATTATAGCCATGTAGTGAAAGTAAGAAGTTCTACAGAAAGACAAGAAAATAATAATAGGAAAGATGACATAATAAAACAATACAAAAGAATCCTAGTGCTATAATACAAAAGAAGAAGGTAGATATAATTGATGGAGACAAAGAAAGAGGAATAGAAAGACAACAAGGCAATAGTATTCTAACCAACTCAAAAGAAACTCTACGTAAAGAGTTAGATATAGAGAAAGAAATAGACATAATGAAGAAAGAGAAAGAAAATGATAGTCTAGTAAACAAAGGATGGAAAAAGGATAGTTCCAAGAAAAATGATAGTTTTAGGGAAAAAGTTGATGAAAGACTAAAATCAATTAAAAGATCTATGATATATATCCAAAATGATAGTTTAGGAGAATTAGCTAAAAAGATAGAAATTTTAAATTCAACTTTAGATATAGACAGAAAAAGAGAGATAACAGTTTTAAATAATACTGAGTTATCAAATAATGAGAAAACTGACAGACATATTAGAAATACTATTTGTCATAAATGTAAATAATATGGACATACTTAAAAACAATGTGTGAGCGACCGCGACCCGGCAAGCCAATTTTTTCTTAAATTGGGCCTAACCCGCGCAAACAGGTGGGATTGTGATGCTCAAAATGTCGAATTCACTGTAAATGTACTCCCCCCTAGATCGAGGGTTTTACATGAAGTCGCCACTTATTTAATTTAAATGGAAAAGTAAGAAAACTTTCAATATAAAAAAAATGCATTTGTTGTACTAATATATATGACAATTTACATCAATTGTGTAACAAAATTTACAATGCTTTTTTATCCTAGATACAATCTAGAAAGTAAATTACATTGCTTTGTTTCCTAGTTACATTAAAAAAAAAATGTAAAATTGCATATACAAGAGCTTGGTCTAGAACCCTTGATCTTGGTTCTAAGGTTAATTTACGAGATAGGAAGGGATTAAGCACCCATCTTGCCCGATGAAACCGGTCTCCTGGGTTAAGGTGGCCAATATAGTGTCATGTCAAAAAAATACAAACAATATGTCATATAAATATGTTAATTTGCAAGAATTGTAAACAAATATGTGTTGGGGAATTTGACATAAAGAGAAACAAAAAGTGAAGTTTGTTAGATAACCATTTAAATGTAAAGAAGGCATGAAAGTAATGGCATGTTCATCCAAGAAATCAATGTAAACAAAGAATTCCTAACCTAGATATGTTCATCTAAGCATGTGAAGAAAAAACAAAGTTGTCATGTTATTTGTCATCAACATAATTGCAAAGAAAAAAAAAACATTTAAGCATAATTGATCATCCAAGCAATTATGAAAAAAAAAGTAAAGGAAAATCCCTTAGACATGTTTATCTAGAGAAAATCAAAATACTTAGACATGTTTGTTCAAGCATTTAAAAAAGTAAAACAACTACCTAGACATGTTCATCTAAGCATTCAAGCAAAATTTGTGCTTTAGCCTAGAAGTGTTCATCTAAGCATTCAAGAGAAAATTGTGTATTAGCCTAGAAGAGTGTTCATCTAAGCATTCAAGATAAAATTGTGGATTAGCCTAGAAGTGTTCATCTAAGCATGTAAAAGGAATATCAATGAGACATATAGGCATGTTCATCCAAGCATATCATAAAAGAAACAAATAATGACTTGTAAGCATTTATTCCAACATGTGTAGAAAGTTAAAGAACATAATTAACTACTTACCAGCATAGAGCATAAATTGAAAAGGAGAAGTGGTCACTTGGAGGGCTAGGGAGAAAGCAAGGAAGTACTAAACTACAACCAAAGCAAGAACAATGGTTGCACAACAGCATTTCTTTTCTGCTTTCTCACTAGCTATCCAAAGGGAATTCGGGGTCCAGAAAATGGAAGAGGTCTTCTCTATTTATAGGGGAAGGGATGGCTTAGCTTTAAAGCTAAGTAATTAGCTTTCTTATGAAGCTAAGGGAGGAGATAACCTGTTTAAATGAGATGGAACGGATTTGGTGTTGATCCCCATTTGAATTTTGAAAGAAAATTGAAGATGATGCTGAATTTGTGTTATCTTCTGCACCTGTTTCGTATTTTGGTCATAACTTTCTGCTCAAAAATCCAATTGATTCGGGATTGGCGTTTTTTGAAAGGAAATTCAATTCTCTACAACTTTTCTAGAAATAGAGAAACCAAATTTCAACTTTTTCCAGGCCAAAAATGCGATTCAAGTTGCTGCTGAAGACAATGACGTTTTTTGAGCATTTTTCTGTTTTTTTTTTTTTTTTTTTTTGAATTTTTGCATGGATCATATCTTTTTCTATCTCCAAATATTTTTTTTCAAAAGAGCAGATAAGATGCCATAAAGGAAAACATTTTTTATTATTTCTTAACAAATAATGAAATAAAATGAAATCCAATAAAAAATCACACTTAATTAATTTTAAATTAATTCTTGTGAGAACCAATCAAAATTAAATGTTTAAAATAGGACGTGATTGGGCCCATCATGTAGGTGAGCCATGATCATTGAAAATTGTTTGTATGATAACTTTTGATTAGGTGGTCCGATCAAAACCCATGACATATCATTATGATCGTTAGAGCATCAAGATTTGTTTTGTATCACAAACCTGAAGATCTACCGGTTGGTTAAATGCAAGTTGTAAAATGGGATGTCTACACAATGTGATAGACATAATAAAATTGTTAAACAAATCAGTAAATTAGAGTTTGAGAAAGATGTAATAAATGAATTAATGGAAATGTTTGACGTTAAGCAGAAAGAGATAGACCAAGTAAAGAAAAAGGAAAAACTAAAATCAACCAACCCACTCAAAGTCAATAAAAGAAAAAGGAAACAAAAAGACATAATAATGAAATTGATATATAATCTACCAAATCACCTAAAAGATAAAAAAGACTATTTACTAAAATTGAAAGATTCTATAGATATACCTATTGCTTGTTTTAAGTGTAGGAAATATGGACACCATGCTACGGAATGTGAAAAAGGAGAAAAAGTTAAGAAAGGAAAAGATAAGAAAGAAAAGACAAAAAAGAAACAAGATGATGTAGATATAAAATCAGTACATTTACAAAACTTAATGACAGAAGCAAAAATAGTAAAACAAGAAATAAAAGAAATTAAAGAGGATAATTTCACAGAGATAAATAAACAAAATATTGCAGAAATAACAAACTTGAAATATTTTTCTAGACCATTGACAGATTCCCCCATAATAGGCATAATAATGACAAAACCCCCTGATCCTCCTACAGATAAAGAGGCTACAAATATTAATGTTTCAAATAATAATAATAAAATTGATAGCAGTAGACAGAATTCTTTGAGTTTAATTGACAAAGTTATTTTTAAAAATAGGGATATAGAAATTATTTTAATAATTAATAAAGAGTTTTCTTTGACAGAAGTCACATTGACAAACTCAGGTGATGATAACATAAATTGTATACAAGAAAGATTAATACCTTTAAAGTATTATGAAAGATCATCTGAAAGATTAACTCAGATATTTAATTATAAATTACCTAATGTTCACATATGTAATGATGGAATATGTTTTGAAACTGTTTACCTTTCTTCTAAAGTTAATTTAAGAAATCCCTTTATGGCTTTGCTTTACCCCCTTTTGATGACAGATGAAGGAATTAAAATTAATGTGCTAGTTTTTAGATTCACCTCACCCCTAATCCCGAAAGAAATTTGTTCCCTTAATACATTCACTATCTTAAAAGATACTAATAAAGAAAGAATCTATAGAATTGAAAGAATTTTGTCATCTTTAAAGACAGAAATATCACTTGATGGCCAATTGATAGATACTAACGTAAAGAAGTTTAAACAGGATATAGAAACAGAGATATGTTCTTATTCTACCACTACTTTTTTGCATAGGCACAGACATATAATCCAAACACCTTGTGAAAAAGAATCTAGTGGAAAAAAAAAATATGAAAGATGGAAATATGCTCACTATTTTTTTTAGTCAATATGAAAGGACTGATAGTTTACCAAACAAAATGATAATAAATGACACATTTACATCCTTTATAGTATCCTCAAATACTCATACAACAGATGTTTTAATAAAAAAAAGTATTGACATATTCTCCTTTACTAATAATTAAAGAAAATATTAATTGTGGTAATTTCTTGAACAAAGACAGATTTAATTTCTTAAGGGTTATTTATAAGTCCCTGACAAATTTTCCTATTATAATCATTGATGAAAGACTTTATGGAGAAGCTTTATTCTCGCAGAATGAGATATATAGCAATACATACATAGATAGAATCATGGCAGATTTTGGAAAAATTTTGAATTCCACTCACTCTGACAGACTTCATCATGACTACTCTAATACCACTACTACTCAGCAAGAGCACAAAGGTGTACAAAGAAAAGTTTGTTTTATTATATATACTTTAAATTTTAAAAATGATTTTCTTATAAAGCATTTTAAAGAAATTTCACAGAAAGACATTGGTAAAATAATTTTAAAAATGATTTTGAAAGAAGCTTTGCATGAAAATATATATTTTCAAAATAATATTTCTAGACATAATCTTTTTCCCAAAACCCAATTGTAGACTACAATGAGTAAAAGAACCTCCCAGGCAGACAAGAAAGGAAAGGGTAAGGCACCAGCGGTGCAACCCAAACAATTCCGAAAGCCTTCAATGAAGATTTTGGATAAGCATGAAGGCGTCTCGATAAAGACAATATCCCTTCAGGATACGTTGCTAGTAGAAGCAATGTATTCATGTGGTGAAAAAAGTGAAATTCTACAAGAAGTGCTCCGCATTGATCTCATTTTTCAGGACGGAGAATTTAAAGACCTTCCTCTTCATATTAAACTACTTCTTGATAATCTCCAAGCAGACTTCACCCTCAGACAGAAACCCTTATTCCAAAAGACCCTTAAGGCTTTGGAATTACATCTTGTTAGCACCAATGCATTTATTGAAGCATTTGGTTGTCAATTCCCTGGCTAGGAGGATGGAGATTCAAGCTCCGCAAAGACATAATCACAGTCTCTAAAAAGCTATCTTATGGGAACAAGCTTTTCAAAGCTCCACCCTAAGATTCAGCAAAAAACGAGATTTGCCATTAGAACTTTTTCTCTTGAAATCCAACAGAATATACAAACTCATAAAGCCATAACCAGTTCTTATGACAGATGGATGTATCTTTTCAAAGTTTTAGTTTCTACAGCATTTATCATAACTGAAGACATGATAGACGACATATGGCTATCTCATAAAGCTACATGGTATGAAAGCTTTAGAGAAACAAATAGAGTTTATGAAGGAACTTTTGACAGATACAATCCCTATCCGGGATTACTTATCAACACAGAGACAAAAGATCCAGTAATTTGTGATCCTTTATGGTTATCTGAAATGCTAGAAGCAAGGTTTATTAGTAAATTAATCATAACTTCTAGAATTCAGATTAGTTTATTTCCCAAAGTCATCCAAGAAGTAGCCACACAAATTGGAGGACTTAATTATATGAAGATCACTATCTGGAGCACTCTTCCAGCTTGAGACAATAGCTATTATATGGAAGCTAGGCTAGCACATATTTTGGTCCTTATCCATGATTGGGGTTGTCTCCCTAAATACAACTAGTATACAGGAGATACTTATTTATCACTTGATGACCCAGATGCTCTGGCTCAAGAATGGTCTAATTTCATGAGTAACAAGATTTATGAAGTACAGAAAGAATTAGACAGAGGCTTCCACTTATATGGCTACACCAACAGGATAGCCGTGTATGGTCCAAGACCTTCATCAAGAAGGCTTATTGGAAAAAGAAAGATTGTTAAGGATCCTAGATTAATGACAATAAAGGATCGTGTTCATATTTATCTTCTTATTTCATACTGCGTTCTATGTAGTAACTCTGGAGTAATCCATGAGCATGAGCAGTATGAGGATAACTCCGATCCGCTAGACTATGATAACTACGTGGATACAGATTGATAGACAGACAGATATACCAAGCAAGACAGAATGCTCTCCCGAACAAAAAATCGGACAGACAACGGCAACAGATCACTATTCACTGGTGACAGATCACTATTCACTAGCATGCATGAATAGCTTCCAGAAAGATCCAAGATAGTCCAGACAGATACAGACAGGTGTTCATAGGTTACTACTGTTCACTAGCATGCGTGAAAAGAGACCTGATAGATTTCTAGACAGATTACTGCTCATCAATAGTAATATTCTACAAGTTTCCACCGACAGATTAGCTTGAGTTAACTTTGAATTTCATCTATAAATAGACAGACTCTAAAGACAGAAGACAGGTTCAACTTCTAGGTTCAATTCTCAAGTTCAAGTTCTAGGTTCAAAGTTTAGGTCCAAGATAGCTTTCTCTCTCCCTCCAGAAAGACTTTTGTAATCCTTTCCTTCTCTTGTAATCTTGTATCCCTTCCCTTCAGACAGAGTCTTGTAACCTTTTAGTTTTCTAAGACAATTTTATTTTGTAATCCTGTAACTCTTTAAACAGTGTTTATTTTCAAGACTTGTATCAAAGACAGAAGTTTGTTTTCAAGTTTTATCAAAGACTGAAGTTTTTATTCAAGTAAGATTTTACTAGTTTCTGTTTTCATATTCCATACTCCGTTTTAACTTATTTTGAATATATCTATTTTGCTATTTCTTCTTTATCATCTATTTTATCATTGTTTATGCTTCCATATTATTGTTGTGCTCTCTCCTAGGTAGAATTTGGTATCAGAGCCATGGATGGTAGATGTCTGAGTTTTATTTCTTTGCAATTAAGAAGTTACTAGGAACATAGATTACTATATAGCCACTACTTGCTCCTTGTTAGTGTTGGTCAGCCTTAAGACTCGTTGGCAAACCATAGTTTCACGTTGGTCAGCCTGTTTTTTGTTAGCCGACAGACAGGCATTGTTTGGGTGGTCCCGCAATGGAGTTTCCTGAGGAGGTAGTCCCGATAGCAAGGATACCAGTGGTTAGTAATAGTTTCGCAAGTAATTATTAATTGTTTGGAAATAGAATAAATATGTTTAATCGCTCATCATTTGTTGCTAGGTCACACTTAGGATAGGCACACACTAATTTGAACAAGGAAAATGATAGAATAGTTAATTCTGAGGAATACAGCATGAAAGATATAGACAGGAATTTGTTAGAATGGAATAAATGGAATATACTGATAGAAAAAACTGATAAAATCTACAGACAGACTTCTTTTTCTAAATTATCCTTCACGACAGACTACACTATAAAAACTATGGAAAGAACTTACTCTTTATTTAATGAATATGAAACAATTCAGTTATTTTCAATAGACTCAATTAACCGACATAGAGAAAAATATGCCTTTTTACATGTTGGTTTGGTTCAGGTAGCTGTAAAACCATTAACAAGAGAAGCTTTAAATAGAAGTGTTTTACTATGTTTAAGAGACAGCCATTTAAGATTTAATGATTCACTCCTTGGAATGATGGAAAAGTTTACATAATGGACTAGTTTACTTTAATTGTTATCCTAATTTTGCTTTAAGCCTATCTGACATAAATATTATGGATGCTTTAACTTTGAATGTAAAGACAGATGGTTATCATATGAAAGAAGGCTTAGAACCTTTAGCTATTATTTATCAAATTTATTATAAACTTATGAAAACCACCCTAGACCCTCAGTCCATGATTGAATCCCCCAAAGGACATACTCTCCTTCTTCAAGCCCCTACCCCAAATAGTAGACTTCGTGTACCCTAACAAATACAATGGAAAGACATAAACCTTCCTGAACGGTGGCAACTACAGGCCATTGCTCCCACACCAAAGATAGAAAATATAGAACCAGATTTTATAGCTCAAAAGACTAATGGTACAATTATTATTTCCTTCAATAATAATGATAGACAAATTGATAGCCTTATTAGGCCTAGTAGTTCCTCAGGCATAAAGAACCCTATGATGTTTACCCCTAGAAGCTCTTTCTCCTCTAGGACATCTTTCTCTGATTCCAGACCTTTACCTCCTTAGAATCTTCCTCCAGTTATACACCTTTCTCCTGTAAATACCAAAAGAACCCCTGTCCAAACAGAGACAGCCTATTATCCAACAGAAACCACACAACCAACCCTTAATGTTCATCAAGCCCTTTATGAGCCCCAACCTCAACCTGATTCTCCTACTCAAACAGACATATTAGGATTTACAGATCATGACAGAAGAATTAATGTTTTATCTAAGGAATTTGTTTTAGACAAAGAATTACTAAAACATGACTACTTAAAACCTGAAAACACTGACAGAAAAAACCAGTTTTTTGAAGAATATAATGAACAAGAAAGGAATAATTTAAGAACCAAATATTATGAAATGGTGATAGACTTGTAGACACACTTCAGTTTCTTTAACTTTTTAGACTATCATAACAAAAAGATAAGTGTAATAGAGAAAACATTGTCATGGACGAAGACAGAAGATCATGAAAAGGTGTACCAAACTTATCCACCCTTTGAATAAGTCATATTGAATCAAAGTAGTGGAGCCCAAGTATTGGCTACCCCTATTAAAAGACCTAGTCTAAGTGATGATAATAAAAACCTAGATAGTATAATTCAACAGAATAATTATACTAATATATATCTAAAATCAATTGGTTAAAAGTTACAAGATATAGAAGATAGAATAACACCCTCTTCTACTTCTATAAAAAAAGAAAATGCGTCTAATACCCCTTTATTTATCCCTCATGAAATACCTTCTCACCTTCGATCACCTTTAAAGAGACCTATGACAGAGAAAACTGATGATCTACTTAATGAAATAAATAAAAAGATAGACTTATTGAAACTAGAATCACAAAAAGACATGGACCCACTAAAAAACAAAAATATGACGTTAAATACAATAGGAAGAACTGAGTATTCAGAGGATGAAGAATCAGAAGACAATCAATTGACAGATTTGACAGACGCATCAGACATAGATAATTTAAAATCACAATTTACAGATAAATTAGAGATTAATAAATTAACTTTAGCATCTTCATCACAAGATCGTAAAAAATAAAGGATTGAAGAGATTTACCCCAAAAAGAATTGGTATCCTAAACCTACTCCCCCTGATTTACAATTTGAAGAAAGACATACTTTTGTCAATTCATCTTATTCGCTAGATTTAATATATGAGTGGAATATTGATGGAATGTCAGAATATGAAATAATAAATCTTTTACATGAAATGACTTTGCTCACTAATGTTTATAAGAATCATGGAAAATCTGATCACCAGATAGCCCATTTAATTGTCACTGGTTTTACTGGCCAATTGAAAGGCTGGTGGGATCAGTATTTAAATAATGATGACAGAAATCAAATACTGACAGCTGTTAAAAGAGAAACAGACGAAAGTGTTATAATGACAGATAGACAGCCTTCACAAGATGCAGTCAATACTTTAATTTTTATTATAACTAAACATTTTGTTGGAGATCCTAATCAATATAAAGAAAGAGCTTCAGATGTTTTAATTAATTTAAGATGTCCACAACTTTCAGACTTTAGATGGTATAAAGATGTTTTCATTTCAAAAATTTTAAGTAGAAATGTCTGTCAACAATCCTATTGGAAAGAAAATTTTATTGCTAGTCTACCTTATTTCTTTGCTCAAAAAGTTAAGACTTTTTTTTTTTTTTTTTTGAGAATACTAAATATTTTTAACACACACACACGGGGAGAAGGGAGAAAGTTTTTGAAAGAAACATACAGTGGTGTATATCCAAAAGGGTCTAACTCTTGGATACACAGCACAGGCTTTAAAACTCTTTAACTCACACTCATTTTCCAATGTGGGATTAACCCACTGTTTTTTCTTTTGAGAATACTAAATATTTTTAACACACACACACAGGGAGAGGGCTCAAAAAGTTAGACTTGATATCGCCAATAATGATGGAACTATAGACTATCCTAGCTTAACATATGGTGACAATCAAATTGAGAAAGAAAAAAGATATGCTAAAAAGGAGCTAGGAACTTTTTGTGAGCAATTTGGCTTTGATCCGTTGATTGCTCCCCCTCTAGGAAAAGAAAGAAAGAAAAGAAAGATGTTGACAGATATAAAACCAATAATAGAAGATATAATAGAAGTAGGTCTAAAGAAAAGAAAGAAGACTCCAAAAGAAAGAAATGTGATAGATATAGAGAGAATGACATTATTTGCTTCAAATGTGGTAAAAAGGGACACACTAATAGATACTGTAACTTTCAAAGAAAGATAAATAAACTTGACATATCAGGAAAGTTAAAAGATAAATTAATAAGTATACTAGAACAGACAAATAGTGATGAAACAGATAATGAAATTCACTAGATAGATAATTGTGATATCACCTCATCATCAACAGATATTTCTTCAGATAATGGAAAAGTTAAATTATGCAATTGCAATAATCCTGATAACTGTTATTGTAAAAGAAAATTAAAAATAAGTGTTTTAACAAAACAAGAAGATATAATAATAGATTTAATACACAAACTTCCAGATTTACAGTTGTCGGGGGTGAAAAAGTTTTCCTTCCGACAAATAAGATTTATAATGGGTTGGAGGTCTAAACCAAAACTCAACCAGGGGCTTGGTGCACGGCCCAAAGGCTATTGATGGAGGTCCAAAGAATTCACTATATTTTATGCCTTGGGCTTAGGTTGAGGCTGACAAGAATGACCCATAAACAATCCCTACAGTAGACACATCAGCATGGTTAAGAAAAAAGCATACTGTAAGATATGGCCCAGCAGTAAAACGTTTCTACAGAAGATAGCCCAGTGGTAAAGAATTTCTGCAGAAGATGGCCCAGTGATAAAGTGTTTCTGCAAAAAACGGCCCAGCGGTAAAATAATACAAACAGAATAAACTTCCAACTGTTAGCTACTTCACAAATTAAGGGAAATGTCTATGTTTTCAGACTCATCATCCGTTAGCTCTGGAGAAGAGTCTTCTAATACAACAATATGAGGGAAAAATTCTATAGTGACAGTTACATCATAACCATTAATAGTAAATGAATAAGTAAATATCTTGGGTTTCATAATAACAAATAATGGAGAAAACTTAGTGTGAGATGAAGGGAGAGAGAGAGATCCCAGCTAGCGTAGTAAGATCATTATGGTGCCATGGCATGCTCATGAGTATAGTATATGTAGTAAGTAGAGATAATTATTTGTGAGTAGTATGAGTAATGAGTGAGAGAGCATAGTAAGACTGTTGGGACTTTCTGCTTGGGGTAGCTGAGTATTTTTTAGTAGAGCTATAATGAGTGTTTTTAAGTCAGGAGCTGGGGAACTTGGTTTCTAAGCTTGAAACTAAGAACTTAATGACTTTTTCAAAGCTTGGAGAAAGCTTAAACAGAGAGGTTAAGGAAGAATCTTTTCTGGTGTATGTCTTAGTGTCTGAGAGAGTTGGTGAAGCATTAATGGAGAGTTCCATTTATACCTGGGTTTTTAGGAGGTGATTAGCAAAATAATCTTTACTAAATCTTTCCCAATCTTCAGAAAATCCTTAGAGAATTGTTCTTAGGATTTTTAGCTAAGAGTAGTAAGTTCAACTTTTAGAAGGTTCTTGCTGTTTTGGGTAATAACAGCTGGGATTCAGGCTTAGCATTGAATGCTAATTAGCCTTGTCTAATTGAATTAGAGCATGTTTTAGGCTAATGATCTTGGATATGCTGCAACTAGAATCAGAGCTCCCTAGGGCAGGTTGTGTCACCCCAAGCTAGGTGTCAACCTTGGAGCCCTTGTTGGGAACTCTGCTGGGATCCCCTTGGTGCCCTCCAAACCACATTTTTCTAAGTTTCCCTATTTGGGGTTCATGTGCTTGGTTCATGAACCAGAGAATACACATTTTTAGTATGAAAATGAGTTGATTTCATGTTGTTTTAGGAGCTTCAGTGGTCTGATCCTGGTTACTCTTGATATTTGACCAGTTGGGTTGAAGAAGAAAGAAAGGACAGCTAGCTGAAGCTTTCCCAGCTTTCTGTCACATCAATTTCAGCTTTATGTCATGTGAGAAATGATGGGATTTCAGCTTGTCAAGGAAGGATTCATCCCCTGGTGGACACGTGTCCGTTTTCTAATCTGATTGGACAAGTTGGGACCTGATGGCAAGGGGCTCCAGCTATTCAATTGTTGCTGAAATTTGGCTGACCAGTTCATGTGTTTTCCAATTGCTGGGATTTGTGTGTGGGCTGGCCTAACCCAGCTGGGCTTTGTAGATAAGCTTCCTTGGACTTAGTTAACCCTACAAAATGAGTAGTTTTGCCATGGGTGATATTCATGGGCTTTGTAGTTAGTTGATTATGGAAAGAATAGACATAGTTCCCTTAAATTTTGTGAAAGCAATATTTTTTGAGAGATGAGTAATTTATATTTCCCATGAGTGAGGGATTTATAAAACGAATGTCAAGATAGTATTTGATTTTGTAAATATATGCCAAAATAACATTTGGGCTTTATGAAATAGTTGCCAAAATAAGTGTAAAATTAATAATAGTGCCAAATATTAATGTTTGGGCCTTGTAAGATAGTGCCAAATAAATATTTGGGCTTTGTAAAATAGTGTCAAATAATTATTTGGGCTTTGTAAAATAGTGCCAAATAAGTATTTGGGCTTTGTAAAATGATTTGAGATTTCATAAAAATATTGCCGTGTAGCAACGGACTTAGTAGAAGTGTCATATCGTAATGGGCTTTGTAAATGGTGCTGTATTATAGTGGGCTTTGAATTTGCCACATCGTAGTGGACTTTAGGGAGTTTGGGCTTTTCTTGTGTTTTGCTTACAAGCTAAATGATGTTGGGCTTTGTGTGGGGATAGTGTAATTTTGTGGCCTAATTTTGGTAATAATATGGTGAGTATTATTTGTGGAGAATTTAAGTTGGATGATATGTGGGGCATAATGGGTAATATCTGTAAGAGCCCAATATCATGGAAAATATTTGAGTAATATGTGGGCAATATTTATGTGGGCTTAAAATAATGTGTGGGCTCATGTGGATATTTTTGTGAGTGGGCTAATGTGGGTATTTTTGTGAGTGGGCTAATAAAAACCAAGGCCCGAAAATTTGTACCTCAACAACAATCTAAGAAGGATTATTTGTCTAAACTAAAAGAATCTTTAACTCAAACTAAATAGATTTGAAAGATTATACGTCAACTTATAATTTTGCAGAAATTACTGATAGATTTAAACCCAGTAAACCTATAACAATAACAGATTTACAGATAGATATTAATAATCTAAGAAAATAATTAAAAGAATTAAAATCAGAAATTTTCATTTTAAAAGACATGATTGAGCAGATAGTTGCACAAATAATCAGTGTAAAGGATAGAATTAAATATGGTAATGAACCCTTGACAAACTCCTCTCTTCCTGACAGAAATAATTATACGGATAAAAGTTTTCATAAAGATGAATATAAAGATGAATTTTTGAATATAATTGACAGAATGATATTCCAGAAATGGTATACTGAAATAACCCTGGTTGTTCATAAAGAATTCTCGTTAATAGTTGTTGCACTTGTTGATTCTGGTGCTGATATGAATTGTATACAAGAAAGATTAATACCTTTTAAATATTATGAATCAACAATAGACAGATTAACTCAGGCTAATAGTGATAGACTTAAAATAAGTAATAAATTGACAAAGACAGACATATATAATAATGGAATCAATTTCAAAACACCTTTCTTCTTAGCAGAAAAGTTGTCCTCTAAAGTTATTTTAGAGAATCCTTTTTTGGCTTTGCTTTATCCTTTTTCCACGACAGACAATGGAATATGTACTAATATTTTGGAAACGGAAGTATTTTTTAAGTTCATCTTGCCTCCAATCCCTAAGGATATACATTTGGTGAAAGAAATCTCAATATTTAAGGACATAAATACTGATGAGCCAATAACAAACAATGATGAGATTACAACAAATCCAAAGGTAGATGATACTATAAGTTCTACCCAGTAGCACTTAAGTATATACATATATTTTGAAATATATATAGTTTAAAAAATTACTTTCTCAAGGTTTATTTAAAGTTTGTTTTCAAAAAAGATTTTATGCTGAGATTTTTCTCAATCTAACAAAGTCCTTCTCAGAATTATTTGTATCCTTCGCAGAAATAGACAACCTTCTAATAGAACCCTTTGTGTAAACCCCCTCAGAAGTTTTTGAAACTACAATGCCCAAATTTGATCACTAGTTGCATGAAGGCCTTTAGCTAAGGCGTACTCGCACTATATTAATTTGTTAATTTTAAAATTAAGGGTCAATTGCCTGGCAAGCAAGATAGCCATTCTAAGGCTAAAATCTCAAACCAAATTTTGCCAAAACAGAAATCTTTATTAAAGATTTCAGATAGAGCATGAAGGCGTCTCAATTGAGGCAACATCCCTTTAGAATACAAGGTTAGCAATGACAATGTATTCAAGTAGTGATTATTATAGGAGCCCGACTAACAGACATAATAATAGAATATCTACCATATAGCTATTATTAGAAAGGACAGACAACTGTGATAGATTACTATTCACTGCAACAGGTCACTATTCACTAGCACGCATGAATAGCTTCAAGACAAATCCAAGACATTCCAGACAAATGCAAACAGATGTTCATAAGTCACTACTATTTATTAGCATGCGTGAAAAAGACTGATAGATTCCCAGACAGACTACTACTCATCAATGGTAATATTCTTCCACCGACAGATTAACTTGAGTTAACTTTACTAACTCGGGTTACTTTTGAAGACTTACTATGGTTCACTTTATCTATAAATAGACAGACTTTGAAGACAAAAGGCAGGTCCAGTTTAGAGGTCCAGAACATAGGTTCAAATTTTGAGGTCCAAAACTCAAGTGCTAACTCCAAAAAGAAGATAGCTCTCTCCCTCTCCCTTAGAAAGACTTTTGAAAAACTTCTCCTCACTTGTAATCTTGTAACCCTTCCATTTAGACTAAATCTTGTAACCTTTCAGTTTTCTAAGATAGTTTTTATTTTGTAATCTTGTAACTCTTCAGACAGTGTTTATTTTCAAGCTTGTATCAAAGACGTAAGTTTTATTCAAGTAAGGTTTTACTAGTTTCTAATTTCATATTCCATACTCCGTTTTAACTTATTTTGAATATATCTATTTTGCTATTTTCTTCTTTATCATCTATTTTATCATTGTTTATGCTTCCATATTATTGCTATGCTCTCTCTTGGGTAGAATTTGGTATCAAACTTCCCAAATATTGAACAATTAGTTAAATCAGTCATACTTACCAAGAAATCATCAAAAGTATATTTGCCTTTTAAAATGAAAAAAAAAAAAAAAAAATCCTAAATATGTATTCCTTAGTATTCTTCGGTCTTTTTCTTATTCCAATCGATTGAACAGTGAACATACTTCTTAACTTTTCTGGGATGGTACATAGAAAACATACACGTCTCACATTTCAAAGACCTCTTTAAGGTTCTTAATTAATATTGTATATTTACTCATTTGCACCAAAAAAAAAAAAATCCAACCAAGCGACTATGTTTGTTTGAATCCAAAAATTGGTCATCATGGCCTAAGAAGCCCAATTATATTGTAAAATCCATGTGTTCCGAACTCTACCTCTTAGTTTTTATATATACTTATTAGGGTTCATTGTGACAATTGAACATGGACAAAACTTAGGTACAATACCTTAAGTGTTATTCCTTAGGTTCCCCATTTAAGATTGAGTCATGTGGCTACTTAATTAAAAAATACATTTTCATCCTATGAAGAAAAATTCACATGGCAGAATCTTAAGAGAGGAATTTAGGGAACAACACCTAAGTACTAAACCTAAATCTTGCCCATTGAACATAAAGTAAAGATATAACCGTTATGACTTTATCTCGTAAACGTAAACCATTGGGCTGAATTATGTAATTTTCTGTGTTTGTTTTTTACACTATTTTCTATTTCTCTTTATCTTCAACAAAAGTAATGACATAGCTATAAAAAAAAACTCACACACACATGTGTGTGTGTGTGTGTGTGTTCGAAGAAAATGTGACATAGTTTTAAAATTACATATTGTGAACAGTAATTAAGTACTTGATAAACTTGTTTGTTGATTTATTATATTAGAAGCCACAAAACACAATGTTATTGAATCGCATTAGAGATCAAATTAACAAAATAATATGCAAAAAGGGATTTGAAATAAATAATTGTTATTCATTGTTGAGATTGAGGTTGCGTTTTGGTGGAAAATCTGGGTCTTCAAAGATTAAAGACCCATGAAAGATAGGACATTTTTCTATGTAGTATAACATCTAATATTTTCCCGTAAAAAATGGGTAAAATACAATATTGACCCTCTAAGTTTCTTCAGATTTCATTTTAGTTATCTAACTTTGCTTTTGTTCATTTCAGTCCTTTAACTTTCAAGTTTATTCAATTAAGGCTTTTCCATCAACTTTTGTTATATGTTGTGGTTAATTTTTCAATTTTATAAATTTTTCTTCAAATTTTTTAAATTAAAAAAAAATTCAATTAATGATTGAAAAATATTTTCCAATTTTTTTTTCAAGAAATTTCAACAAAAGTTAACGGAAAGGCCTTAATTGAATAAATCTAAAACTTAGAGGACTGAAATGAAATATGAAAAAAGTTAGAGGGTCAGTTTTGCATTTTAGCCAAAAAATTATTATTAACTAAGTGGATTCCTTTGAAAATGTCAATGTGCGTGATTTAGAAAAAGGAATCTACACAACAACAACAACAACAGTTGAGGAAAAACATTAATGGTAACAACTTTTGACATATGTATAATCCTAGTAGTTGGGTGAAAAATGAGTGTGTAACAAAGTTAACAACAATTGTAGGTAGTTCCAATGAACTTGGCTTGGGTCTAGATTCCAGTTATACTGAACCCAACTTTTGACATATGTAGAACTCCTAGCAAAATGGAGGAAAAATGAGCGAACGAATTGCAGTGGCAAAGGTAATAATAATTGTAAATAGTTCCAACAAACTAGGCTTGGGTTCAGAGTCCAATTTTACTGAACCTAACTTTTGACATATGTTCAACTAATAATAGTTGAGGGGAAAATGAGCATACGAGTTGCAGTGGCAAAGATAACAACACTTGTTAATAGTTCCAACAAACTAGGCTTGGGTTCAGAGTCCAATTGTACTGAACCCATCAGGATGATGACTCATGTCCAATTCCAATATTGACAGTATGCAAAGTTTTTTAGTAAAATGGAGCATGCCTCCTAAGTTTGGTGTCAAGAATGGACTTATGAAGGGACCAAGGAGGACCATGTGACTCCACTTGAATTTTATATATATATATATATATATATTAAAATAGTATATATACATATATAACATTTTAATATTTGGGTAAAAATAATTATATTTGGGCCCCTTCAAAATGGAAAGTCGAGCATGAAAAGGTCAAAAAATAAAATGGTCACTCTACCCATCTCTTGGTTGGTGGTCCTCCCACCCCTTAAGGGCCTGTTTGGATTGAGGGGGGAGGGAAGAGGAATGGAGGAAAGTAGAGTAGTGTTGGCTATAATAGGCTAATTTTAGGCCAATTTCACTCTACTCTCCATTCCTCTCCCTAATTCAAACGGACCATTAGTGTTTTTGGTATTAATTTGTGCATCTTTAAAAGATAAATTAAAATGGTTGTATTACTCTCTCTCTCTCTCTCTCTCAAGAAGTTCAAATGGTTATTTGTTTAACACTTTGACTAGTTGCCAATTTGCCATTTAGGACCAAAAATTACAAGAATGTGATTTTGGGACTTAGGTGCTGCCATGTTGTATGGTTCCACCTAAACGATTTTTTTTTTAATTATTAATTTTATTTAAGAAAAAAAAAATTGGCAATATTTTAAAATAATTTTAGACATAACATGGAGCATAATATTCAGTAGTTTCGAATTTTTGTTTGTGTGCTTCAGTTTTTTCTTTAATATTTTTTTATATGAAAAATTTGTTTACTTGGTAACACTAAAGTTAGAAGAATATTAGACATATAATGAGATAATAACAAAATATTTATTTGATTTAGGACAAAATTTAGCTACAAAATTGGTTAAGGTTGTCGGGGAATATTAGACATATAATGAGATAATAACAAAATATTTATTTGATTTAGGACAAAATTTAGCTACAAAATTGGTTAAGGTTGTCGGGGAATATTAGACATATAATGAGATAATAACATAACATTTATTTGATTTAGGACAAAATTTAGCTACAAAATTGGTTAAGGTTGTTGGGGGTGGAAAAGTTTTCCTTTCGACAAATGAGATTTGTGTTGGGTTAGGGTCCTAAACTGAAACTCGACAATGGGCTTGAAGCACAGCCCAAGGGCTATCGGTGAAGTTTTTGAAGAGTTCGCCTTATTTTTATACCTTAGGCCTAGGATGGGATTGACAAGGGTTTTGAGATGGCCCAAAAACACTTCCTACAACAGACACATCAGCACAATAAAAGCATACCGCAATAAAGAAATAACCCAGCAGTAAAATATTTCAACATTAAAGTATCCCAATGGTAAAGTATTCCAGCGGTAAAATGAAACAGAGCAGAATGAACCTCCAACCGTTAGTTATTTCACAGATTAAAGAAAGTATCTACATCTTCAAACTTGTTATCCATTGGCTCTGGATAAGAGTCTTCTAATACAATAATATCTGGGAAAAACTCTATAGTAACAGTTACATCATAACCTTCAATAGTAAATGAATAAACAAATATCATGGGCTCCATTATAACAAATAAGGAGGAAAACTTAGTGTGAGATGAAGGGAGAGAGAGAGATTCCAGCTAGTGCAGCAAAATCATAATGGTGTCAAGGTATGCTCATGGATATAGTATATGTAGTGAGTAATGAGGGAAATTTAAGTAGTATGAGTAGTGAGTGAGAGTGTTTAGTAAAACTGCTAGAGCTTTCTGCTGGGGATAAAATGAGTGTTTATGAGTAGAGGTATGAGGGGTATTTATGAGTTAGGAGCTGGAGAACTTAGTTTCTAAGCTTGAAGCTAAGAACTCAATGACTCAGAACTTTGCTAGAGCTTAGAGAAGGCTAAACAGAGAAGTTAAGGAAAAGTTCTTCTCTATTAGTGTGTATTGGTCTCCCCTTGGGTTATTAGTGGAGAGTTTCATTTATAGTTAAGTTTGAGGGGGTAATTAGCAAATAATATCTGCTAAATCTTCCTCAATCTTCAAAAAATCCTTGGGGAATCATTCCTAGGATTTGGCCAAGAGTAGTAAGCTCAGCTTTAGAGTGTTCTTTGCTGTTTTGGGTAATAATAGCTGAGATTCTAACTTAGCATTAAATGCTGATTGGCCTTTAGCTGATGGGATTAAAGCATGTATTAGGCTAATGATCTTGGTTTTGCTACTGCTAAAATCAGAGCTCCCTAGAGCAGATTGCATCACCCTAAGCCAGGTGTCAATCTTGGAGCCCTTTGTTGGGAACTCTGCTGGAGATCCCCTTGGCGCCCTCCAAACCACATTTCCCTAAGTTTCCCCATTTGGGGTTCATGTGCTTGGTCCATGAACCAGAGAGTACACATTTTTGGCATGATAATGAATTGATTTCAAGTTGTAGCATAAACTTTCATGGGCTGGTTATGGCTGCCCTTAGTCCTTGACCAAATGGGTTGGAGAAGAAAGGAGATACAGCTGGTTGAAGCTTCCTAGCTTTATGTCATGTCACCTCAGCTTTATGTCACATGAGAAATGATGAAAATGAACTTGGCAAGGAAGGGTTTAACCCCTGCTGGACACATGTCCCTCTTCTGATTTGATTGGACAAGCTAGAACTGATGGCAATGGGCTCTAGCTATTAGGTTGCACTGAGACTTGATTGGTCAGATTACGTGAGTTTCAGCTGCTGGGATTTGTATGTGAGCTGTGCTGGCTCAGCTGTGCTTTGTAGTTGAGCTTCTTTGGGCTTGGTTATCCCTACAAAAATGAATAGTTTTGCCATGGGTGATATACATGGGCTTTTGGAGTTAGTTGATTAAGGGAAAATAAGCATAATTCCCACTTTACAAAAGAAGTATTTTTTAGAGATGAGTAATTTATATTTCCCATGAGTTAGGGACTTTAGCATAAGCGAATATATTTTTGCCAAGGAGTAGTTTTGGGCATTGTAAATATGTGCCAAAATAATATTGGGCTTTGTGAGTAGTTGCCAAAGTAAGTATTTGGGCTTTGTAAAATAGGTGCTAAAATAGTATTTGGATTTTGTAAAATAGGTGTCAAATTAGTATTTGGACTTTGTAAAATAGGTGCCAAAATAAGTGTGTGGGCTTTATGAAAATAATGCCAAAATAATATTTGGGTTTTGTAAAATTAGTGCCAAAATAAGTATTTGGGCTTTGTAAAATAGGTGCCAAAATAAGTATTTGGGCTTTATGAAAATAGGTACCAAATTAGTATTTGGGCCTTGTAAAATAGGTGCCAAAATAAGTATTTGGGCTTTATGAAAATAGTGCCAAAATAATATTTGGGCTTTATAAAATAAGTGCCAAAATAACATTTGGGTTTTGTAAAATAAATGTCAAATTAGTATTTGGGTTTTGTAAGATTATGTAAAAATATTGCCGTGTAGCAACGGGTTTTTAGAGGTGCCGTGTAGTAACGGGTTTTAGAGGTGCTGTGTAGCAACGAGCTTTATAAGAGAGTTTTGTTGGGCTTTTTTGTGGAGATAGTGTAATTTTGTGGCCCAATTTTGTTAGTAATGTGATAAGTATTTTTGTGGAAAACCCAAGTTGGATATAATTGGTAGTATTTGTGAGAGGGCCCAAGGTAATTTATGGGGCTTATATAGGAAATATTTGTGGGAGCCCAAGTTGGGAAATAATATGGTAAGTATGTAGGAAATATTTATGTGGGCCCAAAATAGTTTATGGGCTTGTATGGGTATTTTTTAGTGAGTGGGCTAAAAAGATTAGGGCCCAAAAATTTGTACCTCAACGTTTAGCCTCTTGAGTCATGTGTGAGCAGTTTCTGTTTGGTCACACGTGTGAGTTTAAAATTTTGGTGGCAGTTATGAATGGTGGGCTTCTGCACTTTCCCACGTTCAGCACTTTCAGTTATTCCCTAAGTTCTTTGCATTAAATGCTGGCCTCTTCCCCATGTCTTGTCACTTGAAACTTTCACGTTTACCAGTAAAAGGCTAGCCTTGGTTACTTCTTCTTTTTATTTTTTGCTTAGATTGAAAAACAGAGATATTAAGGCAGAGAGAGCACCTTTTCTTCTTCTTCTTATTTTCGGCTAAGGGTGAGAGAACAGCACCAACTTCAACCAAGGTAGAGAGAGTGACTGAGATTCTCAGCAAAACAAAGAGAGAAACAGAGCTTTTTCCTTCTCCCTTTCCTTGTCTTCGACTAAGAGTGAGAGAGGCAGAGGGGTGCGGCCAGGGTTTAGAGGGAGACTGAGTTTTTTCTTTCTTCCCTTGTTGATTTTGGCCAAATGAGAGAAAGACCCATAACTTCTTTTGCTTCCCGTAGTGGTAGTGAGTGTTTTCTCTGCCTTTTTTCCATTTCTGAGAAAAGTATTTCTGCTTCTGTGAGTTATGGCTGAAAGAGTAGAACCGCTGGGTTCTGGTGATGCTGGTACCACTGGGGTGGCTGTGCCAAGAAGCGAGGCCGCGGTTGGGGGCATAGCTGAGGTAGTTGCTACAGATGTTAGCACGGAGGTTAGGCTAGGAGAGCCTTTGTTGCCACTGTAGGACCCATGGTATTGCTTAACTTCTCTGTTTCTAGCGGTTAGGGCTCCTGAGGTTAGCTCGCCTGGTGTGCCAAAGAAGTGGATTTTGAAGGGTGAAGCCCCCAATCATGAGACAGCATGGATTCCAGCCGCTTTTGGTATAATGGACCTACGGTTCTAGCAGAAAGAGCTTCTGCAAACACTTATTCAGTTTTTGTGTCTTTGTGGCACAACCGTTGGTTGGTTCGATTGGGTGGAGCAAGAGGTTGCTGATGAAGAATTCTGTCAATTTTTTAGGAATGCTAGGATTTTTGAAGCCGTAGTTATGTTCCGTGGGTGGAATATGTATAGAGATGTGAGAGCACTTTGATTTCTGGTATGCCGTTGGAATCTCGATGCCTACACTTTCTTTTTTCCTTGGGGTGAAACTACAATCACCCTTGAAGATGTGGAAAGGATTTGCTTGTTGCCTAGCATGGGAGATGTGAATCCGCTGGAGCTAGGGCTGTCTGATGAGGAGTCTGTGATTGCTGGAAAGCTGTTGGAGACTTTTGGAGGTACTTCTACGTCTTGGTCAGGTAATAGAGCTAAGTTCTCTTTTTGGATTTCTGAGTTTAGAGAATCCGAGGATGTTGATACAAGAAGGGCTGCATTCTTAGCCTTGTGGATGAGCAAATGTGTGTTTAATTCTGACTCGGTACAGTTCATGAAACATTTCACATTTCCTTTAGCTGTATAATTAAGCAGAGGTGTGTCTTTGCCTTTAGGTACATTGTGTTTAAGTACCCTTTATTATGAGCTTGATAGATTACGTAGTGATGAGCTTGAAGGATCTCCATACCTCATTATTGAGTCTAGTGTTAATGTAGTATTGTGGCAAACTTTCATATGGGAGCATTTGAAAGATTATGTTGATGTTGGTAAAGATGTTGGCGATGTAAAGACGGCCAATTGGGTGGTTGGAGCCGCTGGTTCTAATTGTGAGCTTCAATTTCTTGGCTTTGAAGATGGTTTGCCTTTGCTCATGAAGTGGATGGGGTTGAAGGTTTGAAATCTTCCTTCTATTACATTGCTGGATGATGGGGCTCATTTTGCTTAGAAGCCCTATTCTTATGTTGCTACTGGGTTTCATTGTCCGAACCCTTTTCATATTACATCATTAGAGTATTGGGCTAGCAAAGTGGAGAGAGTCTTGGTTCCGAGAAGGCACCATAAGGGGTATGCTACTTCAAATATGAAGTTGTATTGGAGGAAGGTGATGAGCACCTATGTAGATTATGTAAATAGTCAAGAGGTTGAGCAAGTAGTGATAAGTCCTCCTTTGAGAGAGCTTTCTACCAATGCTCAACTTATTCCGAATACAAGAGCAGCTTCGGCATGGGCTACTAAACAGAATTTGGGATTTGCTGAGTGGTAGGCTGACCTTAATGGCTGGGTGGTTCATAGGGGCGACGTTCCCATAGAATGGAGTGAAAAAAAAATGTCATAGTGAGAGCCCCGTGTCTAATCCAGCCATTGGTGCACCCAAGAGATCTTGTGGCAAATCACCCCCTTCTGAAGACAAGCCCAAAAAACCGAGACACAAGACAGCAAGTGCAAGAAGCCCAAGGCTGGCAGTCCCAAGCCCCCAACTGTTGTCCAATCTAGTTCTGGTGCAACTCTAGCCACTAAGTCCAATGTTCCAACTGCTACATCAGCTAGTACACCTTCGCCGTTAAAGCATTACAGGAGGAAAACCAGTGCTGGCAGAGTAAAGATTCTTGAATCTTCAGGAGAGGTATTCTCACAGAGCCTTTATCTTCTTACATTCTTTCTATCTTTTTTCTTTTCTTCTTTGCCTTCATTCTTAGTGCTAACCATATGTTTTTATGGCTGCAACAGTCTAGTGATAGCAAGGAGACACAATCGGAGGGGTATGATCTTGAGGATGTGGCCACTGACTTCGGTAAACTACTGTTCCTCGCCTCGGTTTCTTCTCTCGTTTCCTCTTCTGACGTCCTTTGTTCTCTAGGTCCAACCGATGAAAACATAGAGATGGCTGATGAGGGTACTGCTGTTGCTGTTGCTGTTACTGCTGGAGAAATTGATGTTGAAATGCTTAGCCAAGGACATGTTAGCAAAGATCCCGACGTCACTGTTTCTGTTGGGGAAGCTGCTGCTGTGATGCCCAACAAAGAACATGCTGGCAAGGGTCCTGATGTCACTGTCACTGCTAGAGAAGCTGTTGTTGGTGTGCCTAGCCAAAGACACGTTGTTTCTTCGAATATTCATGATGTACACCAAAGCAAAGAACCTCCAGGTATGATAACTTTGAATCATTTAGACTTAGTAAAGCAAGTTTCTTGTTCAATAATACTTGGCTGCATGAATGCTTTCTGTTACTGCTGGAGATATAATCATGTTTAAGAGAATAAGCCTTGAAGAATTCTTAGAGCAATTTGCTGAGGATGAGGAGAATGAGAAAGTGACATTTGACTTCTATCCCCTTTCAAGTGATAGTATGATGTTCCAGCGGTCTGAGATTCTTGCAGAAGGTCAGCCACTACTGGAAGCAATTGTAAGGAAACATCCCCACTTCATGAATGGATGCAAGCTAGGTGCTTCATTGAGGAAATCTAGACTTCAGTTGCTTGTTGCAGTACTGCTGGATATGTAGCGTACAAAGCTTGAAAGTACAAATTTGAATAGAGCGCTTGAGTGGAAGAATGCTCTTAAAGATTTACTGTTCATGAAGTTTGGAGTTCAATTCATTCTTGATAAGATTCGGGTTGCTACTGAGGCTTGTATTGCCCGAGATAATGAGATTATGTTGAATGAGCTTGTAGTGAAGATAGCTAATCTTGAGAAAGAAATTGCAGCAAAGACAGTTGAGCTTTCACTTTTGTTGAGTTAGAGGAATGAAATGATGCAGTCATTGTCAGCTGGAGGTGCTTCTTCCTCAGTGGAAACCTTTGGCGATGGCTTATTTGACTAGCTTTTATATTAGTAGCTTAGTGTTTTGAACAATCTGCCCTTAAGTTATAATGTAATGAAACGTGTTACGTATTTTGGGTTTATGTAGGCTGTGTTTTGTGTAAGGGTGCATCAGCCATGTGAACTTTATGTGGTAGCTTAATATTTTTCCAACTGTGCAAGCTGTGTTTTGTTTATGCACAAGTATATGAATTTGCTTTGTGAAAAATGCTTTATTTATCAAAGAATAGTATATTCAAGCTAGAATACGGTCATGGAAAACATGTACATAGTTTTGAAAATATTTATTGTGCTCATGACTATTTTAAGTTCAAAATACCCAGATGTTAGGGTTGTAACTTTATTCATAGTTCAGAGTATGCATGTTCATGTATGGAAAGAAAATAATATTAGCGTACCTGTAAGAATAAGGAATTCATATTTAAGGTAAAAGGCAATGCTCACTTCTTATTCACATAGTAGTGGTTTAAGATCATACAAAAGAGAGTTACTTGGTACATACTTGAAAAGCTGAGTTAAGCATAATACAACTTAAGCCATTTGCCATTGCTAGGTTTTGTGAGACTTTCACCTTCTACTGTAGCTAGACGATAATTACCGCTGTCATTGGCTTCTCTTATAAGATAGGGCCCCTCCCAACTTAGGGCAAACTTAAAGGGTGTTGAGGGATTCCTTCTGATATGATCTGCTGCCTTTAAAACCATTTGTCCCTTAACAAAAACCCTGAATTTCATGGTCTTGTTGTAAGCATTGACCATCTGCTGCTGATATCGTTAGGTATGGTTATAGGCAAGGTTTCGCGTCTCTTCTAAGATTTCAAGGTCTGTAGTTCTAATTTCTGCACAAGTGGCAGCATCCATGTCTGTTTCTTGTCCATGAACAACCCTTAGGGTGGGAACCAATAGCTTGACTGGAGATATAGCCTCAGTACCATATATAAGAGAGAATGGTGATAGTCCGGTGGCTGTTTTGCTTGAGCTTCGGTATGCCCACAGGGTCTCCAACAAGTGTGTCTAGCCACTCTCATATTCATGCACCATCTTGCTAAGAATTCTTAGTAGCACTCGGTTGGTAGCTTCCGCTTGACCATTGCCTTGTGGATAATAGGGAGTGGACTTGCGGTGCTTGATGTGGCGATGGTCAAGTAATCTTCGGACATCTTTATTGATAAAATGAGTGTCATTATTAGTAACTATCTTGTAAAGGATGCCAAATCTGTAGATTATATGCTCTCGGATGAAATTTGCAATAGTTGGGCATGTAGCCTTCTTTAGGGGAATGGCTTCAAACCACTTTGTGAAGTATTCGGTAGCCACTAGTATCCAAATATGACCCTTGGAAGGTGGATTGATTGGGCCTATTAGATCAAGCCCCCAATTATGGAATGGCAAAGGAGTCATCATGTTTTGGAGGTTGGTGGGGTGAGTGTGTATGAGATTCCCATGGACTTGGCAAGTATGGCATGTCTTCACACATTCAGCTGCATCCTATTTCATGGTGGGCCAAAAATACCCCAGATTGATCAGCTGCTAGAGAAGTCGCTTTTTGCCTTGATGGTCACCACACTGTTGGAGAAGTCTGATATTATTTACTATATAATCTATAAGTTTATATTTGATGCATAATTTTAAACTACAAAAAATTGCAGTTTAAACAATTTATTGATAACATAGTTATTGATCTTTAATTTTCTAGAAATTTTGCAAGCATCAAGGATGTAAGAAGAAAATGTAATCCAATGGTAGATTTGTCAAAATTTACTTCCAATAAAAAGATATTATAAAGTTGTAGTCTAAGGTTATAATTAATTTTGTAACTAATCTTTGTCCTTTAATTTATAGACTATTATGGGAAAACCAACAACAAACAATACTTGACTTTTCCAATCATGGGTAGTAAAATGAAAGATGATTTACCAGCAAATTTTTATTTTTGTACATTGAAAAAAAAAATTACAGCGATAATTAATAAAATGTAATCATAAATGAGCTTTGGGATTAAAAAAATGTTTAAATTTCATTTAGATAAATGAATGAATAGAAATATATTAAAAATAATTATATTTTTTTGTTAACTACTTAAAGGATTTGGCTTGGCTCCAATGTTCAGTTGCACATGACCCAAGCCTTACCCTCTACTTAATATATGCTAGTTTATTCTTCATAGTTTCATATTATGTATTAATTCACCAAACGCCTTATAGTTGAATTGGTACTTTGCCATGCACGAAGTACTTGGGAGTTTGGGGGGAAATGGTTCATGTTACGGAGTTAGTAGCATACTATAATTATCTCTAAAAAAAAAATATGTATATATATATTATGTATTAAATTAGTCGTGCGTCTTAATATACTTCCTATTTCTTAATTGTATTTTTTTTCCTATTCATATTCCCAAAGATGAAATCCATGGTTGGGTGGGTCCCTAGTTGGTGTAAAATGAATGTTGATGTAGCTACGGTTCTAGTAAGGTAAGGACAAAGTTAATACAATTTTATGCAAAGATTGAGATGGTAGAATTGTGGTGATTGTAAAAGGACACATTCACAACAAAGTGATTGTTGTGTTGAATTGAACGGGTGCAAGAAAGGTTCCAGCTAATGTAAAATGGAAGAGTGTTCCAATTATGGAGGACACTAAGTGTGTGTTTGGTTAGAGTGAAAAACAGGGGGATGAAAAACTTAGGGGATAAAAGTTGATGGAAAATACCATGGTTTTAAAAACCAAAATGGTCAAAGAACCAAAAAAGAGACCGATTTTCGGTTTTTCTTAGTTTTGATTGGTTTTTTGCCCGGTTTTTACCGTCCCAATTTCGGTTCCAATTCTCAGTTCAATCGGTTGAACCAACCTATCTGGTCCAATTTTAAAAACAATGGAAAATACCAGTTTTCCCTTATTTGGTTCACAAGCGAAAAGTTAATAAAAAATGGTGGGACCTGGATGTTTTTCACCTGGGCCTACTAAAATGTAAATTCCCCAAATTTGGACTAAAATGTCAATTCCCCAAATTTGGAAGAAAATGAGAGTTTAAGTCAAATGACTTAGCTAACCTTCCCCCACAAATATTTTAAGCCTTTTTACACATTATTTATCTCTATCTTTTTAAGGCCACCTGCACCTACTATGTTGTATGCCCAACAAGTTGTCAAGATTGGGATCCTACGCAGGATTATGAGAGGTAGGTGGGATCGTAGATCGTAAGATCCTATTTATTTTCATATCTAAAGCAAAAAACACATTGATAGTGACTTTGTATGTTGAATAATTACACAAATTATGAATTCATAAAAAATAAAAAAAATAAATGAAGATTTGCATCATATGATATAATTTGCATGCCATACATCATTACATCCATACAAACGAAACAAATATATTTAAAATTTGACTCAATGTATCTAAAAAATTCAATAAATGTTTAATTAGAAACCAAATACCAAAATATTTATCAATGCACATGGAGTATATTTTCCAAGTTTCAAGTTTTAAGTTCCAAGTTTAAAATCCAAAATAAGTTAGCAAATGGAAACTAGTTAACTACAATATGAAATCCAAAAGTAAGATGAATATTAAGGTGAAGTGAACATTTAATCATTTCCATTCTAAAGTTCTTATAACCACTGCCCTAATCATCATCATCCATATCATCATCTATGTAGACATTGTATATTTGTATACTAGAGCTGCAAAAGACATCAACGTACAACTTCACACTCAACTATTCAAGTTATACCACTCAACAACAATTACAAAGCATGCAAAAAACGAAAAAACAAAAATCAATAAATTAGTATACAAATACGAGCATAACTGATAAAATTATGTATAAAAAAACATTTCAGTAATAACTGAAAACAAATTAGTATACTAATCAAACAAATTTAATAACATTATAACTTAAAAGGCAGTAAAGCCAACATCCAATTCTTCATTTAGAAATGATGAAACATTTCTTCATTTTGATTACAAGTGAATTATAAATTAGAAGACATTTGTCTATGTTACCATAATTCTATAGAAAAAAAAAAGTTCATACCATCACAACAATATGGAAAAATAAAAACTCTTAAAAACTTCACCACCGCACACCCTTGGTGCGGTGGTCACTCCACAAGTATAAATGCTTGTGGGGTGTGGGTGGTAAGGGCCAAAGTTCAAGTTTCCAAGAAGAAACTTCACACACATATACACTTATATTATGCTAGAGTAGAAATTATATCTTATATAAAAAAATATAAAAAAAAACTCTTAAAACTTCATCAAAACCAAACTTTATCCCATAAAAAAAAACACCAAAAATTTATGTTTTGGTAGGATCCCATACGATCCTACAATTTTTACGATCCCAATGTGATCCTAAATGTTTTGGTGAGTTAAGATCATAAAAACGTGCGATTTTATAATCTAGATTGTGATTTTGACAACCATGATGCCCAGCCACCCAAGGCTTTGCCCTTTTGTTTATTGTTATATTTTATTATAATAATTATAAATTTCGAATTAAAACAAATTTATGGTTAAAAAAAATTAAAAAAATCATTTTTATTCAATATAGAGGGGCATAAACATAATAATAAACTCATAAAACAACATTTTCTATTTTCTTATTTTTCTTCTTAACCAAATAAAAGATTTTTGTATCCTTTCATTTTTTTCACCTTTCAAACAAAGCAACAAACACGAACGAGAAAAGCTAAAATCTCTTTTACCCTCGTACTTTTCCAACCACATGGGAAGATTTTGTAAATTTGTATGGGAAAATAGAGAAAGGCCAATAAAATCAGGCAAGCCCTCAACCATTTGGGCCATAAATTCTAGCTATAACACAAACCATAGCAGGCCATTTCTAGCCCATAGATTCTCTCTCGGGTCTTCAGCATTTAGTCCACAAAAACAGCAAAAAGATATCCACTACCCAGTCCACCAGGGCGCAAGTAAAAGAAAGTTCAAATCAAAGACCAACAATATATCTCTGAGAGACTCCGTCTGACCGTGTTTATCTTCTTCAGCCTCAACTCTCTCTCAAAGCCTTCCCAAAAAAAAAAAAAAAAAAAATCAACACCTCTACTTCGCACTTTCATACACCGAAACGGTGAAACCTCTGTTCAGAGAGAGAACAAAAAAAAACCTTCCCGTTCAAAGAGAGAGCAAAAACGATGTCGTACGTGCCTCCACACCTCAGAAACTCAGGCCCAACCACTACCACCAAAATCTCATCCGTAAACCTAGACAATGGCCGTACCAACCTCTCCTTTTCCTCCTCCTCCAACTCCAGCTCTTCTCTCTCTTCTCCTTCCTCCAATGCCTTCCGCCGCAGCTCCGCCTCCTCCGTCCCCAACTCCGTCCTCCCTCAATGGCAGCCCTCCGAACGCGTTCTCCGCATGAAGCCCGACCAGGTTGGTTATTCGCCTCTGCTTTTTTGCTTTCTGAGCTTCTTTTCTATCTCAAAACGCGTCAATTCGGTGTTCATTCCTTTGATTCTTAGCTCTGAATTCATTTCCTTAGGGTTTTTCTACTGCTACCTTGTTTTGCTTTTTTTTTTTTTTTTTGCTTGTAATTTTGTGCACTGTGTCTGCTATCAATATGTTTTGAATAATTGCTTTCGAAATATAATCAATGATCTTATTTCCATTTCGTTTAGTTTGTGTAAAATGTCATTATCTATATCTATGTACAGATTGAAGATGTTCGTTTGCGGCTCAATGTCGATGTTACTGTTGCGTCGGACTCATCTCCGGCGCTTGCACCAATCGAGTCCTTTACGGATATGGTAATATTCATAGCTATATATCTCGTTCCAACCGGTCTAGTGTGTTGCTTAAAACGTACGAGTTTAAGAAAATTTTATGCATGTCTATATTTTCAGTGTTTGCATCAGAGCATCATGAAGGATATAGCGATTCATGGATACACTACGCCTACTCCTATTCAGGCGCAGGCAATGCCAGTTGCCCTCAGTGGAAGGGATATGCTGGGTTGTGCTGAAACGGGAAGTGGCAAAACGGCTGCATTCAGCATTCCGATGATACAGGTCTTATGTGATGAAATTTGATATTTCCTTTGTTTATTATCTGAGTCACAGATTGAATATGTAGCCTGCTAAGCGGATCTCTTCTCTTTTTTTGGTTACAAATTTTTTTTTTTTTCTTTTCAAATGCAGCATTGTTTGGCGCAACCTCCTGTTTGTCGCGGTGATGGACCTTTGGCATTGGTACTGGCTCCTACTAGAGAGCTTGCCCAGCAAATAGAAAAAGAGGTGAGATAGCTGTTGCTGTTCTTCAGCTACATAACATCAATGATCATGAGTTTATAACCTTTTTATTTTTTAATTTGGAAATTTATGTCGGTGTTTTTCTTATTAGTCATGTCACCATGCAACTCTTTACCCTTTTATTATTATTTTTTTTTTGAGCTTTTAGGTGTATTTGGTTTTTCATTCAGAAATTTGAGGATTGTTTGGAAATTTCTGGGATAATTTCTGAATTGGATGGTATTACATACTATTTGTGTGAGTAAAAACTTCCCCAATGATTCATGTATGTTTCTAAGTATTTTCAAGTATATATAATGTATCGTGCAGTTAATAACTTGCTTTGTTTCTTTGCTTTTGAGTACCCTTTCTATTCCTTTTGGATTTTAAGAGTAAGAACCATTTTTACAATTTATTTAAGATTCATGATATCTAGCTTTAACCATGGGATGGTCTTTTTCTATACATAACGAGTGCTACTTTTTAACCTTTCATATTTTATACCTGAATTCTTTGGAGTTTTTTTATTTGTAATTTTCTTTTGTATGTGATATGTATGTTTGTTTGGGCCATCAAGTTGGGCATCCTTTGATATATCTAATTCTTTACAGGTTAAGGCTTTTAGTAGATCTCTTGAGTCATTCAAAACTGCAATAGTTGTGGGTGGAACAAATATCTATGAGCAGGTGAGTAATTTTGGCCGGATAATTTATGCTTTGTACTCTTCAAATTCCGAGGTTTATTGAAGGAATAGAGACTTTTCTTGTCCTGTATTATACTCTTATTGCTATTGAAATTTCTGGTTGTGGTCAAGAAGAATAAATTAGAACTTTTCAGTTTGGTAACCATTTGTTCCTCCTGAATGCCTCTCCATTGGCAGATGGTAGAATGTAATCCTCAACTTTATCCTTTTTTTTAACACATAAATACTGGAATGTTCCTTTTATGGTCTGATCCTCTGCGAAAGTTGGGTTCCATATAGCTTAACTTATATTTTTTTCTGGATGTTATGACTTATGACAGAGGTCTGAGCTAAAGGCAGGAGTGGATATCGTTGTTGCTACTCCTGGAAGGTTTATTGATCATTTGCAACAAGGAAACACTTCCCTCTCTAGAGTTTCATTTGTTGTTTTGGATGAAGCTGATAGAATGCTGGATATGGGATTTGAACCACAGATAAGAGAGGTATATGGTGTTTCAATTCATTCTCTGGAAATGCTCTTCCCCCCACCCCCTCTAAAAAAGGTAACACACAAGCACGCACATGTAGGTACTTTGGAGAATCGGAATTCCTTAACAGATTGCAAGTTGACACACTAACATTATAATCATTTTGTTTTAAAATATTATTTTAGGTTACAGAACATATTATTAAATTTAATGGTTATTTTGTTTAAACAATAATTTTTAATGCATTTTTTTTAATCAAATTAAAGAATTGTGTTTGCTTACTGTCAGTCACAGTGTTGCTCGATAAAGCTATACTTTTCCACTTTAGTTTATGAGTGAACTGACATGAAAGAAATATCAATAAATGGGTAGCCTTGAATTGGGTGGCCACGTGCCATTTTGTTCTATATGCATAGCCCATCAACATCCCAGAAGAAGACATGTTACTCTATGTTGACCCTGTTTCAGGTGATGCGGAGCCTTCCAGAAAAGCATCAAACTTTGCTGTTTAGTGCAACCATGCCTGTGGAGATTGAAGCATTAGCACAGGTTAGGTCTCCTGCTGATCTTCTATAGCTATCACAAGCATCATATAAGTTATATAAGTATGTGAATGTTCTCATGTGTCTCTCCTACGTAGGGTGAGTGAGCAATACTAAGTTTTTAACGTTTTTTTTCTTGGACTTAAGAAATCTTTCTAGTGCCTGAGTGAGCATCAAATGACCTTGACTATGTATCAATTTTGTATACTTTTTACAGGCAAGATTTTAGCATGATACCTATCTGATTATTACCCATTCAGTTACCACTTGAGAGAAAAATATTTAGATATAAATGTGAATGGAAAGTTGAGTGATTTAGATTGCATATATTTTTTTTTTCCATATTATATGAATATGATACACTTTTAACTCCTAGACTTGCTTTGAGAACTATCATTTCTTTCGTTTTATCCAATGACAGGATTACTTGACTAAACCTGTTCAAGTGAGGGTTGGAAATGTGAGTAGCCCAACAGCAAATGTATCTCAAACATTGAATAAGGTTTCTGAAAGTGAGAAGGTATGCTTACTTAGATGCATAAATCAAATTGTCTTTTCTGCATATGATGTTGAAAGCTGGCTTAATATTTGTTTGAATAATCTATAATGAAAATTTTGGTTCCTTTTTTATTCTTTTGGTTTATGAGGGCTCCCATTTTGCCCCTGGAGGGCGATTGATGAAGCTTTTGCTCCTTTAGATTTTGTTTCTTCTTAGCTATGAGTTCAGTTTTCAGTTTACTCATTTCCATGTGGGTTTAAACTAAATCAATTACAATTTCTGAGTGGAAAGGTAACTACAAAGTTAGATACATAGATTGATATTGCTTATTATTTTGTGTTTGGATTTGATGACATGGAATGATGTGGTGGATGTTTGGTGGAGTGTATTTGTTCTTCGGCTACTGTGTGGTTTTACTTCCATCAATCAATTTTCTTCAACAAGTTTCTTTTATGTTACAATCTTTTTCTTGTGCTCTGTTTGATTTGTTGGAGCACATTGTAATTTAAGAGGTTGATTGTATTGTTCCCATTGTATATTCCCTGTATAGTAGGGAATTTCTTTCTATATTTATTAAAGTTTTGCAATTTATATAAAAAAAATGTTACTCTTATATTTACATCTTTGCTTTCAAATGCATCTGATCCTTACTAGGTAAAGTTTTTGGCCTGACTTAATGTGGTTATTGCCTTTAATATTTTGTAGATTGATAGGCTTCTAGCTTTGCTTGTAGAGGAGGCATCACAAGCTGGAAGATCTGGTCGTTCCGTTCAATTAACTATTGTGTTTGTGGAAAGGAAGGTATTCTGAGTTTATCAAATTTATTATGTCATTTTTATCATCATTTTTTAGCCTATAAGTTACAATATTTTGCTTATAAACAATTATGTTCATTTTTTCTGCACATTTTTCCTACACCACCATCTTACTTTCTAGAAAAGCATTGTTGATTCAAACCTGTTTACATGTTGCTGATGCTATGCTCAACCATGCATGTGCATCCCAACTTTTGAGTGTGTACTTTTTAAAATGACCTTGCGCAAATCTTCACACCTACCATCTGTAGTTTGTGTTTTGCATTCATTTACTGAATAACTTGACACAGTTCAAATTTACACATGAAATTTCTAACTCAAATCATCGCCAAATTTGAAAGAAAAATATTGTGAAATTTGAGTTCACATTTGGCTATTCTCTGAATTTCTTGCTGTTACATAATCTTGATAATGTAGTGAGAATCTTATTTTCTTTTAAAGAGAAATACTGTAGAAATGTTGCAATGACATTTTTCCCTTGCTGCTCTTTTCCTTAAATATTATAAAATTGCATACCCTAAGTATGCATCTCTCTCAAATAAACTCCAGTTACTTCTGATAGTTTTTTAAAAGACCATTTATCTGACTTGCTATTATGCAATTTTATTTGTAAGGTCATTGTATGAAATTTAATAAAATAAAATTTGGTTCTGCATGCAGACAAGGTGTGATGAAGTTGCTGAAGCTTTGGTAGCACAAGATTTACATGCAGTTGCTCTTCATGGTGGCCGTAGTCAGAGTGAAAGAGAGGCTGCTCTACGTGAATTTAGGAATGGCTCTACTAATATTTTGGTAATCACAATTGCGTTGCTGGGAAATCTTTTGTTGGAATATCGAACTAGTTTGAAATGTTCGTCGGAGTTGAGTTATGGAATATGAAATGTTAGGATTAAGAGAGAGAGAGAGAGAGAGAGGCTACATTGATGAACACTTGACCTTTGCACATATTTATATTAGGGTTTATGGAATGTTTACAAGAATACTCTTATAAACATGCTAATATAAAAAAATAACAAAAAGTAAACAATCAGTGAAATATACAATGTTGGGGAACTTTTGGGATTTGTCTAGTTGGGAGGATGCAAAAGTGGGAGGATAGAAAAATTTTTAGTTTTTCACCGTGTGTGTTTGGTAGGAGGTAGGAAAAGTGGAATGATAGAAATTAATTGATTATTATGCCCTTATTATAGTTTGAAATAATGGGGTAATAGGGATAGTAATGTCTTTTTAACTTCACATCTACTTTCCCCTCTCTTTTATCTCCATTTTGGGAAGATTACATATTGCAGGCCTGGGTGGAAAATCACCCACCTGTTTTCCTTTCCCTCCATTCCTCAACCAAAGAATGGAAAATACCTATTTTCTCTCCCCCCCTTTTCCCATCCTTCCCTTTTTGCCCCAACCAAACATAGCATTAAGGTGCATTTGATGTCCTGTGGAATTTTTATGGCTCTCTCTCTCTCACGCGCGCGTGCGCGCACGCACACATATTATCATAAGTAGTTCAGAAATGGCAGCCACCTCATACAATAGAGCAAGAACATCAAAACCATTTTGTTTCAAGATATCTAAAAATTAATCCCAGCCTAGAGCATTAGCATTGGATATGCTATATGCTAAAAAGAAAAGCTATTTTAGCACACAATTGACAAAAGGCAAGCTGCATTGGATGTACCATATGCTAAAAAAAAAAAGTAGCATTGACACGGTGCACTGCTATTGGATATGCTATATGCTAAAAAAAAAGCTATTTTAGCACACAATTGACAAAAGGCAAGCTGCATTGGATGTACCATATGCTAAAAAAAAAAGTAGCATTGATACGGTGCACTGCTACTAGTAGCAGTGCACTGTAGCAATGCTACTTTTTAAATTATTTCTCTTCGTATTCTCTTTCCTCTCAATATCCTCTTTCTCTCGGTCACCAAATCGGAATGGTGAAGCCCTTGAAACATACTGGTCAAAATATAGGGGTGTTTCGGATCGCGATTGTAATTTCAGAATATACCAGCTGCTTCAGACTGTTTTTTTTTTTTTTTTTTTTTTAAAAAAAAAAAAGCTCTTTGAAGGTCTGCAAATTTTGCTGCATGGATCATTGTTGGTATCAGTTTCCCTCTCTTTTTTGTTGGTGTCAACATAGAGGCACCTTTTTTTTTTTTTTCTATTCCTTTTTTTTTTTAATTTATTATTATTTTTTTTTTAAACCAGAAAAAGCTGTAGCCCACTTCTCAGAAATATGATTCTTACCTTTTTTTTAATGAAGTATCTGCCCACTTTTGAGTGGACGTATATACCAATGTTTACACTTTACATTGGTTTGTACTTTGTCTGCACACTCATCGTTCTTAATTGTTGACCTCCATGTATTTTTACTTTTTTATTTTGAACCTTCTACATGGCCAAATTTCACTTACTAGCTTTTAAGTTTAATAAATTTTTCTGTTTATTATGAATTGATAGGTTGACATATTAATTAGGACACAGACTTGCAATTTCAAACACTCTTAATAAATTATTTGGACTGTGATCAATACTTTTTAATTTCATGAATGTATATACATTATAATGGTAATCTTGAAGTGGTATACCATTAATGACAAGCATCGAAATATTTTCTTTCCCTGACCAAACTAAAACAGTCTCTGGATGACATTGACAAAATTGTGTACGTTCCTCCTATTACTGATTTTATCTTCTTACTTTAATTCTTATATGTCTCTCAATTCTGCATGAATGCATTTATGAGGGCTTTAAGTATTTCCTTTATCCTTACATGTCTCTCAGTTCTACTTCAATACATTTATGCAGGTCTTAGGTCATTTCTTCATCTTTATATGTCGCTCAGTTCTACTTGAATATATTTACGAAGGTCTTAGGTCATTCCTTTATCCATGTCTTATTAGGATGCTTGTATGCAGGTTGCCACTGATGTTGCATCTCGTGGCTTGGATGTCACAGGAGTTGCTCATGTTATAAATCTGGATCTTCCCAAGGTATTTTTGGCTGCACATGAGAGCTACTTGATCATTGAGTTTCATCTGAATTCCACATGCTTGCCTTGGAGGGTTATCTGAAATTTTGGGAATTCTCCATTTTGTAAATTGCCATTCTAGCAATTTACAATGTCATCAGTAGTGATCTTCTTGAGTATACAAGTACCATGTGATGTGAATCTCAACTTGTGGTCAATGAGATCTTTTTGCTACTGATATGTTAGCATCTCATTAGCCTGGTATTTTTCAGTCATTTTTTTTCCTTGTGAGATAGCAAAACCTGAAGCTTCAGTTATGGCTGCCTCAATTATAGACAATGGAAGATTATGTACACCGGATTGGAAGGACGGGGCGTGCAGGATCAATGGGCCAAGCTACTTCATTCTACACTGATCGTGATATGGTATTTTGTACTACACCTCTTCCTTTTACTTCCATTCATCCTTGCTTCCACTTGTAGATGACTTTTACGCTTGATTGCGAGTGCATTTTGCAGGTGCTTGTGGCACAGATAAAGAAAGCAATAGCAGATGTTGAATCTGGGAACCCAGTGAATTATGCAGTTGGGAAGGTAGATCTGGTTATAATAACTTATTGCAATTGCTTTTTGTTGACCATTGACATCTTGAGCCTTCTCCATTTCCTTCTTAAACAACTCCAACTTCCCTTAGATTTAAGCAAAAATACAGGGGCCTCCTGTGTTGTTTGAAATTACAGTTTATTCCATGTCAGAAGATTCTGTCAGTCGAAAATGTAAATTAATGTTACTGCCCCCGTCCTTTTTGACAAAAAAATAGGATTCTAGTTCATTTTGGGGAATAAATAAATAAATTTTATACATACATACATACATATATATATATATAGGAATTTTAGAGCAGAAACAGGATAATAGAAATTTATATAATAAAATTTTTTTAAAAGGGAAACTTTGGCATTTAAAATTCTTCTGATGAAGTCTTTAATATTTCTGTTTGTATCAGTAACAAACTGGACAAAAGTTTATGCCAGGTATGAAATACAGGGAGGCTTGAGTAATTTTTAAAATAGGAGGGAGGTTCAATTTTGACTTTGACAAGGCCCCCTGTATTTTCACAAGATATATTTCAGTCCATTTTATAGGATTCTTCTGACAAAAATGTAAATTGAAGATTTGGCCCTTGTCATCTTTTAAAATAAATTTACAATTATGCTTCATTTTGAGAAAATTTCTCATTAAAAAAAAAGAAATATAATGTGCACATGAGAGGGGTAGAGAGCATGAGTCTGAGAGTTTTAGACTAGAGAAAGGTTTATAAGAGTTAGCATTTTATGCCAGTAAAAGTTTCTGACTATATTGGTCTTGGAATGGACTAAAGTGTATGCCAAGTGGGAATCATGGACAAGGTCCGAAAAATTTATTTGAATATGGGAGTGGCTCGAGTATGCCCCCCTCCACCCCAAAAAAAAGAAAGTCTTTTGATGTTTTGGTAAAGCATGATGGTTGTCAGTATTAACTTACAGGATGCAAGAAGGAAGGAGAGAGAAGCAGCAGCTTCACACAAAGAAGCAAGAACTGCTCTGTCCAACCTCTCAGTGATGGGACCCAGACCAATAAACATTGAGGATAAGTATATGTTCATGATTGCAGCCTCAAACGTTAAAGGAGAGGGTGCTGCAGATAGTGCTTGGGATGATTGATGCAGTCTTCCTTTGGTACCTCTTTCAAAGATGATTGACGATCCAATGCCTAAGGCTCCAAGATCCTTACATTGGTAAGTAAGATGTGCAACTTTTTGTGGAAAAGTTGGTTTCCATAACTTCTACATATTGCAATGATCTGTCTGTGAAGAGCTGAAGATAGATTTCTTTCTGTCCCTCTTCTGTTTGGTTGCATATGGCATCCATGCATGCTTATTTTGTGCATCATTGGTCAGTCATACTAATGAAATGCAAATGCATCTGCAGGTGTGTTGCTTCTGGACTTGGGGGCTTTTACTGCAAAATTTGCTAAAGATAAGAGTTTATTGTAAAGTCTGTGTTTCGGTAATGTTGTTCCTTTACATCATGAATGTCACTGGCATTTGTAGCAAGGATCTGGCTCGATGCCTTGGAACTTGTAGGGTTGGCTAATGGGTGGTGAATATTGTATATCTTAATAGTCAATTTCTCTTGAAAATTCTCTTATTAATTGAAATTTTATCTTAGATACTTGCATCATTAGAGGTATATATGAATTTGTACCTTCCAACGGTCACACCAAGATAGGGAAGTCACATTGGTTGCCCCCTTCTAACCCTTTTTTTTCTTTTTCAAGAAAGAATTTGTACCTTATCTTTCTTGTCTAATATTTGAATAGATTAGCTTGAACATTTGTAGAAAAACCATACAAAATGAGGTGTATAATTTTAATGTACAAAAAGCAGTTCAGTTGTTTTAAAATGTGAGGATACCTCCTTCCACTTCTAGTCCTAGTGCTCCTTAAAAAAAATTGGCGGCCATGCATTTTTGTGTTGATGCTTGTAGGAGAGAAAAGTTACGACAGTTTAGCAACTGCCTAACCCTCATTGGTGGATGCCTCTGCTTTTACTATCTTGAGCTGATGCTTCCGTTTGTCAGGTTACTGCTCTTGTTTGTAAGAGATAACAATTTGGTAACATATCAGTATATCAACATAGAGCATAATTGTTAATATTGTACAATATGCAATACAAATCGAATTGAACTAAAAAAGTCTTGTATCATAGGTACATGTTGACCAACATTGTATCAAATTGAACTACATTTGACCATGGTACAATACATAGATACATATTGAATGAATGCATAGACATGGATTTAAATTGGAATTTTCGTTAATTTGAATTGAGTCCAACTAGTTGATGGATTTGTTTTTAACACAAAACCATTAGTATATTCCTAATAAAATAACATGATCATGAGGTCTCTTTTTATTCCCCTTTTCTTTCTCCTATAAAATTTGGACCATATTGGACACTTCATATTCGTACTCGCAAATTTATTTTTCATACTTAATTTTATACTTGTAAATACAGTTTATCTATATCATGAATGAAATATTAAATGATAATATAGATTAAATAATTTGTACATTACCTCACTAATCTTATTTGTTCTTAATTTTATTAAAATTTTAAGAGTCCAAAATGTAGCCATGAAAATTGTGTTTTTTCTTCACAAATAAATTGTGATTAAGTCAAACCAAAATAGGAAAATTCTTTGTCCATGTTCAAAGAGGATAGCAATTAATATACCACTAAAAAAGAGTGAGTTGATTCAAGTTAAAAAAATGAAAAAAAAAAAAAAAAAAAACGTAAATGAGTACCCAAAATAACATCAGAAAAAGTAATAAACAAAATTTGTCAATTAAGAAGGCAATCATTTTTTTTTTAGAAGGATTAAGAAAGTAATAAAGAATATGATTTTAGGTAAAATATAAAAGAGAAAAAGAATACACGTTGTCAGTCCTATTAACCACGGTAAATCCCTAACTGACCCAAAAAATTGACCTAAAAAATGTGGGAGTAAAAGCTGGTTGTTGTTTTTGTTTTTTTGTTTTTTCTGTTTGTAACAAAAACAAAAACTAAAAGAAAAAAAAAAGAGAAAAAAAAAAGAAAAAAAGAAAAGAAAAGAAAAGAAAAGAAAATTTCGCGTTACAAGCATATTCCGCGTTGCTGCTCATTCTTCTCACAGTTTACAGGTATATAATAATATTATTATTATTATTTTATTAAACGCATTGAAAGAAAGAAAGAAAGGTTTTGTGAGTTTAGAGAGAGAGAGAATATATCTGAAAATGTCTGCTGGGATCGCATCTAGATCGGGAGGACTCATGAAATTTCTTCGGCCTAGACTTCAGCCCATCGATGTTCAGTCTGCTGCCTTGTGGGGTGTCGCCGCCACCACCACTGCTCTTTGGGTCGTTCAGGTCAGCTTCCCTTTCCAGCCAATCCAATCCAAAGCGATTTTTTATTCTACTTGTACTTTATAATTATCTATTATTTATTCCTAATATCATTTTCTAAGAATATGAAAAATATTTGTATTATGATGGATTGCATCTTAGTATTCACCAAATCTAAGATTATATAAGGAACAAGAACAAGTTTTTGATGCACATGTTTCATTGCGCATATGGTCTTTCTCTTTCATTTTTTTATTTTTTAACTGATAATTTCATTTGAAAAGTGCAAATGGGTGCAAGCCTAATACAAGATATATGAGCCTAACCAAAAAAAAAAAAAAAGTAAAATATGCTATCTAAAACTCGTAGCATCTCTATGAATTTCAACATAGAAAAAGAGGTAGAAGCTTTAGTCCTCTTTTTCATCGGACCTTTGTGATGGCAAGCTAAGAAGCATGGACACGGACACGGACACGGACACGGGTACATGGGTACAACACCCTAAATGAAGTGTCCGTGCGTCCTAGATGGCAAGTGCCGTCCACCCAAAAGTGGCTTGTTGCTGGGTCGAACCCAAGAATTAGTCTTTTTCCCCCAATAAGTAAAAAGTTAAAAAATAAAAAAAATTTGTGGTGAGGCTGCCTATCAATTACCTCTCCCAAAACTTGTAAAAGTGGGAGTTTTGTGCACTGAGTACGACTTTTTTTTGGGGTGATCATACTCTTTTTTTTGGTGGGGGGGGGGGGGTGGTGTGATTTGCTAATAATGGATCATGGATACTAGGAAATTGTGGTCCTTTTTTCCTTTCTTTGGCTGGAGGATACTAGACATTAAATGATAGTAGGCACTGGTTGACACATGTTTGACTGCATTGAACAACCTATTTAGGACTAAATTTCCCTTCTTATTTGAGACTTGACTTTTTTTAATAATTAGAATTCATGTTTTTTATGTTTCACAATACATAATGTTCTAGACCATATAGTTTCAACTCGCAACATTAATTTTATGCCTCACTGCTTGTTGTAGATATCTTCCATCCGCTTTCCCCTCTTTTCAAAACTTGGTGCGAATTAGTTTCTGTCATCTTGTGATCCTGGTTATCTTGGCACTTTGCCACCATGGTTTCCTACTTTTACTTCTCCCTTGTTGGACTCGGATGACTAATCTCTTGCTACTAAACTTTTAAATCGTATAATTTCTATCTGCAAGATAAATTTTAAAGAGAATCTTGAATAGAAATACAAAAGTATGAAGGCAGCTGTGAATCATCTGATGCGTAGAATCAGCAGCTATGCACGTATTAAGCTTTATGTGTTAACTTGTAGTTTCATCTACATTGACTAACTTTATATGTACATGGGAAAGAAGCATAATGATTTCCAGTGTTAATCCATTTATGAGTACTCTAGTTCTAGTACATGAAATTGTATAGTTATCTTCATAATCCTCTTGTATATTTGTTTAAATTAATCTAGTTATTGACAGCAAACCTTAGTTCCTCTCTAGTCTCTTATTTTATATATGCATTAAATTATTTCTATCATGGTTTTCTCATAAGTTTATTTATTTTTCTTATTTTTGGTAGGCTTAACTGTGCTGTAGTTTCTGATGATTTTGTTTCAAATGTTTAACAGCCATTTGATTGGATAAAGAAGACATTTTTGGAGAAACCTGAGGCTGAGGGGCAATGATACTGATGCAGGATTCTCCTGGAGCCATTTGATTAGATCATTTTTCAGGATTCAGTGAACAATCGGAGTAGATCCCATTTCAATAATGCTTTGTTTCTATTGCTTGTTTGCAGCTCCTTCTGGGGGACTGCAGTGACAATAGCATGTTTATTAAACACTTTCTTTCACATATCGTTATGAATTTTGCTCAAACGCATGTATTGGATGAGTCAAAAACACTGGAATTCTTACTTTATTCGTTTGTGTAATTCTTATAAGCTGCTGAAGATTTACTTTTAAATAAGGTCTCAACTCTCAAGTGATTTCTTCACCCTTGTGCTTGTATTGCTCCTAATAGAGCATCATCCAGGGTTGGGTTTCATTTGAGTAAGAAAAAGGTCTCCGTTTGGGGACCAAATGTAACTGGAAAAGTTTTTGGTGTCTGCGAATAGGATAGGCAATCCAATGATCTGATCCAATCAGGTGAAACCCAAGTAAAAATTTGACAATTGGGTCTTGGCATGTTTAACTTCAGACTAGCTTAACAGTCACAAACAGTTTCCTGGTTATGTCTTCATTCCCGTCCTCGTTCTGGGTTAATGACCTGTGGGCCAAAAAAACTTGGTAGGTTGGGAAAAGACCAAAGCAACAACCACCAAAACTGTGGAAAGAAAATGTTGGCGAAATGTGTAATTTGCATCTGCGCATGGGCTGACATATGGATTGAGATGTTATAGGAATAGGATGCTTGGACTGAGAACGTTGGAAAATGCTAAAACTATTATTAATTTTATTATAAAAATGTGATCAAAATATATGGTTGGTTCTTAAACAGCAGATCAAAATATTTTTTTTCTCCAATTTTTTTTTGTTCTAATTTTTGTTTGGGAGTTGAAAGATTTGCTGGATCGTTTTTGCAAAAGAAAGTTGCGTTGATTTTGTGAGAGATTTGCTTTCCCTTTGTTTTCTAAGGATAAGCGAGAGAGAGAAGAAGAAGAAGAAACAGTAGAGGAAAGAGGAAAAAAAATCAATTTTTATTAACCGAGTGATTATTTTAATAGATAATAATATTTAGAGTTGCTATAATAAATGCTACAATACTCTCTTCTTCAAGAGACCTACCATAGAGAGGCTGTTGGAGGGTTTTTTTGTGTGTGTGTGTGTGTGTTTTCTCTCCAAAAAAGGCTTTGGAGAGCCAATTGGAGATGCTCTTATTGGTCACAAAATTTGGTAGGTGTTCAAAACAAATTTAAAGTGATCATTTTTAGTCCTTGAATTTTAAATTGATCACTTTTATTCCCTAACAAACTTAAAATAATTATTTTTAATCTTTTTTTCTTTTTTTTAATGGGAAATCATTTTTAATCTTTAATGTGTCTTATAGAGGGATGATGTGTCAATTTTTAGTTTGACTATATCATCATCACATTAGAGAGATTTAATGGATGTTCATGGAATGACTAAAAGCAATCCTTATAAGTTTGCTAGGAACTAAAAGTGATCATTATAAAGTCTACACAAAACTTTTTTTTTTTTTTTTTTTTTTTTATACAAGATAGAATTTCTACTCTATCCTAATCTGAGTATATATGTGTGTGAAATTCTCTCTTGGAGACTTGAACCCCGGCCCTTACTCCCCACACCCTACAAGCATTTATACTTGTGGAGTGACCACTACACAAAACTCTTTAATGAATGTGAATGATGTCATTTTAATAAATAAATGTTGTACCCACTACAAACTTTTTTTTTTTTGTTTTTGGAGAGTTTATTTTTGAAGAGGTTAATTTCCAAACTCAAATTCACTAGTTATTACTGTAAGGACTTGATTTGATTTCCTAACCCACTTCGTGGATGGACTTAGGCCCAAAAGGCCCAAAATAATGAATTTATAGAGAATGTGTTGGAAAACTGGGCTTTAGTTAATCAAACAAACGCTAGAATGAGTTCAGATGATGAGAAAATGAAAAGAAGAAGAATTGTACTGAAGAAAAATAGTCATCGGTTGAAGTCCGAGGATGTCTATTCTTATATATTGTTCTTAGATTTGGTTACAAATTTGGTTCCTGGAAGCTATAGGGTTTTTCTCTTTTTTTCTCGATCCCCCTTATTGTTGCCGCCTTCCTCTTTTATACTCTATTTTCTTCTCATCTCCACCTTCCACGTGCATGCTAGATGATTGGTCTTTATACTTATCCCATCCACACCTTTCATCAGTCTCCATGTAGTAGCTGTAAGGCTAAAATGCACTGTTCAGGTATCATTTCCACATTAATGCGGCCAGAGAGTTAGCTGCAGTGCATTTAATGCAAAGCTAGCAGCTTTCCCTTTAGATATTTTAGGGTATTTCTCTACCTACCATCTTGACAATGCTTATCAACATTCACGAGACTTCCTGGGGACATCATCTTGATTTGTAGACAACCTTTTTAGACCTCGGCATTGGTCAGCCGAGGACGCATTTATCCTCGACCCATCTCCTTGAGCCATTATGGTCAAAGCCGACCTTTATTTGCTATACAATCCTTTCTAATAAAGATTTCCCCTCCTCGAACGATAACTTGTCCTCGGATTGGGCCATAGGTCCAATAATACAAACAAATGATGGACTTCCAGGCCCAATATCCCTACAATTACTTTAGGGGAAAGACACTTGTTATTGCTATAAAGCACAATTTCTAATGACGTTACATTAATAATGATAGATCCTCGAAAATCAGTAGGTTGAAAATCTCGGGCACTGATGATCTTAAGGCTAAGTCTTGAAAGAGCAAATACAAAATCAGAGGAGATCGGTGGAGGCCGGCCAAAAATCCTTCGATGGTAAAGTTAGTGGGTTTATAATTCCAAGTAAAAGGAAGTGTTTTCGGGATTTACTTGTTTGTGGAAAAAATGTCTCTCTCTCTCTCTGGTGGATGAATGCTTATATAGCATATGCGAAACGGTTATTTGTTTAATAGCCGTTCCTACTGTCGAGGAGTTAGGAGGATTCAGAGGTAACTTCCATAACTGCCATGGAAGTTACCTTATTTGGACCCACGGTTAGTGTAGGGCACGACTCACAGCAGTGCAACTCGTCCCTTACGCTTGGTGGGAATCATGCTCATCCAAAACTAGACACGTTCAGAGCCCATTGAACTCGTTCGTCCTTTATTAATGACGGACGAAGTTATTGGGGACGAGACTCCTTCATGCATCCACTTTTTCCTTCTTTTCCCATGGACGACCCGTATGGACGAAATGAGACTTGTGCACTTTTATTGCACCATCAAATAACATAATAAATTTTCATAAAAAAAACATAAAAAATAAATTTTTTTAACTTTTTAAATATTGTATTTAAAAATTGACATATTAATTTGTACAACTTATGTATTAATATTACTCAAATTCAAAATCACAAAAGTAGCAGAAGTAGGCCAAGGCCCAATCACTAATGATGTTGAATAAATAGCGTAATAAATAAAATTTGTAGTTATTTTATTTTAATATTGTGATTAAAGGCTGATATGATTTATGTATTACTATTACTCGAATTCAAAAAAGTAGTGGAAGTAGGCACTCTAATCCTTTAGAATGTGATTTTGAATTCAAGTAATATTAATACATATATCTTTCGAGCTAATATATGGTATATACTAATATGCTAACTTTTAATTAAGTGTGTGTTTGACATCATCTTATTTGGCTTGTTTATGAAAATGGGCTAAAATATATTTGTACTTTGAAAATTTGAGAAACAATGATGTTTTAAAAAGTTATATTTTAGCAAAAAAAAAAAAAGAAGAAGCTCAAATATGATTCTAAAGTTGGAATATTAGTATGATTTGGCATATCAATTTGTATGATTTTTATGTATTAATTAATATTACTCAAATTCAAAATCATAAATGTAGGGGAGGTTTGAATCATTTATTAAATTCCTAATATATTAGCCGCTTTCTTGGTCCAAGCAAGCGCCTGTAGCTCAGTGGATAGAGCGTCTGTTTCCTAAGCAGAAAGTCGTAGGTTCGACCCCTACCTGGCGCGCATCTCTCTTTCCCCATAAATATTTTATTTAACCTTTCTTTTTTGTTTTTTCCATTCGCAACTTATTGAAGAAAACAAAATGCCTGCATCTCATATTCATAAACAAATAAGTTACTTCATGAAATTTGACAAATAAAATAATAATAATAATAACAACAACTTTATTCACAGCATATATCAAACTCCAAGCTTTATAATTTACATACAACTTTTTTTTTTTTTTTAATTTATTTATAGAACATACTACTAAATTGGTAAGAAGTTTAGTAGTTTTCAAATGGCATAGGCAATCCAACTCAACGTCAACACATTCAGACCAAAACTCGAATTTCAAACTTAAAAAAAAAAAAAAATTAAAAAAAAAAATGACGTGCAAACTTCAGCTGAACTCCACAACTGCCACGCCAATTTCTATGTCACCAGACTGCCCCCAAAAACAGGAAACTCCTGCGTTACATGCACAACATATATATATACACACTGACGTACCATGAAAACCATATGATCATGGTCCATACTCCATAGTAAGAGTTGGTACTTCCAAACCCAGAAAATGAATGATTCACTCTGGGAAAAAAACAAATGACTTAGAAGAAGAAGAAATATATGTAAGTTTAGTACTTTTACATAGGTAAAGTTACTATGATGCCAAAACTGGAACTCGCTTGTGCCCCATAAAAGCCTCCCGAAGCATATGATATCCATTCCTATAATGCTCGAGAGAAAAGCATAGCTGCCTTATAGCCTCTCGTTTCTCCTCTGCTCCTTCCAAGATCACAACTTTTTGCTTCTCAATCTCCCCCTCAAGTTCCTTTGCTCTTGATCTCAGCTCCTCCAACAATTTACGTGTACCGTTCATTTTAGTCGTAAGTTCCACATGTTCCACTTGTAATTGCTGCAAATACACATCCATTTCGTCAATGCGGTCATCTCTAGTACTCACCTCTGCTTTGAGTGCCTGAACTTTTGCATTAAGTTCATCTCTTTCTGATGTTAACGTGTCAAGGCTCTTATTCAAATTTTCTATGTGAACGCCTCTCTCATCAATTTCTGCCCTCAACTGCACAAGTTCACTGGTAAGTCTTTCCTCCATTTCCATCTTTTCAGCCTTGGCCATTCTGATCTCATCTTCTAGCAAACGAGCACGACTTTCCCAATCTCTGACCTCCTCCTTCAAACGAGCACGTTCCTCCAACACTTTAGACATTTCCGTTTTTAATTGTGATTTTTCAGGAAAAATCTTCTGCTCAGCATCAGATACCTCTTGTTTCAAATCCCTGATCTCACGATCCCGGTCTGATAAACTAGCTTTCAACCTGGAAATTCTTTCCTGCAGCTTGGAGACCTCTCTTTTCTCTGAGTTGAATTTTGTTTTCCAGGAAGTGATTTCTTTTTTAGCCGATTCAAGCTGCTCCTGCAAATGGCGTATGTTTCCAGAGGATTGAAGTTCAAGCTTCAAACTAGCAATTTCCTTCTCCGAGTCCTGTAGCCTTTCTCTGTTGATTCTCAGCTCTTCCACCAATGCTTTAATCTTGCCATCTTGGTCCAAAATGTCTGACTCTGACTCACCAATCCTTTCTAGAATATCTGGTGTCCGATTAATTTCTAAGTCCAGCTCAGCATCCCGCATCTTCATATCTTCCAGCGTTGACGATCCAAGCTCTGACTGGTTATCATTACTGAATTCTGGTGACTTATATCTTTGGTTCTCAATCTTCAGCCGAGTTTTCTCTTCTTCTGAAAGGCGTATTTTTTCATTTGCAATCCTCAGCTCTTGCTCATACAGTGCAATTCTAGCATTGAAATCATCAGGATTTTCGATTTTTGCTCCCCTCAATGAACCATCAGCATTCTCTTCATGTTGCATTCGGAGCCTTTCTTTCATTTCACGGAGCTCAATCTCCAATTCAATTGTCTTCCTGTTCACCCTTTGATCACCACCGTTCCCTGATAGAACTGAGTAATTGTTGACCGAGGAATCATCAGATTCTGCTTCAGAGTCCGTCAATGTAGATGTTTCATCCCCTTCTTTCTGGCTGATATCAGTGCCATTTCCACTAGAGCCAAGGAAGTAATCAAAACCAGCAGCTCGGTGGCTAGATCTACGACGACCCAACTTATGATCAGAAATATAGGACAAGTCCAAGCTAATGTCAGAAGTGCCTGAGCCCTGGGATTGGAGTTCTGAGGGAATATTCTTCCTCAATTCTCCCGTGACATGATCATATCGCTCAGCTAGTGACCGGTAAATGTGGTAAATCTCCTCAACATGAGAAATCAATTCAGGTCTCTTTTGATAATACATCTCAGCCTTTTTGGCAAATGAGTCTCCATCCTCTTCAATCAACTTCAACATACGTTTGATGCTCTGGTCCATCTCTGAGGTCAATGATCGTTTTGTTATCCTCTTGTACGGCATTTTAGATAAATTGATTAATGCATTTAACAGTTATGTGATATATAAAATGCCTGGGTCGAAGACCTAAGGCAGTTGGAAACTGAGGAATACCTTTTCACCACTAGGTTAAGAGAAAAAGAGGACTCTAATAATTTTTAACAATTGACCATTTTACTCATTTTAACCTAGCTCAGTTTAGAACGTGAAACTAAATATTTATGCTGGCCAAGAAAAATCACGGATACCAGATTACAGGTAACAAATGTCGTTCAAACAAAAAAGAAAGATATGTCTTAACAAGTTCTTTAGCTTGTGTTCATGCACATGGGATGTCCATCCATGCGAATGAACACAAGGTTATCAAAACAGCGTCAGGCAAATATAGTAAAAGGTTACGAACCTAATCCATATTCTTGAGAACATAGATGTCCATCCAACGATGTTTGAATACCATAAAAATTAGGACAACCAATAGGGCTAGATCTAAATATAATGTTAATACTCAGTCAAATTTAGTTAATGATAAATTTGTCTTTTCTCTAATTAGCTATTTTTATGTACCTAGAAAGCTATGACTCAAAATAGCAGTAAGATACGGTGATCTATTTCCTTTGACTTATTACATGTGGCAATTCATAAAAATGAAGAAGATCAAATCAAAAGGACAAAATGCTATCATAGTGCTCACCCTCAAGATTCTCTGCAAGCCACTTTGAATTTTTTGGACTGACATGACTATCCCACCACCACGAACGAGACAGTCTTGATTCTGTCCTCTTCGGAAGCTTAAGGGATCGTTCCTGAAATAAAAACTGAACAATATTACACTGGACACATTAAACAGCCACCTGATGTTCACAGGTCCTGCTGAAGAAACCAGATAGAGTTGGAAAAAGAGACACAAATTTTATGTAAAAAGGGAATTATAAAAATAGATATATGCCACAGTTCAGCATTATTAGGTTGTCCAGTGGTAAACAACCAGACCATTGTGTTTCAAATACCATGCTATGTTTTACACATCACCAAATCAAATATGATATTCAGTCTCTAAATTATCAAACCTGCTGTAGCTGCTACAGCCTTCAAGGCATGTATCAAATATCATTGCTTCTTACCATCATGTCCATTCTATACTCACCATCTTTAATTTGATCAAACAGTCACTACATGGACATGATGTTTCAAAGTCCAATCATGACAATGCATATGAATGAAGCATTTTGATCGGTTGATAACCAAGAGAAAATGTGCTTCGGATATAATCTTATAATTCAGTAGGATAGGATTAACAAAACTTAATGCAAAACACAAGATAGAAAGGCTAAAACATACAGTTCCACAAGTATCTTGCAAGATGGAGTTATTAACTTATTCAAAGTTTCGCAAGGACAAAAGGATTAGATCAAATACGCTCTAAATAAAGCATGAATTATTAAGTTGTTTGAGAGTCAAGAAAAGTAAATATGCAAAGTGAGAAAGCTGTATTATTAGAGTTTCATTTCTTACCAATGTCGTAGCCATCTGCTAAGTTTTTGAAAGTCGTGGAGATTGAAAAGAGGAAATCTGAATATCCAAAAAAATCAGTTAAATAATCTTACATGCCACTGCAACTGTAATAACTACAGCTCATGAAAGTAATACTAACTAAATCTGGAAAATGGAACAGGTAGATAAATACCTACCACATATTGTTCAAAGACAAAAAACAAAGACTAAAAATAGACAAATGACAACCAAAGCCATTTGTCTTTTAAATAAGAAAATTTTTTCTTCTTTTTTTAGGTAGACAGGAAAGGTCACTGAACTCCACGCTCCATTAGTGTACTTTGAGAAGCAAAAAAAAAAAAAAAGCAATATTTTTCGTATCAATTGAATTGACCAGCTTTTATTTGTTTTTATTTAAATTCCCTACTGATGATATTATTTTTTTACTTACCAAGGAATATGGATAAAGAAAAATTCTCATCTAATTGAGTTAGCTATTAGATACAATGAATTTATTCTCCTCTTAGTAAACTTAGAGTTTACTTACAAGTTTTTCATTAAAAAAATATATATATATATATATATATATGTTTCTCAAGAAAAATATTTATATATATATATATATATCACATCAATGAAAGGTAAAAATTTTAAAGAATTTTTTTTAAATTTTTTTATGGGGTAAACTATTAATGTCACCGAACCCACATGCTAATAAAAAGTAAAAACATAGACGAGTTTGAGTTGAGAGGTAGGTGGGTTCTTTAAGGTTATCAATATATTATTAATAAATAAAGGGCATAAAAATAAAATAAAATAAAATAAAAGCAGGCACAGGCAGTGGCAAATTGATCTAGATGGAGCGTGGTGATCACGAGCACAAAAGCGCGAAAAATAAGGAGAAGTCCTCGCGGCAATTCAGACCATGTATCTTAAGACACAAAATAGAACACAACTGTCCCAACAAGAAGTCCAGCTATGCCACGCGTTCTCTCCTTATTATTTATCTAGACGTGGAACTCTCTAGCTTAAATTGCAGGAAATATATTTTATAATTATAATTAATTATATTTACTTAATTAATAAAAATAAATAAAATTAGGAAACTTATAGAGAATTCAAAAAAAAAAAAAAATGAAAAAAAAAAAAAAGGAATTATGAAAAGAAAAGAAACATCATAGTAATAGTCCTTATGTTTTGTATTTGTATAAATCAGAAAAACCTTAAATTGAATCCCTTTTCATCTACCAATCCTATATATGTTAAACTTAGCAGACCAGAGAGAATGGAATTACTATGTTTTAACTAGAATGGAATTTACCCAAAAGAAGAAGAAAAAAATGAGTGTAAGGAGTTTACCAGAGAGTGAAGAATATAGAGCTTTTGTTATTTCAGAGAACTGGGGTGATGGATCTAATTGAAGAAGGCCTTGCTCTACACAAAAATCTCCAGAAAAGTCTGAGTTTGCAGAGAGAGAGAGAGAGAGAGAGAGAGAGGAAGCCTTTAGTTCTATCTATCTATCTACTGTTGTACTACTGGTACATAATAAGAGAGAGTCAAGAGAGGTGTAGGTGGGAAACAACTTTTCAATTTAGCTTTTTCATATGGAATCAGAATGGAATTCAACAAAGTCAAGCTCTCTCCTTTTTTATTTCCTTATTAAATTTCAATAAAGACACTTATCATTATCATAATGATTTTTTTTTTCCTCTTTTTTCCTTCAAAGGCTTTTTTTTTTAGTATATAATTATCAGAAAAAGGAAACATCTGTTCAGATTCAAAAGACTTTAAATTACTAAATTACCCCTCCTTTCTAATCATTCTTCTTCTTAACTCCCACTCTGCTTGTAGTATTAACTATTAAGAAAAAAAAAAAACTCCCACTGTTTTCTTTTTATAATAATTATTTTAATATGATGTATTATAAAATAAAGAGTATAGGATGTAAGATGTATTGTTAGAATAATACATGAATTTTAAAAATTAGATTTATTTAACATATTTTTTAAAATTTATTTTTTGGCATTTTCAAATGGGAAATCTAGTGATGACAAGAGGGCATTATGGTCAAATTTATTTTGATCGCTTCCAATGAAAATTTAGTATTTGTTTTTTTGGATAAATGAATATTTACCATTTAGTACTTAATTATCACCCACATATCTTGCCGACCCGTTTGTTTGTACTCCACAAATAGTGATTGATTTATGACTGATGAGTGCCTCCTGCCTCGCCATCTTGAGTGAGGACTTTCAAAAAAAAAAAAAAAAAAAAAGGGAGGAGAAACAAGAAGAAAATAAATAAATATTTTTTTATTACTAAGTAAACTAATAAACCTACATATATTATATATAGTCCCTGTTTTGTTTTATTATTAAACAATCATCCTTAAAAGCGAATTTTGAAAATAATATGATATTTCATATTTGTCGAATTTCCTATTTTGAGTTCAATTAGGATCGTTGACTAAAATCCATGTGCGCTTTCTTGATTTCTTGAATGATAAAATATTTTTAAAATTCTTCTAACATTTAAATAAATATAAGATGAAATGAACTAATCAATTTTCGTTGAGTATACTCTTTCTATCCATTGACCAATTAAATATATGAATGCGAAAGATGAACAGCTGTTGAAACATGTGAATAATGTATTTTTTGCTTTATCTCGTGTAGTTGTGTTCATTCTTGTCTCTATTTGTTTTTCATATTTAATCTTGTATATTTTTTTTGTTGTCCGCTTTTGATGATTGTATTTTTTACTATTAAAGACTTTATCAATTGAGTTAACTGTAATCTACATATATATTGTATTCTCTCAATTGTAAGGGTAAAGTATGTGATAAATAGATGATAAATTTGTCCCAATCCCAACCCCTCGCGGTGATGTTTGACATTAAACAGATTGAAGGGCACATGGCAGAAGAGTGGGGCTTTCATTTTGTGCCATAATAATGGGGTGACCATTCTCTTTTTGGTTCAAGAATCATGTACTGAAACACATATTAAGGTATAATATATTGGAGAGGAAGATTGAGTAAGCCCAAGACTAGTAGGCCCAACTAGTCCAGCAGGCCCATGAGTTGGGTCAGAATGTCTAATCCAAGCAAGTCTAAGCCTATCAATTCAGCCCAAAAAGGCTGAGCCCCAAATTCATGACCCCATCTTAATAGGTTAAGTTTTGCCCTTGAGGTCTCATGCATGATGGACAATGGAATAAGCTTAAGTCATGCCTTGAGTCAACTCGGTCCTGCACCTAAACATTTCGATAGGGGTATTTTTGGAATAAGAAATTAATTCTTAACCATAGAGTTCGTCATCAAAGAGTGTCACATCGATGATAAAGCCGACGGAACCAATCCTTGAAGGAGTTGTCGGTCTCGAGAAAGGTCCGTCTGGAACCTTGTGCCCTACGCCAGCAAAAGCTGATGGCTAAGCGAACGAACCCTTGTTAAGCTGACGGATACATTTCCATACTAAGCGGACGAATCACATCGACAGACGGATGGGCACACCAACGGATCCCACGTGGCCTTGCGTGGTCTCCACGTACGTTCCTATATGGAAATACCTTGCGCACCACGCACAAAGACCCTACCCCACGACTTTCGCCTTCCCAGTATGGAAGGTATCCCCAAGATCTCGGTGCCATTAACTCCACCTCCTCCCTATAAGGAAAAACCCTGTATTCCCGAGATTTGGGCCTCCTTCACATTGCTATATAAACCACAGGTATTCTCTTTTCCAAGGTATGCAGAAAATCCCTAACTCTCTCACTATAGAGTTCTCAAAGATTTCTCATTCACTAACTTAACCTTTGGAGGATCTTTGGCTGGCACCCCACTAGTACTCTCTGTTTAGTTCTTGGTTTCTTGTTCTATAGGTACCCCCTAGAGCGTTTGAGGACAATTAGCTCACTGACGATTTTTGTGCATCATCACATTTCACACCAGGTCAAATCCATGAAAGTTTGAGGCTGGACATTCGATCTTCCTCCCATCAGAACAAAGGCCTATAAAGGGCCATCCTCCCATTCTGCATTTATTAGGCAAACAGACCACCATTATCATTAAATGCATCAACACAAGGTAAAGAGAGAGCATAGCGGGAGCGTCATCAGGGAAAGCTTCCCCTAGGAATTGCATGAGTGGGTGATATGTTAATGTGTGGGTTAGCAAATATCTTAAGGCTTCAAGTTAATCAGATGACCATTACAACTAATTTATTAAGTATGGGTCAAGAGCTTTGAAAGCTCGAAAATGTGTCGAAAATACAAGAGCAATTTAGACCCCCAATTTTAAAGTTACGGCTTGGTTGATTTTACACTAACTTAATACTAAGTGCGAAATAGTGTAAACACAAGCGTATAAGCAAGACAACTACTCTAATCCATATTTAAAGCAACACAGCAGTAAAAATGAAATAAACAAGAGTAGGGAAGAGAGATACAAACACAGATAACACCGAGACGTGTTATTGAAGAGGAAACCGAAGAACTCAGCGAAAAACCTCTCCGCCGCCCTCTAAGCTGAAATCGATCCACTAGACAATCAGTTGGGATACATGGGTTAGCAAGAGACCCTCCAAGCCTAATCTACCCGATGTACCTAAGCCCTCCAAACTCCTACTCCAACAAGGCTTCTCGGAACCGTATCTTGTCTTAGTTCTCCAGATCCCATAACAAGCTCCATGTTGCATTTGCCATCCTTGGCTTCTTCCAATGCTTCCCAGTAGCACCAAAACATCACTTCACACTCTGAAAGGGTATGGTAAATGTTTGAGCTATCAACCTCTCAATGGTATGAAAATGGAGAGGTAGGAGATGAGGAAATTCCCAAAACAAATGTGTAGAGGATTGTGGGTATAACAATCTGTAACTGTCAAGATGTTTTGCTAGGGTTTTCTCTCAGAGGCTCTCTCCTCAATTGTGGGTAATATGGGTATATATAGTGTGGGTACAGAAAGTGTGATTCAGACTTAACAGGCTGGCAGAACAGAATGCCTCGCGGGAAGGCCTTACCCACGAGATACTCGCGAGACACAGCTGTCTCCACCTGGCCTGACTCTTCGCATTCCAGTATGTGTAGGGCACATGTATCACTTCGCGGGAAGCTAAGTCGCAAGATACTCGCGAGAAATCTTCAGTCTTCAAATGCTTGAGTCTTCACACACACTCTCTCTCTCTCTAACACACAACCCGTACAATGAAATCCCACAACAAATACAGGGTACAACAGATTGAATATAATTACAATCAAATTTGGCACGGAATATAAGCCAACAAAACATATATTTGTAAATAATAATTTTACAAGCTTAATTGAATAAAGAAAGGACTAGAAAAGAATTGCAACTAAACACTTAACAAAAACACTAAGATTTATAGAATTGTCCTCAGAAAGTCCAAGGAAGAGTTACAAAAATGTAGAATCACTCTTTATATTTCTAAGAATTGCACTTAACAACTTTTCTCTCTTATCTGATTTTTTATGGATCTCATGTGCATGGGGATCCATCCCTATTTATACTTGTGAAGACACCCTCCCTATTGTTTACCTTTAGGGTGGATATTGTGCATGGGGGATCCATCCTTTTTTATGCTTGTGGAGGTACCCTCCCTACTGTTTACCTATAGGGTGGATATGGAGTAGAGAAGATACTTGTCTCATCCTCTATTTTCCCCTTCTTTGGAGTTAGAGATGGGTGGAAATCAGGTTTTTTAGCACTGTTATGTTATGTTGTGTCATTCAGCCATAAATGTGGCATTACTAATAGGTGAGGCGCATGTACGGTCTATTTGGGAACAACTTATTTAGCTTTTTGCTGAAATCTTAAAACTGAAAGTATAGTAGTAAAAAAAGCTATACATATAAAAATAAAAAAAACCCGTGTGACCCATGGGACCTGCAAATAGTGCTTATGTTAAAAAAAAGTAAACCAACTTACAGTGTAAAGTAATGCAAGTGGGCCTGCAAATTACACTAGCAAATAATGTTTTGTTCTTGAAATGTCAAGAACGTGGGCCTGAAAATAATTAACCGTGTCACGTGAGCAACATGAAATAAGTTGAATAAGCTAAAAGCTAGCTTATCGGCTATTCCCAAACACAACCTTAATGTGGAAGGGATGATTGCTTCCTCTAGAAGATTCTTTCTTCAAGCTTTTAGGTTTAGTCACTTTCTAGTCCACATGGATCCTTGTCTATGTTCTGGGTGCTAGGTGAATTTTTAGCATGCTGTCGAGGAGGGGATGCTCCTCTGAAGGTATCCGAGGAGTGGACCTTCCTCAGATGGTCCTTCTCGGAATTTGTGATGACTGTCTCATCCTTTTTTTGAGTTCGCTTCCCTGGGGGCCATTGGGGTCTGCTTTGATTAAACCCATTTTGGTAGATCCAAATTTTCTCCTTTATTTTGGTCATTTGGGCCTAATGGCCTAATCCCATTTATTATAACTGGATTTTCTCTCTCCTTCCCCCCTTCCCCCCCACAGCTAAGAAGTCTTATTTGGATTTTTCTATGAATTGTTTTCTTTAGCCTTCTTTGGATTTCTTTCAGTAACTTGATTGTCAAAATAGTCACAACTATTTTTTTTTTTTTACCTTCATGCTTTTTCTATCGTTAGGTTTTAGATTGGTAAGAGCACTAGCATCAACTGTACTAAGCCAAATGCCATTTTAACACTTCAAAATCTACTTTTATCTAATTTAACATAGTATTTAACATTACAACATATATCAAATCTTCTATTCTTCCGTACAATACATTAAAATAATATATACAACACATTAAAATAACCTAAAAAACTCCTACAATATTAAAAAAAAAAAAAAAAAACCAAAAACAAAAATAAATACAAAACCCATATTCCACCTCATAACCTACCACCACCCAAAATCAAGCAACCACCACTCAAATTAAATAACCACCACCAGCCGTCGTAAACACAACCACCAAAATCAGCCTACAATGATCGCAACCCATAAAAATCGACCCCAAAAACAACCCAAAAAAAACTCCCGCATACTCTAGAGAGAGAGAGAGAGAGAGAGAGAGAGAGAGATTCAGAGATGTGTGAAAGGAGAGAGAAAATTAGAATAAATTTTTTTTAGCATTTCTGTCGAAACGTTCAATTAGTAGAATGGTACTGTGAATCCATGCTAAAATTTTTTAGCATTTGGTACATTTGATGTAAGTGGGTTTTTTGTGTGTTTAGTATGCTAAATGCTAAAAATTTAGCATTTAGCACATCTGATGCTGGTGCTCTAATATTTGTTAACAATGTATATATATTTTGAAAATCGTTTGGAATATGTTGCTCAAATATTCAAAGTTAGTTTGTGTAGAAATGGCTTAACTTTGTGCATCCATAATATCCTTAATCGAAGTTCAATCGATCGTAAGTCACAGTTGGACAAATCCTTGATCAACCAAAAGCCGTAGTTCAACAATTCCTACATGGAAACTTATTCGATCGAGAGTGGCGCACTTTGTTTTACTGGTTACATATTTAATTTGATATCTCTTTATTTGAATCTCACTTACATTTATCTATATAAAGCCTTATATACCCGACTAACAGTGAGGCAGATGGAGGAAAAAATTTAGTGCCACTGTGTGAGAAAAACAAAGCCTCCTTTTGTGTGTTTTCAAGAGAGAAACTTAATAGTTTGTATCCATAGGTGTGATCAAGAACTTGAAACCGTAGAACTTGTCAACCAAGTGAGATCATTGTAGATCAAGCATTCAATTAGAAGATGCCTTGGATTGGATTCAAGGTTTTGATTATATATTGACAAAAACGGGTTGTTTCCGAAGGGATCCATATACGATAAGTTTGGTGTTCTAAAACTATAATGAGCTGCAACAGAGAGTTGTCTATTTTGTCATGGAGTCTAGATAGCAAATGTTTTCTTTTAGATTGTAAACTTCTTTTCACATAGTAGATTGCCTTAATTGAGATACGTTATTGTTTAGTGATTTTCCCTTTAGAGATGTTATCCATCGGTTTTCCTTTTTGTCCCCATGTTGTCGTCCTTTATTTTATTGTTGTGCTTACAGATTGGTGATTTGCTGCTTTTATGGGTTATATCATTAGAATTGTGTGATAACATAATTTAGCTAATTGAAAATTAATTAACAAATTTACTGCATTATTGACCTTGGGGTACCGGACTAATGATTTGTTAAAAAATATTTAGTATTCTCAAAAGAAAAAACAGTGGGTTAATTTCACATTGAAAAATGAGTGTGAATTAAAGAGGTTTAAAGTCTGTGTTGTGAATCTAAAAGTTAAGCTCTTTTGGATATACACCACTTTAAGTTTCTTTAAAAAACTTTCTCACATCTTCCTGTGTGTGTGTGTGTGTTAAAAAATACTTAGTATTCTCAAAAGAGTTAAAAAATACTTAGCATTCTCAAAAGAAAAAATAGTGGATTAATCCCACATTATAAAATGAGTGTGAGTTAAAGAGGTTTAAAGTCTGTGCTATGCAAAAACCTTAAAAGCATAGTTCTCAAAACTGGACCGGACCCGGAGGTCGGACCATGAAAACCGGGAACCGAGATGAAAATCAGTTTTTTAAGCATAAAGAACCAGGCATATGTGGCAATTCCGTGAATCCCTAAAACCGGGGTTGGACCGCACGAATTGGTGGCAAGAACCGTGCGGTCCAACACCTTAGCAATTTTTTTTTTTTTTTTTTTTTTTATAAAAACAACTTAACACAATTGTATTCTACTTAATTAAATTATCCATTTCTTACAAGGAATAAAAAAAAATTATAATTAAAATTATTCAAAGATATTCAACTTTACTTCAAAAATTAATCATAAATTTTAATGTTTTCATGGTTATTATTTTATTTTATTAACTTTCTTTTTTAATTATTAAATATATGCTTGAAAATCATTAAATTTCTCTCACATATATAGATATATTAGACAATTTTGCTAGTTTTATAAATTTAATATCTATATTTAGGCTTTAATTAATTATTAAATTAATTATGACGTCATCACTGTTCGATCTCGGTTCAACCTCAAAAACCTTGAACCTCTCCTTTTTACGGTTCAATGAACAGTCCGGGTCTGAAAACCTTACTTAAAAGGAAGTTTTTGTAAAAAAGTTAAGACTCCCTTATGTATTTCAAACGGGCGTGTTTAAAATTACTGAGTTAGAAATTTTTTTTAAACAGAAACCAATTACTGACTCAGCAATTTTAAATAAGTGAGAGTCTATTAGTGAAAATGTGTACAAATGACGTGGTCTACGAGAAGACTCTATAATTTCTCCAGTTTTAAGCTGCACAAACACCTAAACAAATGCACTCTTAAATAAGAGCAAACCATATTGCGATTTAAAAAAGGATAAAATTCGGTGCTTTTTTGTTTGCACCTTGACACCAGATTAAAAGAGCCTTGGCATTTCTCATAAAGAAAAAAAAAAAAAATGAAAAGAGCCTTGGCCGTCGATCAACAACCTAGCCAATGACCTCTCTTGTCACATTGGGATGAAAGATATTAAATTCATTTAATGCTAGTGATTAGCATGCAGGTGATGCTATCACAGGTTAACCTCTCAATTACCGACGCAATGTCCAAAACTAGCTGTTTCACCATGTCCTCCAAAATATCTATGTTTTCTTTTCCTTGCTTTTGTCGAAAAATTGCAATCTTGTATTCTCTCAGGATATACTGAAATTAACGAAAAATTCCTTAGTACTTCTAAGCCTATCTTTTGTTTCTTTTCCACGTATTAAATGTGTGCAGTATAAATAGAGAAAGTCAAATTATATTGTGATAAATCACAGATGAAAAGTAAAATTTTGTCAATTTTCAATGCAGTGAAATTTCTGATAGGTAATAAATGAACCACAGCTAGTTCATTAACAGGTGCTGGCCGGCACCTGTTAACAAAGTCCTATAAATTTTTATTAATATTTGCCCTGTTTTTTGAGTTATCCGTTGGTGTTGCTAGTGCATCAGTGTAAGTAATAAACAATTATTTAATTAACCAATAATTAATTGGAGGAAGCAATTAATAAACAATAATTAATAATTTAATTAACCAATACATTATAAAAAACAAAAAAATTAAATTATGTTACTATATTAAGTTAAACAACAATTAATAATTTTATAATTAATGAAACAACAATATAACAAATTATAGTTTATAAAAGACAAACAAATTAATGAAACAACTAAATAATAATAATTAATAATTTTATTAATATTTCAAATAAACTTATAGTTTATTATTTATTGTTTTGCTAGAATTATGGACAAGTATTTGATAAGAAAATCACGTACCCAAGATTCATCTACTGTGCAAAATTCATCTTTATCTTTTAAGCAAATTCGTGTTGACTTTAACTTAGAAATTCTTAAGGAACACCCTGAAAAAAATTCTTGGAGTCGCCACTGAAGCTGAAAATCATTTCTCTTTCCATTTCATTTTTTTGTAATTTTTTTTAAAATGAATAGTAGAAACTCATTACTCATGTTGCATTAGATTACTTGTTATATAAGTAATACATAGTTTGTGAACCCAGGCTAATGGTTTTGTATCGACTACTTGATTTCAGATCAAACAGAGCCCAGGAGGAATGTGAATCTAGGTCCAATCCAGGGTTGGAGAAGCGCTTACTACTGCATGATCTATAATGTAAGGCATATATGCATCTTTCATTTGCTAGGAAGCACATATACTTAATTTGGAGTGTCATATCGTGTTGTATCCGTGTTCGACACTTGGCACGCTTGAGACATTTTTGCATGCATATATCAAGCATGTCTATTCTATTTAATAAAAAAAATATAGGACACAACAGAACATGAAAACAAAAAGAATTGAATATGATTTTATAAAACAAAGAGAACATTCATGTTTTGAATAGTAACAATGTATTTAAAAATTAGTAAACATCCTTATTCTTAGTTTGTATTCTATTTTTAAATCTTTTAATAATCATGAGTTTTCTTTATCATCTATTATTACTCTTAATTTAATATATATTTAACATTATATGAAAAATAGATGCTTAATGATATATAAAAAATATTAATAAAAATATATCTAATAATTATTTAATGGACGTGTTCCGCTGAGTCCTATTTTTTTCAAAAAATTCCGTGTCAACGTGCTGTATACTTACAACTCTTGTCCGTGTTCTTAGGTCATTTTTAGGCACTTCCAAAGCTCATAATATTCTTATTAGTTATTATTATTATTATTATAAATTTTGAAGTTTAATTAAGCTCTTTGGGTTTCCTCTGTATGATGGTCTGTAATCAGATATCCCCGAGTTGCGCACGCTTAGGCATGGACTTGAAAGATAAAGGGGCTGTGACTGTGAGACTAGATCAAATAGATGAGTACTGTGATAAAGGATGCTATGCTCACACCATGGCTGTACTTAAGTGTATCAATGATGTGAAAAGGGACTTTTGGTTCGCCACCCGTGCCCATTTACAGTACGTCAGTGACACCATTTCGAATGGATGCAGTGCTAGGAAAGGTACAATTTCATATTATTGTAATATACCTTTGGTTCGGTTTTGTCTTATTACTTATTATGTGCCATATGACTGAAATAAACTTGATGTTATATTTATACCTGGGTATTTCAACTGCAGCTTTTACTACAGCTTAGTCGAGCAGTGGAATCAAGGTGTACCAAAGGTATATTTCAGCTTTTACTACAGCATATGTGTCAGTTATTTCAAGTTTGGTCTTGGTGGCCATCTTCAACCTTTAAGACTTCATCTCTCTCTCTCTCTCTCTCTCTATATATATATATATATATATATAAAAGCATATGGGGTAGGGGGTCCTAGAAATTAAACACGTACAATAAATGGAAACAAAGGACTTGTACGGACGTTGATTTTTATTTTATTTTATTTTGGGGTGAGTATGGACTGTGGTGTAAGGACATGAGGTTTGGGTTGTAAACTTGCATGAGTTTCACTATTAATATTTTTACAAGAATATACAAGGTAAAGACTGAGAAATATGAGATGGGTGTACTCAAACTAAAGAAATAAATTCTGCTTCCAAAGAAGGATCTTTCTTTTTCTTTCTTGGTCTGAGTTTCTAAAGAAAAATCCGTGTACTTTTTAATATCTGATTTAAAAAAAATCAGTTTGTATAAATGATCTCATTCAATTTCAACCAAAGGAATTAAACATCACACAACCTTGGATCAAGCTTTTATTCCACCAGTCGTGCTTCCATACAAGTATTAAGTATTTAATTTGACAGAGAAAATCAAAACTTATCAATAAGAAAAAGACAATATGACAGTAAAAATCGCTCATGATTTTCTGATCATTTCAGAGAAAAGAGTCACCAGTCAAGTTTTAGTTACGCATTTGAATCTAATGCCAATCCGTGTTAACTAGTTGCCTAAACAAGATTTTCAAATGCCAAGAAATAATATAATCAGTGCATGACATATATGATATATCACAAGAACCACAATGAAATTACATATATGATATATCACAAGAACCATAATGAAATTATACAAATCCAGGCACTTTTGTTGGAATCTGTATTCATCACAAGTTAATGATTGCAGAAATAAAGTATTAGAACATATGGAACTTACACATATGCTTTAAGGATAATTCTATGATATCTTTATGATTTTTTGGGTGTGTGATACCTCCAATCAGATCTCCACCTATGTCTATATTTAGTTTCATAAATTTTGTTCATAGTTGGTCCCAAACCAAGAAAAAAAGAGGAGGATTGTGGTAGGTTGACAACCAACATAAAATTTAACCACTTCATTATATATGAAAGGATTCATTATAGCCGTCCCATATTACTGGCGTGATGCATCAGACTTAGGGGCTTGGTTGTAGACTTGTTAATACCACCAATAAGACATGATAGTAACTTTGTCGTATTCGCTTATAAGAGCAATTACATCAGTTGATGCAAATTTGCCTTCTATTTTGCACAAAAAAAGCTACTTTTTCTATTTTATTCACTCATTTTTACAAAACACCCGCATCAGTTTATCTATTCTACACTTTTATTCAATAAAATATTCATTCTTTTACCATTTTTTATTATTCTCTCCCTCACCGCTTTTCTCTCACAGACCCAATCTGAAAGCACCGAAACCCAAACCCATCTCCCTCAACTCTCTCTCTCTCACAAACCCAAACCACCACCACCCAAACCTTAAGATTTTAGCTCCGACAAAGCACTCGTTCATCACGTCGTTCATTGCCTCGTCATCGCCTCGTCGCTTTAGTGGGTTCCGAAGGTTAATCCTCCTCTACTGTGGCTACGAAGGTTGATTGGCGAAGCACTCGTTCATCACGTCGTTCATCGCATCATCATGTCACTTCAGTGGGTTCTGACCAGAATCTCAGAACCCTGATGCCGACAAAGAAAATCGGCGAAAAGGTGATGAAGCTCAGAATCGGCGGTAGTGGAGGCATGGTTTGACCAGCAGCAGTGGTGAGAGTGAAAGCAAATGAGGAAAATGGGGAGTGAGGTGAGGTGAAAGCAGAGACAACGAGAGAGTCAGGTGAGAGTGAGAGTGAGAGCAGAGACAAGAGAGAGAAAAAACTAATAAAATATTAAATGCATATGCTACAGTAACCGTGCATAAATGCACAGTTACTGTAGCAATTGTGCATAAATGCGCAATTTGGCACCCACTAATGTGGGTGTTTTTTAGCTCAAATTGTGTAAAATTAGCCCATTTTTCCATTTTGCACAATTATACATCAACTAATGTAATTGCTCTAAGTCATAACTCACCTTATATTGACTATTTGACCAATAACTTACAAATTTATAGTATTTTCTATTTTATGTTAGAATGTGACAGAGCACATAAGACAATACCTATTACACGCCAAATATGATAGAAGACTTTGTCATTTTGCAATCCTTCATTTTCTCTATTTTTAATCAATTTTTACCCTCTGCATAGTATAGTGGGCCTTTTTGTTAGATTTGGCTGGGCTGCCTCCTACAGTACTAGGCCCAAGTGTTCTGAGTAAAGGAGTTGAGACCGGTCCAACTGCAACTCAATTTGGTTCGGCTGGTGCACAAACTATGCTTTATTTGCCAGGAGCATGCTTACGGCAGGCAGAGCTATTCTAGATGAGTTGTGGCAGACAGATATGATAATAACAAAACAACAAAGAGAGTACTTTGACTTTTTAATCAAAGTGAATAGATAATCCCTAATTAAGAAAGATAATCATAGTTTAACAATAATTACTTTTATAAAGAAAGCAAGAGGAATAAATGAGTAGTATATGGGTTAATCAAAAGAAAGAAAGAAATCAAATCAAATCAAATCTGATTCGCAAGACCAAAGCCAGAGAGGGAAGAACATTCCTTCTCAATGTGAATAATCTCCCAGGAAAATCCTGCCGTGGAAATTAATCACTTTGAGGGAAACGGACCTGAATGGTTAATGCCTAAAGGAACCCTTTTGCTTTTGGTAAAGAGCAGGACTTTGAGAGGGAGAGAGGGAATCAACCTATTGGTGCATGCCTGCCGATCTAACTATCTGTTTTTTCTTTCCTCCACACTTGTTTTCTATTTCGTGGTTTTCCTCAGAGATGGTTATTACCATGATTTTCTGGTGTCCCGTTTGCGCACAGGAAAGGCCTCCTTTTATAGTGCCTACTGTGACCGAATTTTACTGTTTTACCCCTTAACCACCTTTGTCTGGTCTGGGTGCACTTGCCGACCACCACTAGTCCATCTGTGTGCCACTCCCTATCTCCAGACAAGGAAAACTATTTTGTATGTTAGCCTGCCGTGGCACCCTTTCCTGCCACGATGTGGGTGCTCTCTCTCCTTATCCCTCATGGCATGCACCTAGTGGTTCCAACTCAGCCTTACTTCTTTTGGGTGGTATGTCATCCCAGCAAGACGTATACCCCAAAAGAGCTTGAGCAGGAACCCCAGAATAGGTTTTCCCCTCTCCTCACCGCCAAACCATGCCCTCTTACCTTTGACCCATGACCTCACCATGTCCCGTATTGGCTGGATACAGGCTAGTGATGTCTGGGCCTTGCGCGTGCCTCCCTTTCATGTATGTCCAAAATCTGTCTGCTGCTCATGTGTTCGCCGCGGTCTGAAGGCTTGCCTGCACAGTCTGCCATCCGTCCTTGACCTTTTATGTGGACTGCTTTCTGATTTTTCGCTCCTCTTAGGAGTTGGGCTTTGCTTGATGTTGGGTTTTGCCTTCTTTCAATCTACTCCTTGACTGCTACCATTTTTTGTCATATCACTCTGTCATTTCTGCTGTGACGTTTATTTGATACAATCCTCCTGGACCTCTTTGGGCCTGTCGTTTATTCTTTCTCCAATGGCTCAGTATGGCCATTGGTTTTTCATCACATTACCTGTGGGCTCCTATGTCCCATTCGTTTTCTCTTGGGCATCCTTGGCCCATTTGCTTTTCTTGGGCTTCCTTGGCCCTTTTCCTAACTCTGCATTCCTATGGGTTTTTACTAACTCCATTGGGCTTCCCCGACCCAATTATCTTGTCCTCATCCTTGGGGTTTATGAACTTACCATTAACCCCTTACTTTCTTTACTTGCATTACTTCGAGCCTGCCGCGACCTATTCTCACATTTCTACATCATATACTATCCATGGATTTGCTATTTCTCTCTTTCTGGGCCCCTTTGAGCCCGTTTGCTTCCTCAAGGCCCATTTGTTTATATTATGGACCTGTGATCCATTATTCCTGCTACTTGGGCTTAATGGTTTTTCAACTTGTTTACCAACTCTGCCCGTGTTGTTGGGCTCCTTTCTTTTTTTGACTTCCAAAATGACCATCAACACATACTAAAGGAAAATAACAATTTTATCTTTGAGAAAATCCCATAGATACCCTTTGCCATAAATTTTATATTAGAAAACGTCATGCTACAATCTTGAGAAATTTGGCCTCTTTGTGTTCAAAACAGTGCCTTGATCATTGTTTTATTACTACTTATTGCTTAAATCTAATTGATTGATATGCTATCTTACCATAAACATGCTAGGATTATCTAGATTACTTTTAATTAGTCCATAAAAAGATTAAATAAAATTTAATTAAAAGATAAAATCTATTTGTTGTTAATGATAATTATGGTTTTCATGCATACATACAATGATTCCATGGAGATTATGTTGGTTATTAATTAATTACTAAATAATTGTATTTATCCTCCTCAATATGCTTCTATTTTTTTTCATCCTTTTACTTTTTCATCATCCCAACATTTGTGAAGGAAACATTATTGAAGGAAATTATAAACGGCAATCCAAAATTGGTTTGAAAAATGATTTGAGGCCTACTAGGAAATTGACAATTGAAGAGATGGTGACCATGTTTTTAATTAGTTTAAAATGTGAGGATGGAAATAGAGTAGTGTTCAATAAATCTTCAAAATGTTTTTGTGGGGGGTCCGAGGACCGAGGAGGATCAGACTGAGGAATAACTTGAATGGTCTAGGCCCGAAGAGGTAAATAAGCTCCAAGGATTTCGCCCACCCGTGGATGGAAATAGAATCAGGACAATTGGTGTCCTGTGGAGTTCCAGGGAAAGGAAAAGAGATAGCAACGGAGGCAAGGATGGTGGGAGGAAGTTTCTTGAAGGGTATACTTCCCCCCTCCGTATTGAATGCCCTACACCAACCTTATCAGCTACATTAATGTGGAATGTGGAAATGACTCTTGAACAGTAACTTCCCAACTAGCAGCCTGTTCTACCACCTTCAACAGAGTTTTGATGGGACAAGTATCCTGAGGAATGCTTGGAGGCATATAGGTGGAGGGTTAGGATGCAAGGAAGGGGGATATAAAAGGAAGGGAATCTCCCAGAAAAGGGGGGTGAACATTTTCTCTAAGAAACAGAAAAATAGGGAAGTAAGCAGTGTATTATCTGGTGTAAAACTTGAACCAAATATATAGAAGAGACTAATCCTCGGACCTGTCTGAGGAGAACATTATTCTCAATTACTACTTAAATTGCACTTATCTGTTACTCTGGATTCTTTGGCTTTAGACTTGAACTTAGCTTAGAATTGCACTTGAAGTATTTTCTCACTCTCTTCAAAAATTTCTATTGTTTGGGCTTGGTTTGAAGGATAAGGTAACCATTGTTCTTAGTGGGCTTGGCCCTTTACTTTCTGAGTACTTACAATTGGCGCCGTCTGTGGGAAGTCATCTACAATCTTCTTCTTTCAAGCTATGGCTAACTCCAGAGAGAACAGAGAGGAATTTGTTGGCTCACAGCGTGTGGACCATTTTGTCAACTTGGAGCAGAGGAGAGATCGAGAGCATAATCAAATTCCAAGCGTTAGTGTGGAAACGCAGTATACGGAACGTACTGATAGGAGTCACTTAAGAATGGGGAGTCGAGTATCCCATGAACAAGAGACTCGAAATCTCAAGTCGGAGATTGATTATTTCCGCAACAAGTTGTGTCGTAGGAGACATGATAGGGAAGATCGAACACCCCCATGAAGCTCAGGACCTGAAGATGGCAGTTATAGACCGAGGTCAAGGACTCCCCCTAGTGAATCCTTCTCCGCATCTTCGCGCTTGGATAAGGTGGAAAGGCACAGTAAGAGGCATGGAGAGAGCTCATTCCCTAAGAGCATGAGAAATGATGCAATGAGCAAAGCTTTACTCCAAATTGCTAAGTCACCCTTTACGCGAAGAATTAATAGGGTCAAGCTGCCTCATTGTTTCACTCAACCCACCTTCACTATTTACAATGGGAGAACTAACCCCGTGGAGCATGTAAGTCACTTTAATCAAAGGATGGCTATTCACTCGAGGAATGAGGCCCTTATGTGTAAGGTTTTTCCTTCCAGCCTCAAACCTATTGCCATGAGGTGGTTCGATGGACTGGAAGAGGGTTCTATAGGTTCTTATAAAGAATTGACAAGGGCCTTTGGAGCTAGGTTCATGACGTGCAGCAGGGTCCCAAGGCCTTTAGACTCCTTATTGTCCATGGTGATGAGAGAGGGAGAGACACTCAAAACCTATTCTGACAGATACTGGGAGACATTCAATGAAATTAAAGGGGATTTTGAGGATGTGGCCATCAGAACCTTCAAGATTGGGCTCCCAACAGATCACGACTTAAGAAAATCCTTGACTATGAAGCCTGCCAAAAGTATGCATCAGCTCATGGACCGCATTGACGAGCATAAGCGAGTCAAGGAAGATCAAACCCAGGGAAAAGGGAAGGCAAAAATTTTCCCTCTTAAGAAGTGAGGTCCTCGGGCAGAGGGGTATAATCATAATCGACCTAGAAGAGAGTTTGCTAGCCAACCACCAAGAGCTAACACACAGGTAGTCAACTCGGTGTTTAAGGAGCCAATGTATCAAATCCTTAAGAAGATAAAGAATGAGCTTTATTTCAAATGGCCTAATAAGATGGGAGGAGACCCATCCAATCACAATCAAGGCCTTTACTGCCATTATCATCAAGATAGAGGACACATAACCAAAGACTGTAGAACTTTACGGGATCATCTGGACCAGTTGGTGAAAGCTGGGAAATTGAAGCAGTTTATGCACCAGCCTCAGGGGCAAACAAATCAGACTGAAGTAGGGTATCAAAGAAAGGTTGCACCTCGACCACCTCTGGGAACGATCAACGTGATTTTTGCCACCCCTAGTCATGGTGCAGATTCACTTTCAGGCATTATGTCAATAGCCTCGAATCCAAAGCGTGAGGAGCAAGTCCAAGAATCTAAAAGAGTTACACATGAAGTATTGCTAATTCTAGGCTTCTTGGAGGAGGATAAGGTGGGAACTTTTCAACCCCATGATGATGCCCTGGTTGTGACCTTACAAATTGGGGGCTATGATGTAAAGAGGGTCCTGATGGACCAAGGAAGTGGAGCTGAAATTATGTACCCAGACTTGTATAAGGGGCTAAATCTCAAGCCTGAGAATTTAAGCAATTATGATTCCCCATTGGTCAGATTTGATGGGAGAACGGTAATTTCCCGTAGAATGATTAGGCTACCTGTTCAGGCAGGGAATGAAGTTGTGCAAGTGAACTTCATTGTGGTTGAAGCTTACTCCCCCTACACGGCTATTTTGGCTAGGCCTTGGCTTCATGCCATGGGAGTGGTATCATCTACTTTGCACCTTAAAGTTAAATACCCCACCGAGGGCCGAGCTGGGGAATTTGTTGGAAGTCAGGCGATGGCCAGGCAATGCCTAATAGCTGCTATCAGACAATAGTCATTGAATAAAGCTATTTTTGCCTCATAAGAGGTCCTGTAGTAATTAGCTGACCCCGAGGGTGAACTTGGGATTGAGCAGCAGGGGATGCTCTGTGAGGAGTTAGACAAAGTGATGATCCGGTCGGATGTGGATAAATATTTCCAAGTTGGTGCTCAACTACCCCCTGAGGAAAAAAAGAAGCTTGTAGGTCTTTTGAATGATAACGTGGATGTTTTTGCATGGAGAGCTCATGAGGCACCGAGGATTGACCCATAATTTATGTGCCATCACTTGAATGTGAATATTGGGGCTATACTAAAGAGACAACCACCTTGGCGCTCTTCAAAGGAGCATGCCAAGGCAGTGAAGGATGAGGTGATCAAGCTTAAGCAAGTGGGGGTAATCAAGGAGGCTTTTTACCCTACATGGCTGACTAACATTGTGGTGGTAAAAAAGAAGAATGGAAAGTGGCGAGTGTGTGTGGATTTCACGGATTTGAATAAAGCATGTCCAAAGGATCCCTTTCCCGTGCCTTGGATTGACCAATTAGTCGATGCGACTGTTGGACATCCTTGGATGATTTTTCTAGATGCCTTCTAAAGGTATCACCAAATACCTTTAGCCTACCCCGACCAAGAGAAGACAGCTTTCTGAACCCCTATTGGGAATTACCACTACCGGGTAATGCTTTTTGGCTTAAAGAATGCTGGATCTACATATCAGAGGATGGTGACCCGAATGTTTGAGTCTCAAATTGGGAAAACTGTGGAGGCATATATTGATGATATGGTTGTGAAGAGTAAGCAGACTTTGGAGCATTTGAGTGACTTAGAGGATGTGTTTGAGGTGCTTAGAAAACACAAGTTGCGACTTAATGCTTCTAATTGCTCTTTTGGTGTTAGTTTGGGCAAGTTTTTGGGTTATATGATCACTCATCGGGGAATTGAGATTAATCCCCATCAGATTAAAGCCATAAACAACCTACATCCACCTTGAAATCCCAAAGAGGTATAGAAGCTAACAGGAATGACAGCAGCTCTAAATAGGTTCATCTCTCGATTAGCAAACCGTTGTCGGCCATTCTTCCAGCTCCTCCATAAATGGAAGAGTGGACAAAGGAGTGCATTGATGCCTTCGAGGAATTAAAAAGGTACTTGTCTCATCCTCCTGTCCTCTCTCGACCCGAGAAGGAGGAGGTCTTGTACGCTTATATAACAGTTTCTAACCATGCAATAAGCCTAGTCTTGGTCAGAATAGATGATGGAGTGCCAAGGCCTATCTACTACATTAGCAAATCCTTGCAAGAAGCCGAAATTTGTTATTTACCCTTGGAAAAGGCAGTTTTGGCCATTATACATGCGACGAGGAAACTCCCTCATTATTTCCAAGCACATACTGTAGTGGTTCTTATCCAGCTCCCTTTGCAGGCACTGCTTCGAAAATCTGATTACACAGGGAGGATTGCCAAATGGGGGACGATGCTCAGGGCTTTTGATATTAAGTATATGCCCCGTACGGCTATAAAGGGACAAGTCCTGGCTGACTTGGTTGCTGAGTTTATCGAGGAATTTGTGGAATACAAGGTGTTAGGCTCTTAGATCATGGTATTCTCTACTCCTTGCTTTCCAGCTTGGGAAGTTTATACTGATGGTGCAGCTAATAAAAAAGGATCCAGTGTGGGAATTGTCCTAATATCCCCTAAAAGGATAACTATGGAAAAATCCTTGAGGTTGGGATTTCCAGCCACAAACAATGAAGCAGAATATGAAGCTTTATTAGTGGGGATGGCAATGGTTAGCAAGTTAGAAGGAAAGGTCATAGAAGTCTTCTCAAATTCAAGGTTAGTGGTTGGGCAAGTTAATGGAGAATTTAAGGCTAGGGACCAACGAATGCAAGGATATCTCAATAAAGTTAGGCAGACTCAATTCAGCTTCGAAGCCTTCTCTGTAAAGCAGATCTCGAGGGGCCAGAACTCCCATGCAGATTCGTTGGCTATGTTGGCCACCTCTTCAGGGTTAGGACTTCCTCGGGTTATCATCGTCGAGGATATGATGGTTTCTGGCCACAGTGATTAGACACCGAGCAGGATATATAGCATACAGGTTGGTCCAAGTTGGATGGATCCATTAGTCTCATTCTTAAGAAGTGGATCACTACCTGAAGACAAAGGTGAGGCTGAGAAGATTCAAAGAAAAGCTCTACGGTACTGGCTTTCCAAGGAGCAGAAGTTGTATAAACGCTCCTATTCGGGACTGTATCTGCTGTACGTTCATCCTGAAGCTGTGGAACCCTTGTTGGAAAAGTTACATAAAGGGATTACTGGGAGTTATACTGGGGGAAGGTCCTTGTCACATACAGCTCTCACCCAAGGGTATTGGTGGCCTAGTATGCAAAGAGCTGCCCAAGATTATGTTAAGAAGTGTGACCAGTGTCAAATATATGCCCCAAATATTCACTAACCTGGAGGAGTCTTGAATCCAATCTCCGGTCCATGGCTGTTTGCTCAATAAGGCTTGGACATAGTGGGGCCATTCCTAAGGGTTGCGGGAAACCGAAGATGGCTTATCGTCGGGATCGACTACTTCATAAAATGGGTTGAAGCTGAGCTACTGTCTAATATTTGGGATATGGATGCAAAGAGGTTTGTTTGGAGGAACATTGTAACCAAATTCAGGATTCCCCATACATTGATCTTAGACAATGGGCTCCAATTTGACAGTAAGGCTTTTAGAAGGTATTGTGGGGAGTTAGGTAAAAGAAATATGTATTCCACCCCAGCCTATTCACAGGGAAACGAGCAAGCAGAAGTAATTAACAAAGTCATAGTTAGTGGATTAAAGAAGAGGTTGGATGAGGCAAAAGGGAAATGGGTGGACGAGCCGCCACATGTACTATGGGCATATCGCACCACACCCCGAAGGTCAACTAGGGAAACTCCGTTCTCAATGACCTATGGGTTTGAAGCGGTCATACCTCTTGAGACAGGGTTCCTGACCTTGAGAACTGATTAGTTTAATATGGAAGAAAACAACCGTTTTCTATCAACAAGCTTGGAGTTAGTTGACGAGAGAAGAAAGGTGGCCTGTTTAAAATGGAGCATTATCAGCTGAAACTCAGGCAAGGGTATGACAAGGGAGTTAAGGTGAGGCCATTGGTTCCTAGAGACCTGGTCTTAAGGAAAGTAGTGGCAACCGCAAAGAATTCATCATGGGAAAAATTAGGGCCTAATTGGGAAGGTCCGTCTCGAATTACCTCAGTAGCAGGTATTTGGGCCTATTACTTAGAAGATTTGGATGAGAATGTTGTTCCGTGTCCATGGAATGTAAATAATTTGTGTAGATATTATTATTAATAATACTTTGGATTCCATCCAGTTCTTACTCTTTTGATGTTTGTTGCTCGGTTTACTAAAGGTTGTTCATTAAGATTGACCCTTATGTGAAATTGGTTAAGTGTTAAACAGAACATTGGCCTTGTTCGACTCCTTGGGTTACAAGCCTTGGGTAAATTAACTCTTATGGAAAATTGGTTAAGTGTTAAATAGAACCTTAGCCTTGTTCGACTTCTCGGGTCATAAGCCTTGGGTAAATTAACCCTTATGCAAAATTGGTTAAGTGTTAAACAGAACCTTGGCCTTGTTCGACTCCTTGGGTCACAAGCCTAGGGTAAATTAACCCTTATGCTAAATTGGTTTAGTGTTAAACAGAAACTTGACCTTGTTTGACTCCTTGGGTCACAAGTTTAGGGTAAATTAACCCTTATGTGAAATTGGTTAAGTGTTAAACAAAACCTTGGCCTTGTTCGACTCCTCGGGTCACAAGCCTAGGGTAAATTAACCCTTATGCGAAATTGGTTAAGTGTTAAACAGATCTTGGCCTTGTTCGACTTCTCGGGTCACAAGCCTTGAGTAAATTAACCCTTGTGTGAAATTGGTTAAGTATTAGGCAAAACCTTGGTCTTGTTCAACTCTTCGAGTCACAAGTCTCGGGCAAATTAGTACTTGTAAGAAATTAGTTTAGTATTGAGAAAAGTTAACCCTAAGTTAAATAAGGTATAATCCAGAAGTTTGATTATAAGTCTGTCCGAACTCCTGGATCATATTATTAGGGTTAAGTTAAATTTAAGGTGGTTTAACAAATTTAAGGCTATACATTTTAGTCGATAGAACATGTGTTATATTTGGCAAAGTAGAAAATTGGAAATTATGCAAAACAGGAATGCAACAAAAGCTTGGATATATTCATTTAAATTCAAGAGTTGATTACAAGGTAACGGAAAGAAAAGGAAAGGAAGAAAAAGGGCTTTAGCTAGACCTAGCCCATTACAAAATCGTCCTAAGTATTAAAACTTAGAAGAACTAGGCCGCAACCTCCTTCTCTTTCTCATTCTTCTTCTTTTTCAATTGCTCAACTTCTGCAACTTCTTCTATTTCTAACTCCACCACTAGGGTTGGAGTTTGTTGTTCTTTTTCCTTTTCAATAGAAGGCACAGAAGTTGGGGTTGTTGGGGACTTGGGTGCCAAGGAGGTAGAGCTTGGATCAAGAGGAGAAAAGGCAGAGCTAGGAGAAATGCGAAGAGTTGGAGGGTAATAAACCTTATCGGTTCCCCTCAGATTAAAGTCAGCATTAACTCCAGTAGCATTAAGGGCTTCACCCCAAACTTCGAGACAAAAAGCCTGAGCTACATCTCTGAGCTGAGCAGTTAGGCTTTGGGCAGTTTTGGTCATGCCAGTGTCATACTCGGCTTGTTTGGCCTTTGCTTTTTCAGCATCCTTGCCATTGAGTTGTTTCTGCTAAAGTTTAATCTTCTCGCTAGCTAAGGCTAGTTGCGTTTCGGCCTTCTTCAGAGAAACTCGCAACTCCTTGGCCTGCTTCTCAAACCCTCCCAAGGCAGCCTCAACGATCTTATGCCCTTTCTTGGCTTCAGCTAGATGAAAAAGTGAGTCTTTGTACTTTTTCTCAGCATTAGCTAGGGCCTTATCCGATTAGGCTAGTTTGCTCTCTGCCTCTCGAGATTATGACAGAGCGTGGTCGACCCATTCCTCGGCCATGAAGGATGCTTACACAGCCTGTTTTCAAAGAAAATGCATATACATGTTACAGTTTTAACGTAAAGAACATGAGAAAGTTGCAGTAAAACAAAGGCGTAGAAACTAACCTTTGCAAGATCCCTCTTTAGTGAGAGGAACACCTCGCATTTCCTCAACCCCTTGAGCTCCTGCATGTCATCAGGAAGAAGTAGAGTCTTTTCTAGGCATTCAAACACCAGCTCGGACCTGCCTTTCTAAGCATCCCTAAGGGATGCCTCAAATGTGACAGGGTCTCCCGAACTGAGCGCAAAGGTTAGGTTCCATATGGAAGCCTTTGAATGTTGCTCCCCTTCAGTGGCTTTGTCGGTAGGGATGGCAATTTCTGCCTGACCCACGGGTACTCGACCCGGCCCGGCCCGACCCTAATGGGCCGGGTTTTACCCGGCCCGATAAGGAATAGGGTTGGGTTTGGGTTTAAAAAAAAAAACCCGAACTGGGTCAGGGTCGAGTCCGGGTTTTTATTAAAACCCAGCTCAAACCCGGACCCAACTTGACCCAGTTATATATATAATTACTAAAATACCCTGATATATATGTATATTGTTATAAACCCTAAATTTTCTATTCCTAATTTCATTTCAGCTCGCACCCGCCTCTGCCTTTCATCTCTTCAACTCACCAATACCACTCTCACAAATCACAATCTCACTCACTCACTCACTCACAAATCACAATCTCACTCACTCTCAATCTCCACCTTCGGCTAACTACCTATCCTCTCACCGCCGATCCAAGTCTCGCCGTTGTCCCAAGCTTTCGCCACCATCCCAACTCCCAAGCTCTGTCAATATCACCGACTCACTGCCAGTCGTTACTTCCTTCTTAGTGGCTCCATTCCTGAGGTGAGAAACCAAGGCTTTTCGAGCACCTAACTGCTAGCAAGTTTTGCCTGGCTTCTTCGAACAATTATACCGTTTTGGCTAGTCTTACAGTGAGCCTTGATGATGAATCAGGGTTGAACTAACTCCTATTTTGTTTTTGTTTTTTTTAAAAGAACTCCTATTTTGATTAATGTTTATATGGTTGTAGGAGTTAATAAGTTTTATTGTTCAACTTTGAAGAGAGTAAGTAGATTTATAATTATAAAAGCCCCTGATAAAGTTTTAGTGCTTGTTATTATTCAACTTCTCTTCATTTTTTTTTTTTTTGTTTGATATTGAATCATTGATATACTCGGTTTGCTGTTCTGTAGCTAAAGTCTGTTTTGTTCTTCTTCTTTTTTTTAATTGGGCTTCAATTAAAAAAAAAAAAATTGGTTGGGCCGCGGATTGGGCCCAAATCTGGCAGGGCTTAATGGGGCCCATGGGAGCGGGTTCGGGCCTTGGAAAAAAAAACCGTTTAGTAAACGGGCCGCAGGTCTGGTCCGGGTATGGAAAAACCCAGCCCGAACCCGACCATTGCCATTCCTATTTGCTGACCTTGGCAGTAGTACATTTCTTTTGCTGCACCCTGGTAATTCTGAGCTTTTTGGTAGGTGGCTGTTAGGTAGATTGGGGTATCTCCCTTTCTTCAAAACTCTCAGTCTATTTCCCTCTCTTTCTCTTCTTCTCAAGGGCATCTATAGCAGAGGTGTGAGATGGGGCACGAGTAGGTGGCCGGGGTACAATAGGAACCACGAGAGTGTTTCCCTCAACGTGGGCAGTGAGTAGGGCTAGCAGGTCAGGCGTTTTCTCTTTGAGCACCATGGCCTCAAGAACGTCAGCTGCTTCTTAGTTGGTACTAACTTGTGCAACAACAAGGCGACGATGGGTAGATACTGGAGGATCTTCGGTGTCTGTCCGATAAAAGATTTCAAAGTCCTTCTCTATGTCCTCCCGAGTAGGTTCAGATGCTGGATTTTCCTGCTCTTTGTCGGAGGGAAGAGGTTGCTCGCGGGAATAAAAAAGGTTGGTTGCAAGTGGAGCAGGCGATTGAGCATCCTGGGTACCAGATGGGGGTGGTTTAGTCAGGAATCCGAGGATAGCTACGTCAATCAGGGTGACCCTCGAGTCTTTGGCTTTGATATCGTGTTTGGGAGATTGGAAACGAGTGGAGATAGGCTTGAATCCTAAGATTACGTGTACTGCCCGAAGTTGTCCGTCTCAATGGAGGAAGATCTCTGATTGTAGAATTCAATTAAGATCTGTAAAGTTCACTAGATTTTTGTTCGAGGTAGTATGAAACTCATCTGTCGAGAAAACAAAAAACAAAAGGAGTTAGTTAAAAGATTTTTTTTTTTTTTTGAAGGTAAAAATGGCAAGATAAGGAGATAGGGCAATCTAAGTTATTCTAAGGCCTTGGGTATCCCACCTTGTTCCCCATCTTGGGTAGGACATTGTAAACCATCATGCCATTCACCTGAGACGATGAGGAAATCTTCATCCATACCCTTATTCGACTCAGGAATACAAGAAATCAACCTAACAGAGGGTACTCTATACCTGAAATAGTAACCCATATCTTTTCCTTTTTAGCAATTATAGACCCAATTCACATCATGACACTTAAGGTTGATTCCCATTTTTTGGTTTATCATGTCTACACTACTGAGGACCCTAAAAAGGTTGGGAGAACATTGGGTCGGGGATAACCTAAAGTTAATGAGAAAATCCCTAGTTACCCTACCCATGGGAATTTCCATTCCGCCTTCTATAAAGGCAATCATAGGAATAACCACTGCCCCAGGTGGTTTATTCATAAGCAACCACTCTCCTATTTCACAATGTTGAAGTTCAACATTTTCTGGGATATTATACTTAGCCCTAAAAGCGACCATGCCCTCGGGGGTATCAATTAGTTTAGCAAATCTACTCATATTTTCCTATTAGGTGAAATAAATAGGGAAGAAAGAAAAAAGTTTTCTTTATAATGTCGGATGAAAGGCCAAATGCACTTACAAGCAGGACTGAGCAATGGACCTGACCCACCCCCAAACCCGACCAACCAACTCGACCCGACAAGTTTTGGGTGGGTCTGACAATATTCAGGTCGGGTTTTGGGTCTTATTTTCAGGTTCGGGTTGGTATCGGGTTGGCTCGGGTCATATAAATATTCTAAGTCTGAACCCAATTTTTTTTTTTTTGAAAAAAACCCTACCTTTGTTGGTCTCTCTCCGCCTCCCTCAACTACCTCCCTCAGCTCTCTCTTTATTCCTTACAAGCCATCCCCATTCGCTCAGTTTAAAGCTTTATCTCTGTGTAAGTCATAGAATAAATAGCTAAACTTGTTTCTTGTTATCTCTGTTTCTTGTTAATTTAGTTGGGTTTTTAATAGTTTCAGATTTTGGGGTTTTTTTCTATGTGAATATCCTGTTTGGGTTTGATTTTCTTGCATTTTATGATGTGGGTTTGGCTTGAATCATTTTTTTAAGGACCCATTTCAATTTTTCTTCCAGGTTTTTAACTAAAGAGTCGTGCTCCTCTGCCTCTCTCACTGAGTTCTCTCTACGTGTGTAACAGTGTAAGTCATCCACTCATCCTTCTCTTTGTTGGGTTTTTTTCCCTTCTTAATTTCCTTATCTTAGTCTCTAATTTTGGGAGTTTTTTTTTTTTCATTGGTTTATTTATCTCAAAGAGGAAAGCAATTTGGTTTCAGTACTTTGGTTTTGTGTTTGATTATATGAATTGGGTATTCTTTATTTTTGCTGATAGTGAAGATTGATCTTCGGTTTGATGTTTCTGTAATTTGCTTTTGAAATTGTTCTGTGGATTGCAAATGAGATTTTCTTGGATCTGTTTTTTTGTTTTTTTTTGTTTTTTGTAAATGAAATTTTACATCTTTTTCATATAGATGAAAAAGAACTACTTTGGATCTGATGGGTTGGTGGGGTTTTGTTTTTTCTGTGATGTTATGTTGTTTTATTGTGTTATTTTTCTTAGCATGCAAACAGGGACTAATGGGTTTGTGTTGTTAGTGTTTGTTTTTCTATGCATTATTTTAGTTTTTTTTTTTTTTTTTTTTCATTTGGGTTCTTGTTGCGAGATTATATATAACAAAACAGATTGTAGAAATGTTGGATCTCAATTAGTATGATTGCTGGATTCTGTTTTGAGGTTTAGCCTTCATGTAAATGTCTAGTTTTGGTCGGTAATAGAATTACTTATCAACAAATTTTGGTTGCATATTTTTTTTTTAGTTCTACTTTACCATATAATTGTTTAATTTAAAATCTTCTCATTCTTTTGATCTTCCACCTTTTTCTCTATCTTTTTCCTTCTCAATTGATAGTTTGCTATATGTTTCTATAATTGCCTGTTAATGTTTTTCTATAATTTCTATATGATAGAGGTAGTGTCTTATGCTGAATTTTAACTCCTATGGTTGGTGATGCTATCAATATCTGTGGCACAACTTGTTACTAGTGTCTCTGCTTCTATCTGTCTCTGAATTTCTTTCATTTTACAATGGACCATGCAGTTGGAAGTTAGAACTTGACATATTCAATGATGAAGTCAAATCTTTCTCAAAAAAAAAAAAGATGATGCAGTCAATGACAAAAACTCCTTTTTTCACTTTTATGTTTTGTATGTTGTCTTGTATCTCTATTCTAGTTTCAAATCAAGAAAGCCTTGATAGCACATAGCAGAATAATTAAATCTTCAATGCAAATTTCACTTCGACAAGCCATAGATGATGTTGAGCTATTTGAAGATTATGGAAAAATTAATGTTCTTAAAATTTATTAACTTGTGCTTTAACTAAAATTTAATATATCTTGGGTATTTAATATATCTTGTTAGTGCATTAAATGGAATTTAATATATATTGTTGTTCTAAAATGTTTTGAAGCTTTTTTGGAAGCGAAGTTAGCTTCACCTTCAGCAACATCATCTTCACCATCAAGCACTGTTACTAATCTTGACTGATCTGCCTACATACATTGGTGACTTTAGCTGCACTTGCTGCTAATGCACTTTGTTGATTCACTTTGTTGTTAATGCAGCATGTAAGTCCTTGTGTCTGAACTTGATTATGTATTGTGTTACTTATAAAAAAGGATTATATTAGTATTAATTAAATTTTATAATTATGACAACCCATTGCATTAATGATTGAACACTTCTCTGTGTGTAATTTTAGCAGGGGCTAGTTGCTTAAGTTTTCAAGAAAGATTGTAATTTCATGTCAGTTTTTTCTTGTTCCTCACTGAGGATAAGGAAAATATTAGGATATTGATAGTTGGAGGATGTTGTAGTACCTTCCGTTTTAGATCTCAAAATTGTGAAAATGGGTGAACATTATAGATTTTAGAGTTCTATAGTTTATGCATATTGGTTTATTTTATTGTGTATCCACAAAGAGATGCACACATGTGCATGCTCAAACATGTTTTGTCATGAACTATTAGTGATTCGTCTAGACCTTCAATCTACTTGAAATTTCAAGTTATATATGTGTTATAAGCATTAAGAAACATAAGATGTGAAGCCCCTACATATGTTATGTAATTTGCATATTTGGTTTCTCCATTGCAGGAGAACTGTCTGGATCAACAAGTCATTGTTTCAAGAACATAATGATGGATTGATTAACCTTTTTGAGAAAAATGCTATGTATTTTGACAATGCATTGTCATGCCAAGCTTATTTTAATGCATTGTTATGATTTGCCAATATTAATGGTAGACTTTCATTTTTTGTGCTAATCAAGAGTTTGAGATTGTTGACCCTAAAAAATTGTGGTTTGATAAAATGGGAAAATCGTGGAAGCAATGCAGCTAGTGAAAGCATAATTGTCATTTGTAAATCTAGAGTACATGATGATGAAATTATAAACATGTCAATTATTATTGCATGGTGATGCTGTGATTTTGAGGGAGAACTTAGCTTTTTTTTTGTTTGGTGTTGCAGTTTTGATTGTAATCTTGAAGGTCGAAGAGGTTGGGTCCTACGCAGAAGGTCATGACGTGCTATTTATGATTAGTGTATTCCAAACTTGGAGGTTGGATCTGATGATCTATACCCCTATGAGAATTAGGATCCTAGTGAGATGGAGATGAGCGTCTTTCATGGATATATTGTATTTCTTCTCTCTAACAATATATACACCTTTATATATGAGGATATGCAAGTTTGCACATGTTCATGTACTTGTGCATGTGTTAATTGCAAATAGAACTCTTTTTTATAGACTCTAGATGGACTTTTGGATACATCATCCTATATCGTTACCAATTACCATGTATTTTTGGATGAGATTGAAGACATGCGTTATTCTTCTTATTCAAACTGACAGTAATGAGAAAATTACTACAAGACAACATTACTATATGAGTTTAGGTATGTTAAAGTCATAAACATGAGGCATAATGATAATGTGAATGCTAACTTGGGTTGCCATTTGAATTTGTGTCAGCAGTTTATAAACCATTATCTGATTCATTTTGGATGCATTCTTTGTTTATATTTGAATTTTTCAGCATGCAAAACTTCAATTACTGAGATTCATATGCTTAGTTATTTGAGTGGCTATTATGATTGAGATTGTATGGGTCAAATGAGGCTTCTTTTTTTTTTTTTTTTTTCATTATTGTTAAAAAAATTTTTTTTTTTTAAATGGTCCAACTTGAGACTCGACCTGAGACCCAGAAAACCGACCCGATTCTTCGGGTCGGGTCGGGTTTCAGGCAGCCAAACCCGATTTCTGTCGGGTCGAGTTTCGAGTCATAATAAACCCTACCCAACCTAACCCAATATCACTCCTACTTACAAGCATTGGAAGAAGATTTCCTCGGATTGCTGCTTGAAAGAAAATTTGTAGAAAGCATGTAAATGGAAAAAATAACCCCCATTCCTTCTTTATATAGGAGTTGAAAAGGAGCAGTAAATTTCCCGCTCATAAATTCCAGGGAATTGGGACCACTAGATCACCATGGCACCGTAGAACGTGAGGGACCAAGCAGCCACCTAATGCAATAACTATAGGAACATGGATACTGAAGCGTCAGGAGTATTCAGAAGACAAGTGAAATGATGTCTTCACGTGGGAACGCGCTTAGCACATACCAGCCTCCCCATTACTACGAAAACCTTACTCTCAGAGTAGCTCCTAATAGCAAGGTTTTAGGGGGCTATTGTGGGGGGTCCGAGGACCGAGGAGGATCAGACTGAGGAATAACTTGCAAAGTCCAGGCCAGAAGAGGTAAATAAGCTCTGAGGATTTCGCTCACCCGAGGATGGAAATAGAATCAAGACAATTGGTGTCCTGTGGAGTTCCAGGGAAAGGAAAAGAGATAGCAGTAGAGGTAAGGATGGTGGGAGGAAGTTTCCTGAAGGGTATACTTCCCCCCTTCAAATTGAATGCCCTATACCAACCTTATCAGCCCATTAATGTGGAAATGACCCCTGAACAAATATCCTAAAGAATGCCTGGAGGCATACAAGTGGAGGGCTAGGATGGAAGGAAGGGGGATATAAAAGGAATGGAATCTCCTAGAAAAGGGGGGTGAACATTTTCTCTAAGAAACAGAAAAATAGGGAAGTGAACAGTGTATTATCTGATGTAAAACTTGAACCAAATATATAGAAGAGACTAATCCTCGGACCTGCCCAAGAAGAACATTATTCTCAATTACTACGTAAATTGCATTTATTTGTAACTCTGGGCTCTTCGACTTTAGACTTGAACTTAGCTTAAAGTTGCACTTGAAGTATTTTCTCACTCTCTTCAAAAATTTCTATTGTTTGGGCTTGGTTTGAAGGACAAGGTACCATTGTTCTTAGCGAGTTTGGGCCTTTACTCTTTGAGTACTTACAGTTTTCATTAAAAAAAATCCAAAATTCAGAGAAAATATATTATTACTAACAATTTGACCGCGTGTTAGCTACTATAGTACTATTTCATTGATTAATGTTGACATTATTTACCCAGTTGATATGATAGGCAGTTTAATCACATTCCAAACAAAATCTATGAAGGGAAACTGTTACAAAACAATTTGACCATTTGTTAGCAGCTATTTCATTAATCTCCATCGATATTATTAACCCAATTAATAGCGAGTTGAATGACATGCCAAGCAAAATCCATTTTAATGATCGATATTGGTCTTACTTCAAAGATTATATATGTTGGAGCTATTGATGTAACCCGTATATCGGTTGCAGTCACTCTAGACAAGGTAATACCATTTTATGGCTGAAAAGGGATTCCAATCCAAAATATCAGAGTTATTACTTGTGATTTTAATGAGTTTCACTTCACCTTTGTTTGCGTTGGATTTGAAGGCAATGTACATGACACACTTTTTTTTGGGGCTGTATACAAGAGGATTTTCGATTTCCACACTTGCCTCTAGATTGCATTAAACAAATTGTTGTGAATTTTATGAATAATGAGAGCTTATTATTTTGTGTTGCAAAAACAGTTATATTTATATGGTTATCGTCCAAGTATTCTGGGTATATTACCTATGTTTTTAAAAACCGGAATGGTCAAAGAACCAAAAATATTCCAGTTCTTGATTTTCACAATTGAACCATCAGTTTTCCTGATTTTTACCAAACCGATCCAGCATTCTATTCTTGGTTAAACCGGTTTAATTGTCTGGTCTGGTTCAAATTTTAAAAACTATGATATTACCTAGGATCCCTTAATGTGAGCTCTAGTAGGCCTCTTATTTGTCTGGGTGAAGGGGTTCCCCACAAAGCCCATATAAATAAGCCCTTTTGATTCCATTAGACCACCAAATCCACCATTTGAGGATGATGCAAAAGGAACACCTCCCTGCCCTGCTTATCAGCACAAGAAAGTAGTGCATTAAAACCACCCAATCCTAAAAAAGCTGTTGATGCTTTAATGTATTAATAATGCTTGTCTGGACACTGGAACATTATTGTTTTAGCGTACACTTAGGGTCTCCATTGGTTTCAAAATGGATTCCTCCACAGTCAAGATGGTTCAAAATTAATTTTGATGTTGCTATAACGCCTCAGTTCGCCTTCACAACAGCGGTTTGCACTTTGCAAGAATGGCCTTGAACATGTCATCTTTGCAGTTTGCACAATCTTCTCTCATGCCCTAGTTGACCCACTTATTAGTGAATTTCATGTTACTCTCTTGGCTTTGAAACTGGCTTTCCTATATAATCTAAGGGACAAAACTTAGATACAGTACCTTAGGTACTGTTCATTAAGTTCCCCTCTTAAGATTTAGCTATGTGTCTACTTAACTAAAAAATACACTTCTATCCCATAAGAAAAAATTTACATAGCAAAATCTTAGAAGAACCTAAAGAACACCACCTAAGTACTGTACCTAAGTCTTGCTCTAATCTAAAAATTGTTGTATTTGAAGGTAATTCCTAGTCTGTCATTGAAGCTCTTCAAAATACCTCATTAGCTACATAATTTTTTTGACTCCTTTCTCTGACTCTATCAAAGTAGCTCTTATAGTTCATTATTTTGTTGGAATTTTGTATTTTTACATCTCTTCCCCCTTGATTGGGTTTTTATTATTCATTAAAAAAAAAAAAAAAAAAAACCTATCTTCCTAAGGTAAGTAATACTTGATGGATGTGGGATGTCATGCATGCCCCTTGTCCCTTGGTTTGTCATGGAAACCAACCAAGGGGCATGCACGACATCTTTAATCATCCATATTCATCACTCATATGCACTATTGAGAGAACATGTGGAATTTGAAGAAACGTGTCAAACATTGCAATGAAAATTATCATAAACAATTGAAAACCATATGATGATGAGGATTCACTCCCCCTTGTGAGGGAATAGAGGTTGATAATCATGAAGAAGTGTCAACTGTCAAGCATGCAACAACCATTATTGTCTAATTAAAATTAGATAAATGTCCAACGTCTCAAATGCTACTCTTCTTTTAACCCATTAATGTCAGGTTTTGTTTCTATATATATGAACAATCTCTTACTCCACAAATTCTTTTATTTTCTTTTATTTTTTTTCCTTTTTTTTTTATTTTTTTATTTTTTAGTTACAATGTAGGTAGGCAAATTTGAACTCTAGACATTGATGTTGAAAATGCCAAAATGTGTCAATTCAACTACAAGACTAGTGTCGACTCTCAAAAAAGAAAAACTACAAGGTTGGTGTCAATTGAAATACAAGACTATTGGCCTTAACGCACTGATTCTAATCTATAATTAAATCCACCAATCCCTTGATGCAATATTGGAACACAAATTAACCAACTTATCAATACAATATAATGTAACAAGACCAAGAAAATAATGATGACAATTATAAAAAATAAACAAACATAAGCTATTTACTGAATGTGAAGAAATATATTTATATAATACAATAATTAATTTTAGTAGCACTTTTATATCAAAAAATTATAAAATGCAAAACACTTTTTATGTTCTCCAATATTGGAACACAAATTAACCAACTTATCAATACAATATAATGTAACAAGACCAAGAAAATAATGATGACAATTATAAAAAATAAACAAACATAAGCTATTTACTGAATGTGAAGAAATATATTTATATAATACAATAATTAATTTTAGTAGCACTTTTATATCAAAAAATTATAAAATGCAAAACACTTTTTATGTTCTCCAATGTCATATCTCTCTCCATATCAATTTGATTGCCAACATTTGTCAGTTTGGAAACAACTTATTTAGTTTTTTGCAAAAAAAAATTTGTTGAAACTGCAGTAAAGTACTTTTGTGGTAAAAAGTATACTTGTACCTTAAAAAAGTGAGGAAAAAAGTGAAAAAAAGAAACGAAAATATAAGGCTTTAAAAAACTATAAATAAAAGCTAAAACACTTTATATGTTCTCCAATGTCATATCTCTCTCTATATCAATTTGATTACCAACATGTGTTAGTTTGAAGACAACTTATTTAGCTTTCTGCAAAAAAGCTTTTTTGTTGAAACTACAGTAAAGTATACTTGTATTTTAAAAAAGTAGGAAAAAAAGTGAGAAAAAATGAGACTTTAAAAAGCTGTACATAAAAACTAATGCCAAACAGACATTTAAACACTTGAATGTGATTTACCAAATGCTATAAAAGTGATTTTACCACAAAACTCTACAGTCAAAGCTCTATGACTAAATCTATATGGTTAAAGCTCTACTTCCTCCCGTAATGTCAAACAGAACAGGGCATATAACATTACACTAACCAAAGACGCAAGTACTCAACCACCACAGATGATATCATGCCAAAATATAAAGGATCATAAATAAGAAAATAAACAGTTTCAGACACTCACTTAAAAGCTGACCAACAGTCAGAATATTGGCATGAGCCTTTATCATTTGAAAGGAACACTATTCCTTTCAATGCCTTAAATGGACATTCTATCCTCGAATTCAAGCAAGCAATTGAAACTTTACGTTAAGAAACAATTGATAGGATATGATCAAGTAGTAAAAGAACTCATCTCCTCATCCAAATTCCCATACAAAATGATATAGGTATTGATTTCTACACAAAATAAAGGGTTGAATAGTAAACAGAAACAAAAACACTTAAGCCTCACCGACCAATCAACCATGAGTCTTGAACTTGAAAAAGGACAAGGGCAGATCATGTCCCTGCGTTCCTACGGCCAACACGAGCAACAAAACCAGCTTTAATTGGAGCAACTGATCGTCCAGAACCACACTGCAAATATAAGGATCAAAAGAATAAATAAATAAGAAGTTAAAATTCAGTGTAAAGGAAGAGAGTTTATTTTCTTTATTTTTGGGTGTGAGGGGGACAACCAACAAAGCCAATATTTGATGAAGATAACAGTCTTAACTCTTTAGTCTAAACACGCTATCACCAACAGTGGATGCAATAAAAGCACCAACAGTCACTTCCAGAATACCATCAGATCAAATAAATATGGAGAACGAGCAAATATAAACATCCAGAAAGTTGCACCCAGTTTTTGTAACACTAGATCATAGGAATATGGTGATCCAGTTGATCAATTACTAAAACTAACAAAACCCAATAAAACACACACACACACACAAAATCACAATATCAGAAGAATTTAATTTTCATGAAATTCAATGGTAACTAATGCCAGATCAAACTTTCCCTCAGGAAGGCCTTAGATACAATCCAGCATAGCCCATGGTCAATCGTGTATAAGATAATCTGACAATGTAGGCAAAAGTTACCTTCTCGCATCGGAGAAAGAAGAGACGGTTCTCCTTTGAAAGTATAGTGTCTGGACTTTTGCACCCAATGCAAATAACATACTCATCTGAAAGAGAGGAAATAGCTATTAATAAGAATTCAAAAAATGATCAACAAGAAGACCAACTGCTTAGCATAGAAAAAATATATTGGTTGAAATAGCATAAACTAGAACTCTAGAAGTGCCGACCAAATCACTTCAAGTGCTTCCCTAAAAAACCAAAGTATTGGCAGTTAAGAGGATAGTATCTCCTGACACATTCAGCTCCTTCAACTTTTCCAAGACAAGCTAGGAAGGAAGAAGTATTCTTTTTCTTATTGCTGGTTATATGAAACACCAGAAGCAGATACTTTACTGTGTCATATTATTTTTTACTCATTGCAGTCCATGTGCATACCAACTTAATAAAAGAGTAACAGCAACACTTTCCAGTTTCAATAAACTCTTTATACAGAAAATATAAACAAGACACTTACTGACGTATCGGCGCAGGATTCCTTCAAAATTCTTAGGTGCAAATCTTCCCTTCACAACTAATCTTTGCTGCCCATCAAGTGACCCACTTGTCCCCAGTTCAGCAAGCAAGAAAGCCATGACATGGTCTGGCTGCCGATGCATTCTTTTTTTCCCAGAGGAGGAAAGGCAAAATGTTAAAAATCAAAATGAAAAATAAAATGTATTATGAAACACTACTACTAAAGAGCATGTCAATAAAAGAACTCTAGCCCAAAACCTAGGTGAAGCAGTTATTAGCACCAGAAAGATGTCAGTGACCAATGTTGTATAAATTTCATAACTAACAACCTCCAAATACCACCAATATAAGTGGAGAATACTTAAGCAATATCTGAAGGCCGCTTATTATGCACGCAGGCACGGTGAAAGTAATTACGTACAATTACAATGAGAACTTGATCTTCAAATGCACCAGCATAGTTTTTAAAACGCAAACCATATCATGAATCAATTTATCATTTTTTTTTTCCTATAACGATGGTATCTACCATGGAAGTAGTTTTTTTACTTATATGTATAATGGAAAAATATAGAGAAGCCCATAAAGATCTCCATACGGTTTTATTAACCTGGAGAAAGCATATGATACAGAACCTAGAGAGGTTATGTACTTATGTGGTGAGTTTTAGAAAAGAATGTTCTGCAAAAGTATATTCAAGGTAGTCAAAGGCAAAAGGCGACCTTAAGGCGCCAAGGCCTTGTATCGCTTGAGGCATGAGGCGACAAAAAGGCATTAGCTCAAGTAAAGCGAGGCGTCAAATTCCTAATATATTTATTATAATTATAAATATAAAACTTAAATCATATGTACCTACTGTATTAAAATATTATAATGAAGTGTTTTCCAATGTGTTGCATGAAGAAATTAGGTCTAATAAATTATTTCAAAATAGGATTAACATGGTTAAGGCTCTATTAGTTATTCTAACTATAGGTTTTACAACAATCTTTTCTATAACAATAAGTTTTACAACAAATTTTTGTAAATCAAATTAACTAACAACAGGTTTTATAACATGACTTTTAAAATAAATAAATAATGGTTTCACGACAAACTTCTATATAAGAATTAAATTTAAAAAAAAAAATTTAAAAAAAATTTTTTTTTTTGAGGCTCTAGCCTTAGTGCCTTTTCCACGGCATAAGGCGGTCGCCTTGCTCGCCTAGGCTCTAAAGGCGAGCGCCTCACTAAAAGCGCCTCGCCTTAGAGCCTTTAGGGCACCTTAGTGGTGCCTCACCCAAGTGCCTAGGCAAGGGCCCGGCTCGCCTCTACAATGAGTATATTAAGTTGATTAAAGATGGGACTAAAAAAAAGTACATGGAATGCAAGTTCAGTAAAATAGAAACACAGATGAAGGGGTTGTAAGACTTGATAGTCAAGAGATACAAAAGAATGATTGCTTTCGATATCTTGAGTCAATAATTTATAAGGATGGAGAGATTGAAAAGAATGTAAATCATATCACAAGAGCATGGTGGATGAAATGAAAAACCATTGGGAGTATTATGTGATCATAGAATACCTTTTATTGTTTTATTGTTGGTATTATCGTAGAAAACTGTTATAACTTTTAAGAGAAATTTTACAAGACTATTATAACTTATAAGACTAACCATGTTCTATGGTACTAAATGTTGGGCTATTAAGAAACATGTTTATAAAATGAGTGTAGATAAAATGAAAACATTAAAATATATAAGTGAAAATACAAGAAAAGATGGGATTTGAAACGAAGATTCACTTAGAGAAAAGACTGGTCATTTATTTAGGGAGAGTAGCTTGAAATTGTTTGGTCATGTGCAAAGGAGAGCAATAAATGAACTAGTGAGGAAGAGTGAGTTGACTCAAGTTAATCAATTGAAAAAATGTAAAAGAAGACCTAAAATAACACTAGTAGAAGCAGCAAAAAAAGGAAATGTGAATTGAAGAGGTGATAGAGTGTATGATTTTGGATATGATAGAATGGTGAAAAAGAATACATGTTGCCAACCATGATTAGTTTGTTAAAGATAGACAGCTGACCCCAAAGTCTTAGAACTACAACTTGGTTTTTGTTGTGTAGCATATCATATTGTTTGTGGTGAGATACATGAACATTCAATGAAAATTTTAAAAAATATATACATATAAAAGACATTTATTACAAACTTGAAACATAATCAACTAATGGTGTATTTTATTACCACTTATACAATAATAATTTTAAAAAATAAATAAGCCAAATAAAAATATATTAAAAATATATTTGCAGCATCCAAAATTTAGTAAATTATCATATGATTTCAAGTAATAACAAATAAATAATTCACATTTCACATTCAAATGGATTATACTCAAAAGTGACAGCACATTTTATACAATGTAAGTAATGTTGTTTCTCATCGCCGTATCAAAAATACTATAGTCTCTCTAAAAGACTAAAAGCGACAATACATTAAAAAAATCATCCAATAAAGAAGATGCAGTTTTTTAGTCTGGATAAGCAAAAACTCAAGTATTACCATACATAACAATTCACGAATTCAAAAAATATCAGATGATACACCCTGTTGAATTGTATGATTCGTAAGCATCTTAAATACACCCAAACAATTCAGAACTTGTTGTAAATCATTCACTACATATAATTTTTTTTTTATAAATATAAATCATTCAATACATATCATGCGATTCACGATATGATTCATCTTATGCTTACAATTGTGTACCAAGCATACAGACATAAACAATAATGAAGAGTGACAAGGAATGTCATTACTGCAAATTATTAAGAATTCACAACATAGGAAAGGGAAAAAAAGTATAGAGAGCAAAAGAAATACATACGTCTTGCAAAGGTCCATGAAATTCACAAAGACAGTTTTCTTTGTGCCCTCCCGAAGAACTTGTGGAGGCCTCATAACAGTCCTACGCCTATCTCCTGCCAGCTCTGGATTATTCTCCCGAAGAATGTTAAACACCCTGCCAAGAAGCTGCACACAATATTGGAGAAAAAAAAAATCATTACTAACAGTGTGCGATAATATGTACCACTAATAACATCCTCAAGCCTAGCGGGGAGATTGGATAAAATATAAAAATGTGATAATCAACCAAAAACCAATGAAGAAAAGAGATAAAAACTCTACAAACTCAATGTAACAACCCATTACCAAGGACCTGAGATCAATGATTCACACACATCCTGCTAAACATACCCTCTCATTATCAGATGACCTAATATGGCAAAGGTTACAATATAGGACTCAAAAGCCAGATCTATCCTATGTCTAAGGTCACGACAACCATAGATTCAATAAAATGTAAACACCTGTTTCATTGAAAAAATTACATTCAAGACCGAAAACTGTTGGCATGTTGTGATGATGCGATAGTAGAACAATTCAAGGGGGAATAAACATTTTTTTTTTTTTTAAATAATTAATCCAAGGGGGAATAACCTAATATGATAAAGGTTACAGTATCAAACTTAGGGCATCTCCAATAGATGAGGCAAAGCCCCTTTTTCCCAAATTTTGTAGAGCTAAGCCTAAAAATGCTGCTCTAGCTGATTAGCTACCCCAATAGACAAAATCATCATTGCTACAGTGATTCTCCAAATATGGAGAACTTTTCAGTCATTTTTAAATGTTGCTCCAACCATCCAGCAGTCACACAATCCACCACCCCCAAACAGAAAAATTAATTCCCAAATTCATCACCCCACCCACAAATCAACAAACAAACCCATAACTGGCCAACCTTTAAAGCCACCAAGCCCATAAAGCTTCAAAAAAAAACCCCTAAAATCATTTTCGTCAATTGTGCCCAAATCACAGATCCTTTGAGCACTGTCACTCAGCAATGCTAAATTTCCACTTAAATGAAGAGGCAGTAAGCAAGAGAGATAGAGAGTTAATGACATGAAATTATTCAGCAAATATTGGTGTGGAGGTCATTTGGAGCACAATCAGAACTTTGACTTGACAAACCAACTCATGGAGGAAATAGGGAGAATATTATGCAAAAAGTAGGAGGGCACTTGATAATGGCAGTGGCTGAGACCCAGGATCAGTGTTGTTAAAAGCACACTTTAAGCGTGCTTAAGCTCAAAGCTCAAAGCCCCAAGGCTCCAGTGCTTTTTGCCTCAAAAGCTAAGCTCATTCATAGAAGCACGCTTTAAGCGCGCTTTTTGGAGCTTTTTTTATATTTTTCAAAAAAGAAACACCAAAACTGAATTAAAGCTATAGGATCTTGACATTATTGATATAAACCATTGATTTTGTATATTTTTTAGTGTAAATTACTTATCAAAAAAAAATATTTTGTATATTATTGACTACTATTACTAATTAGTCATAGGGCATTATAGATATAGGAGACTTAAGAAAGGATATTACATGGAAGTACTGATATCTAGCTTATCCAAAAAAATAAAATGACTTGACTAGCAATTTTTGTGTTAAAATTGCAAAAGTATGGCATATCTAAATGTTATATGAATTATATAAAAAGTTTTATTTCAATTTATATGATCATTTGATCATTTGATTGTTGCATTTCTCATTAATAATAATTTTAAAATTTTTAAAATTATTTTTTTAAAATGTGCAATTCACTTCAATCAGGCGCGCGCTTGCGCTTTGCGCTTTGCACCTAGGCTCCAAGAGCCCTTTGTGCTTAAGTGCGCCCCTCGCTTTTAACAACACTGCCCAGGATAATGAAAGCAGAGAGGCAAAGTTAAAAAGAGTTTGGGTTGTTTTCACTAGTTTGATCCGGCGAGGAGAAATAGAGGGGAGGCGCTAATTTTGTTTTGTTGAAGATATGTGAGAAAAGTAGATAAGGAAGGAAGAAATAGGTTTGGGAGAAAGATCAAGTCTGCCATAAACAAGACTAAGAAGATACAAAGATCCTTACACCCTGCTATCTACCTAACAAAAGGTATCATAAGCATGTTGGCATAAGTCCAAGTACAAAATTCTGGAACTACCAATGATTCAAGATAGTCTGATGGGCACACATTATCCTAAGTCATCAAGGCATCTACAAATTTAACAAATAAAAAAACAAGAAGTAATAAATAAAATAAATGAAAAAAGCATTGTATATGAAACCTATAACGCATAACTAAGGATAATTTGAACTTCAAAAGGGAGTTTAGGCAAAATATAAGTAAATAATATACCTCCTCGTATTCATAATCACGGTCACTTTCTTCCCAAGGATAACGTGGTTGTAGTGATATTCCTTGTCCTTCTTCATCCTCACCAATGTGATCTAAAAGGAAAACAACAAAAGATCTCCACAGTGTGAAAACATTTTCAAAACATAATTCAAAGACTACACATGCATCAAATTACCGTCCAAATCTTCCCCAGCATCCCCACTCTCATCATTTAAGGAACTGACTTCAACCTACAATCACACCAACCATCAAAGTTTATTACTGCTGCCAGCATATAAATACACACACACACACGTTTGTTCATTGTAGGTACCAAGACTACTTACTGGCTTCTTCTTCTTCTTTTTCAAACCAGAGAACGTACTTTCCAGCCCATCAGAAACTACAAATGAGGAAAACATCAAGCCTCTAGCTATCTAATGCATGTAATGGCATTCTAACATAAAATTAAAGGAAGAACAACATCAGATAATAAAAAGTCGTTCAATTCAGATACCTGACAAGTTTTCAGTCTTCTCAGCTAAACTGTCCACAGAATCATCAGCAGAATCCTGGATTACAACCTTCTTCTTCTTCTTCTTTTTAGTGGGATCAAATGGGGCAATCTGCAGCCATATTTCAACATCAATAAATGCCTCAAGAGGTTGCTTTATGAGGTTTGTACAAATAGCCTTAAGTAGACCTTTCAGACATGAGAATATTTACAACTCTAGACCTTGGCCAAACACTCAATAGTCTCAGAATTGACATAATCATTCAGTTCAAGATCCTATAAGGTTCACTAACCAAACACTAATTTCACATCACCTTCGACAGTTTGTTTAACCAATAGTCAAACTCCTACACCACGTAAATGAGGAACCAGAAGCTATAGACACCCACTTAAATGGGCATTGATGTATTCATAAAATGGAGTGAAAAAAGAAAATAAAAACTTACATCTGCCACCTCGTCCTTCACATCATTGGGAATATCATCGTCCGCCATGATTGCTATTAGAGCAAGTAAAACCAAATCACTAAAATTAGTCACCCAAAAAAAAAAAAGTCTAGGAATACAACATTATTTTTTATAAATGTTACTTCAATCACAACAGCAGCACAATACAAAAGACAAACCAACTCATTCCCTGTGATAAATCTCTATTATTAAAATCCAGTTGAAATATAACTTTGTATCCATAATTCTTTTGTGTGTCTATGTTTCTTTGTGTTTTCTGAGGTTAGGATTTACAATCCAAAAAGATCAAACTGACATGTTTATCTCGTCTAAAACCCTAATAGAAACCTAGATATTAAAATTTATAATTAAAAAAAAAAAAAAAAAAAAAAAAAAAACCTAGAAATTCACATATTCATCACCATCCAAAAGAAGAAACCTAAAAATCATAATTTAGAAAAATTATAAATAAATAAATATAAAATCAGAGAGCTTGAGAGAGAGAGTCTCTTACACAAGAAAGAGAATGAACTGTGTTGCGTTGCGTTCTGCAAATGTTTTGATTCTTTAATCTTTGTTTGGTGCCCTCAGGCACAGGCTTAGGCTCTGGTATATTTATACCTAGTATCCACCTTTCTTTTAAAGCCTCTGGGCCGTTCAAGAATAATTTAGAATTGGGCCTTGGCCCTTATTTCTATAAACCAGCCGAGCAATACAAGTTTTGGATTCAGCATCCATCACTAAAGCCCATTGGGTTTTAGTGGTCCTTAACTGATTTCTTTTTCATTTATAAAGTAACTTTGAAACTGATGATTTCCTTTTTAAGCTTTGATCATATCATTGTATGATACCGCCCTCATCCATCATTTTTTTTTTTTTAATAACCTTTTCTGTCTAATAATTTTACCTTTTGACTTTTCTTGATACTTATTTGATTAGTTAGACATCTCGGAAAGCAAGGCTGTGGTGGAAGGGATTTTTTTTTTCTTGGGGAAATACTATATTCATAACAATTTATAACAAGTTTTTAGTGGCAGGTTATTATTGGTTATTACAGGTGGACAAAAATATCATTTAAGTTGTGAATTCAAATTAGAATCAATAAGTAATAACAACTCCTCACCTACGATTTGTTGTGAAAGTTATACATGGCAAAATAAGCAGTTTGGGTTGGGACAATCGGATTCAGGTTGAAAACGAGTTCGAGTTGAAACATGTCATTTTAAACAAGTTAGAAATGGGTTGAGTCGACTTGTATTTTTTCACATTAATTCCTTTTTAAAAAGAAATGCATTTGCCATTTGGTAAGTCATACAACAAATTATTTGGTGTAAAATGCATTACTTTTAATTCACCAATTATATCAAGAATGAGCTCAACTCAACAAATTAATACTTATTTAATAATTATACAAAATTACAACATTGCTAACCAAAACTAAATAGCACAAAAAAGTCTAATCTACCCTTTGAACATCTAATTAAAACAAACACACAACTTTCATTTCTACACAATATCAACATCTCAAAACGTAATACAAAATTACAAATGCTCTACTAGATAGCTAATTTGAAAAATAATAAAAGCATATAAGAAATTTACAATCTTGAAAACTAATTTCATAATCTAATATCAACTGTGGTTCGTACTTTGTTGTTTCAATTTGAAAATATACATCAAAGTTTGATTATTTACTTATTTACATGGTCATTTTTATGAATATCATGCTATTATTAAGTAATATATACTCTAGGAAATATTATATTTTATTTTGAAAAATAATTTATTTTGGTCATGGATTGTAAAAACATAGTCCTAAGCATCCATAATTTATGCCAAAATTCATCAATATACTACGGCCTCACTCTTATCATGCTTATGAATACTTCTCATACATGTTTATAATTTAAAATATAGGCTTTTAACTCTACTATAACTAGATTATCTTGGTATATATTTTGTTATTTGATATCTAAAAAACTTTATGTATAGCATTATTCAAGTAAGAGAATGCCTTAACCATCCATATTTCAATTCATTTGCATAAAACTAAATAAACGTTTCAATTATATTTAAATGACGTTAAATATATATAATATTTGAATGACATTATCTAAAAAATGTTAAAAAATTGATAATTTTTTAAAAACAAATAACAATATTGTGCATTATATTTGTCAATTAAGTTTGAGTCGTGCAATGTAAAGCTCATAACAAATAATTAAACCAACAATATCTTAATTTTATTATTTTTTGACCAAAAGAAAAGAATTATAAAAAAGGGGATAAGGTCATGCGTCAACCAATTTTTAATTCGGGCCTTGGCCCATATATTCTATTTTAACCAGCAATGTAATACAAGTTTTGGATTCGGCAGCTTATTGGACTTTCTACTGAAAGCTAAACATAAGCCCATTGGGTTTTAGTGGTCCTTATCTGGTTTCATTTTCATTTATAAAGTAACTTTGAATCTGTTTATATTTATGAACTTGATGGGTTGTGATATTTCCATTTTAAGCTTTGATCATATCATTGTATGATAGCACCCTCATCCATCATTTTTTTACATTTTCTATCTAATAATTTTACCTTTTGACTTTTCTTGATTCTTATTAGATTAGTTAGGCATCTCAGAAAGCAAGTTTGTGTTGAAAGAGATTTTGGATTTTTTTGGGTTTTCTGAATATTTGGATGTTTTGAAAATCCATCCTGTCATTAAGGGTAAAGTCATTTTCAATAAGAAAATATTTATGGGTTTAGAGTAAATGAGTTACCATATCGCTCTCAAAATTAAACAAGTCATTTTCAATAACCTATTTATCATTCAAAAGCAATATTTTTTTGTGGATAGAGTAAACGAGTTACTATACCATTCACAAAATTACACGTTTCATCTATTTCTTTTATAAAAATAACCAACACTACATGTTAAAACGACATATTGTTTATGGAATAAAAGTTTATTTACCCCATTGAGAAGCAAATTCTTTCCTCTTAAGTTTTGACCCTTACACTCAGGGTAGAAACACCCCCCCCCCCTTGCCCCCCAAAAAAAACTCTTCGATAACTAAAAAATTACCCTTAAATTTAGTTAAAATTTTCAAAAATATATGAACCCCCCTCCCCCAAAAAATTTCACGCAATTTTCATGTAACACTCGTAAATTGGATATATTTTGTGTTTGTTACTTCTTTGGCCCCCTCACTCTTAAAATTCTAGTTCCACCATTGCTTACACTCTAATTAATTTTATTTATTTATTTTTAATTTGATACTTACCATGGGAGTGAGAGGGTTTGAACATTAAACATTTCCATTGGAATCACCAGAAATCAAGAGTTAAGAGATGTCAATTAAATTATAAAATTCTTGACTTCAATTAACAATCTCAAACCTGTCACGTTCTCATAAAGCAAAAAATAGGAGAAAGGGAATTTTTTTTTTTTATACAATTACTACTTTAGTAGCATAGTCCATCCTAAATCATTGAGGGAATTAGTGACAAGGTATATTCACTGCGTGGACAACTGAAACATTCAACTTTCATAAAAGTCAAAACATGGGAAATAAAACTATCTAAAAGCAATTAATATTGATTTCATGATTATCTGCTGAGTGATATAATGTTTTTTTTTTTTTTTTGTTTGATAGGTGCTGAATGATATAATTGATGACGATATTCAATTCACGTGTTTCTCTATACTTTCATTGGATTTTTTTCCTAGAGGAGAGAAATTTTTGAAATTATGATCGTCATCTTATCTTGGCAGTGACAACACTGACAAGTGAATGATTTTGTATCATGCACCTGGAAGGAAATGGTCTAGGTCTGCTTAGCTCCTTTGGCTAAACTCCATGGCTTTGATTAACACTTATTGTGTGAAAGTTAAGGGGCAGATTCAGTGCCCACACCTCCAACACCCCATATTTGATATTCCCAACTCGACTTCGTGGGGTCAAGAAAAATTTTCAACCACATGTTCTTGATCACTTCAATTTAGAATTATCCTTGATAAAGACTTTGTCGCATGAAACATTTGACCTAGACTTTTCTAGTCTCCACAGGGTCTTTCAGGGTTTAAGCTATTGAATTGAATTAGGCAAATGTTTTGCTACATATTTGTATGTAGTAATTGTTTCATAATAGATTATGTGATAACAAATAGAAAGTAATATTTGTCTAAGGGTCATGTGCAATGCACATGATTAAATGGATTTTTAAATACTTGTAATTTTCTTTTTACTATCATATAACCCGTTATACAGCAATTATTACATACAAATGTGCAGCAAATTCTCATTGAATTATAAGCACCACACCAAGACAATGGTAGTGGAGCTTGTTTACTGTTTTGATTATTTCAATTAACAAATAGTTTTGGACTTTTGGGAATGGTTGCTATTAACCTTGATCAATGGACTTCTTCCAAATAAGTCTAGGTCAAACCATGTCCTTCACTTGTTTCTATGCACTTTACAACAGCTTTCACCCACCAATTTGGCTTTTATTCTGATCCTTTGGAAGGAAAATATTTCTCTTCGTTTTTGGTTCACACATACCCCATTTCCAAGTCTTTTAGTGTGGTCTTTGTTTGGTCAAATACGCAATACATTGGAGCAAGACGGTTTGATTTGTTTAATTGAATAAAAAATGTTAGCTAAAGAAAAGTCAAATTTGTTTTTATACACATTCCCTTTCGAAGAAACTTCTTTCTTTCCTTCTTTTCTTTTCCCCGCAATTAGAACATATATAATAGGTTTGGTTGGATTTGCACAATCAATTATATATTCAGTGGCAAAGGACTAAAGGGTATAATGAGCCACAACCCTTGGATTTCTGAAAGGGTTTCATTAATTATAATTTGTATATAATTAATTGATGATGAATTGTGATCCACCTTTTTTTTTTTTTTTTTACTGAAATTGGGTACACACATACGTATACTAATTAGAGACTAAGACTTTCCTCACCAAAGCAACACTCAGCTAGTTAGAGTTTTTTTTTTTTTTTTTTTTTTTGAGGAACAAAAATGGGAGTCTTTATGGTCATATTGCACCCTCGGGCAGGGAGCCAGTGGCCTCGATCGAGGTAGCCCGATCTCGGGGGCCCGACTGTACCACTGTGTGGGAATCACCTCATTTCTGAGTACACCTCACCACTAAGTTTACCCACCAACGGAAACCTGCTGGCAGCGGGAATCGAACTTAGGTGGGTTAAACGAAGCGTCCGAACCTTACCAGCTGAGCCAAGCCTCCGTTGGCAGCTAGTTAGAGTTTATACTTTACAAGAACCTTTCAAATTAAATATTTAAGTATATATAAAACTATAAATGAATATGCTATTGAAGTCAAGGCGAATCATATATAATATATATATATGAAATTGTTGCAAGCAATACTGAAAGGGGATGGCTAGCCCTGTCCTAATCCTAATTAATTTTGTTTATTTTATTTTTGGGGTTACAAATCCGACACGTCTCTGTAAATAGTTGCTTGGCTTCCAAGTTTTAGACAAATGGCAAAGCTCACTCGGATAGTTGCATTTAAATAGTAGGAAAACTAATGGATATTTTATTTCAAGTTCGGACGTTCTCATCAACTTAATTTGTATCACTAAAAGTCGATGGCGGCAAAGAAAACACTGTTGTGGGTCTCACCCACTACCACCATCACCATCTTAAAATGACGATTATCAGCGATCAGCATGCAACTTTTGTGTGATGACACTACAATTTGTTTTTATACGTCTGTGTTTTTTATATAAAAAATACACTAACACAACTTTTGTTATAATCCTCGTGTGATTAACTGTGAAAGTTGGGTTTTAATTAGTTTAACTGATAAAATTTTTAGTAATTGAATAAAAGATTTAAAATTCAATTTTCACCTATATTAGAAACCGAATATATCTTAATTTGATGGTAAGTTAAAACCCTATAAAAATAGAAGAATTACGTCAAAGTTGTCAAAGTTGTAGGAAAAGTTGCCGTATTTATTAGAACTGTGTTTTTTTTTTCTTGGGAATGGGGTACATTTCCAACTTCCTCACCGGATTTTGGACTGTCTTTCAAGACACCTTCTCTTGCCACTCTTTAGGAAGACAGTAGGGTTGCCGAATGTACTCTTTGGATTCACGGTTTCATATCTTATCTAGAATTAGAGTATTATTTTTTCTTTTTCTTTTTTCCTATGGGTTCTACCTTGTAAAGTATAATGGATAGTTGATGAACACACTGTATAATAAATAACAATACTGTGTATCTCTAGAAATGATATTTCGTTTATTTGGTATCATCTCCTCAGTAATAAAAATAACCCTACAGGAAATTACTTAATAGAAGATAATAGATAAAATAATCAATGAAAATTTAAAAAATACGTATATAATGTGGAAATGTTAGCAAACTGTGAGTAACTATCACAATTTAACTTCCATACCTATGGTCCTTTCACTGCCATTTTCTCATTTATTTTTTCTTTCCTTCTTCATTTTCACTCTCTCTTTTCCCCCCAAAACTAACACCCTGTTTAATTGTAACAAGAGGAGTGGAAGAGAAAGTAAAAGAGGTAGGAAAGAAAAAGAGAAGGAAAAAAAAAAATGCTTCCCTCTTATATGTTTGGAAATGGGAAGGAAATGAGAAAATAAAAAGAATAATATATTTGATATTTCCTTAGTTTGATTTGCAAATGGAAGAGAAATGGAAGGGAAATATATATGTTTTTACATTAATGCACCGAATAAAATAAAGAGTGGGAAAGTTTATAGGCCATTTATTTCAAACGGCCAACTATAACTCTCTCTTCATTTTAGGGTCTATTTGGATATCGTTTATTTGTTGAAAATTAAAAACTTATTGCTGAAAATACTATAATAAAATAATTTTTTAAAGGAAAAACACTGTAGCAAAACCCATGACTGTGTTTTTTAGTTCTTGGTGGTCCGTGAACAGTACCCATAAGACCCACTAAAAAAATGCAAAACGCGAAAAACTCTATATGCAAACGCATGCTTTGTCCAATTTGGAAGGATCATTAATGGCAGACCCTACAGATATGTTTTCCCTTGCGCTATATATATTTAGATGTCACAGAGAGGGGGGGGGGGGGGTGGGTGGGTGTGGAAGAGAAGAGAGGAGAATAAGGAAATGGAAAGGAAAAGGGGAAAGAAAAAACTTCTTTATGCGTGGATTTACTATTGTGTTGCCTATTTGTTACTGCATCACTTGATTACTCTAGATTTAATTATTTACACAGTTCCTCAAAAACAAAAAGATTTAATTATTTACATTAAAAAAAAAAACACACAAAAAAACCTTTTTAGTAATTTCAGACATAAAGGAGGCATGTTTCATACTATCTCAAACATTATAAAATAGTATGAAACATATTTTATAATGTTCCATACTATTATAACAAGATGAAACATTACTTTGATACCATATTATAAAATATGTGGAAAAAAATGAGAGAGAAAGAGAGAGAATTTTTTTTTTGGGGTAAACGAGAGAGAGAGAATTATGTGCACATCTTTACTTAGTCTTGGAGATTTAAACCCATAACAGAATCATGACAGTTAGATCTTTACAATTAAGCTATTTTATATTAAAAGATGTGTATACACTAATCTCAACACTTCCTCTCTAACAATTGTAAATTTTCCTAAATTTATTGTCAATTAAATGGTCTAAAATGTTTTGTTTGTGCCGACGTACATCTTGTTAAGTTTGTTCATGAGCTCGTGCTCTACAACAATTGATTCTCACGGATCTTCAAAACGTAGAGAATTTGGTGGTAAAGGGTAGTGCAACTGTGCAACTAGTGTTTCCAAACTTTCTATATAATTCACGTGCTTTTGATCATGGTACAACATATATTTATTAGTTATTTTGTTAAAAAAATAAAACTTATCAATAAATTATAAGTAATGCAATGGACACAACAAAAAATTCAAAACATTCCAAAATTAGCATATGAACAAATTTAATTTGATATTATGGTGGGCTCATGTATTAATTGGCAATTTTTCATATTAATTTAAGAATGTTGTAAAATTGTTGTGATATTTTATTGTATCCCTAACATTAATAATAAATTATACCAAAGTAAGAGCAAAATTTTGAATGGAAATAAATGGTATGGACGGCATGTGTAGGCCCAAATGGTCCCTAATTCCCCAACAAAGATTTAGGATTCCTTAACAAATTGGTCTTTTTTTCTTCTTCTTTAATAGTTTCCTTAATAAATTGGGGTTAGGGGCGGGATGTATTAATTGGTATACAGTATATGAATAATTTTAAAAACACAATCAATCATATATTCAATTTTATAACTTATGATTTGTACACAACCTTAAATGATAGACATTTAGTGTCTTGTACGACTAATTATTTTACTTTTTTTTTTTATTTATAATTACACAAATTAACAAGTCCTAAACTTACAGGTAGGAATGATTGTGATTTGTGACCATAGTAGCCGAATTGATATAGCATAGGGACGGTGGGTCAGTATTTTTGTGGTATTTTATTAATTTGATTTTGGGGCTATTGATAACATGATATTTAGATTGATCATATCTGTTTGTTCACCAACCGGGGGTCCCACCGAATCCTCTTGCTCCTTTCAAATCCATGCTATTCCAAATATCTTTGACACTCCGGTCCAAATTCCTCAATCATAATCCCATTTATTTTGAATTTCTAATTAGAAGCCGCCGGTAGTCCATTGCCTTTTGTCCTTTTTCTTTTTATCTTTTTTTTTTTTTTGCTTTTATTTTGAAAATAAAATTCATGCCTTTGCCTACCTCCTCGACAAATTAGGCAAAAGTAAACCGCCAACGTGGGCTCCATTAACAAATTAATTAGAGCCAGTGGCTAGACGACTACTTTATGGTGGGCCCGGGACCCCCCACTCACCACTCTATTTCTCAATCAATTTCTACATCTTGAAACTATTAAACAAAACCTAATTGAAAACATGGCTAATAGTCACGGCAACATTAAGGAGGATAGAGATTGAGACTTCTTTGATGTTGAAGATAATTTATCCTGCACCAAAAGAAATATCACATTTGTCATGGTTCACACTCTTATCCAAGTAGAGGAAAAGTTTCTGGAAGATACATTCCACACAAATTAAGCAAAATGACAAATATTCTAAGGTTATATTAATGACTGCTATTAGAATAATTGTTAATAGATAATTTTAGGAAAGCGGTTATACCACTTTTATAAAAAATTGAAAAAACTCTCAAAATATTAATTATCTTTTTTATTTTTCTATAATTTTTTTTAAATAGTTTACTAACAAATGCTAATAAGGCATTCGTTAACTTTTTTTCATTATTCTAAAATGTATGATTTTGCTAGGTAATGTGCAAGCATCTATTCTGGATAACTTAAAAATGAAAAAAAAAATCAACTTATTTCTTAAAATATATTTTTTTAAATTTTATTTCCAAAGACAATTGTCTTTTTACCGATAGATTAAACAAAATAAGATACTAAAAATAATTTGCATCAAAATTCGTTCTAAGGGTCTGTTTGGGATTCACTTATTTTGTTAAAATTGAAAATTTTTTGTTGAAAGTTTTGTAGATAAAAGTAAAATTTAGCTGAAATAGTACAGTGGGACTCATGATAGTATCAAAAAGTGCAGTGGAGCTCATGAATAGTAACAAAAATAAGTTGAATAGTAAAATAAGCAAACTTTTTAATTTGGAGCAAAACGCACATTAATATGAGCCTAGCATGTATCGTGAGACCAATACTATTATCTTTAACAACAAATAATATATGATGAACTCACTATTTTGCTATCCTCCATATTCTCATATACATCAAGGGCGCTCCCTTCCACGATCTCCCAATCTTCCTTTTAGTCTTCCCTAAGCAACATGCCTACTTCGATGCAAATTGAGTTGGAGATTCAACTAATCATTGCTCCATCACTAGTTACTATTTCTTGCAAGGCACCTCCCTTAAATATTGGCACAAGAATAAACAATATTGTCGCTCATTTTAGTATCGAGAATGAATACTGATTAGGAGTGTCCAACTCAACCGGTGACCCGACCCACCTAGTAAATCCGACCAGACCCGAGCCGACCGCCAACTGACCCGACTATTCCGGATGTCGGCGATGGGTTCTCTTCTCCAGAATCCGATCTGGGCGGTTCGGTCTCGGATCTTCTCCCCAAAACCCGAAGAAACCCGAACCAACCGAGCTATATAGCATTTTCTGGCGAGATTTCAGCTAGATCCGTGAAATCTCCACCAGATTTGGCGAGATCTTGTCGTTTACGCTCAGATCCAGCTACAATCTAATGGGTTTTGCTCAAATAAGGCTCAAATCCGTTGAAAATATGATGGGTTTTCTTCAAATCCGGCTAAACTCCAATGGTTTTTACTCAAATCCGGCAACGATTTGGTGTATTTTTGCTCAGATCTTGTGAGTTTTGCAAAAATCAGGTGATGATTTGATTTTTTTTGCTTAGATCTAGTGATTTTTGCACAAATCCGATGAAGATCCGGTGAAAAATATAGATCGCCGTCAAATGTAATCTCCGGTAGCATCATTGTCGGTTTCAATCGATCCGACCACCGATCAAGCAACTCCGATCCAACCTGACCCGTTGGTTTTTATGGTCGACAGCGGGTTTACTCGCTGGAAACCCGATGTCATCGAGTCGGTTTAGGGTTGGGCACAAACCCGACCCGGACCGACCTATGAACACCCCTAATACTGATGATGCCGAAAATCGTCAGTAAGTCACATAGTCCTCACGTGCTCAAGGCAACACTTGCGAAACAAAAACAAAGAAGATCTTAAGATAGTACCGATGTGGTACTGGCCGAAGACCCTCCGAAGGTTAAGTTAGAGAACTTTCACAACTCTAGAGTGTCAGAGCTGGGAGAATTATACGTACCTTGGTTTGTGAGGATCTTGGGGTTTTTATAGTAGCATGGGGTTGACATTCATTCCTTGGCTTAGAAGGCCTTTCCTTGTGGGAGAGATCTTCCTTAGTTCGCGTATCTTACGAGATCTTTTCCTTATAGGACTCTCTTGATTAGGGTTAAACGTGGGGCACAAGATATTTCCTTATATGCTTATGCGTGGAGGCCAAGTAAGGCCATGTCAGCCTCGTCAAAGGTTCGCTTATCCTCTTTAGCTTCCCTTCGTCAACTTCTTCTTCCGTCTATATATTCTAGTCGTCTTGTCCAGGCGTTTGTTGACTTCAAGATGCAGCTGTCAACTTTAACATTGTCACGTCGACTTTATCCTATCGTCGTGGGGCCATCGACGTACAGGTGAGGCTGACGAGTTTATTAGGACTGTTGCTTTTGGCATAATATGGACGACTTTATTAATACCACAAAATTACCCTTATCAAATACTATACTCTTGCTAATGCCACTTTTGAGCTTTCCTGGCTTTGCTAGCTCTTAATTGATATGGGTGCTCTTTTGGCTACCAGCACTCCCATTCATTATGACAATTGAAGTGACATCCAAATATCTTTCTTTCTTTATTTGTGCTTATTCTTAATCTCTTGCATTATTTTGTTACTAGCCTGTTAGATCATACTCATTAATAAACTATCAATGATAAGAGATAACATAATTTAATGATAAAGAAAGAAACAGTGTGTCTACAAATTTTTATAATGTTTTGAGTGGTTAAGATAATGCTTAATCAATAAAACTTAGTTAACTTAAATTTTGATACAAATAAGCACAAATCTCAAATAATATAAATAATGATAAACTTTCTTACGTTCGTGAGTACCCTCTCTTGAATTCCAAATAAAACCTAAACCCTAAACTTTAAAACCCTAAATCCTGTAAGAGACTTGCCTTGCGCATATAGTAGGTATGGGCTTGAGCCTATTACATTGGGTAAATATATGTAATATATCTTTAACACCTTCTCTCAAACTCAAAACTCAAAGTCAATGGTCAGTCAATGGGTCCAGTTAATCACGTGAAGCCCACGAGGTCAGATCTAGGATATTCAGGTCAGGTCGGTTTAGGTTAGTTGAGGTGCTGACGTGGCAAGCTTGCATGTTAGTGATGTGGCGAATGGCGTGGATTAGGGCTAATATGGAGAAGCTTTTGTGGCTGCTAACATGGCATGTGTGACGTCATCGTGACATCAGCAAGGATCTTCGACTCATGTAGGCACATGCATTATCCACTGATGATTGGAGGTGATGGTAGAAACCTAGTCGGATGGATCTCCGGTGCCTGAGAGCGCGTGCTTAGTCGAATGAGTGCTAAATTCTTGGGTTTTGTTGATCGACAGATGGCAAGGTCTACATGGCAGCGTGTGTGCCTAAAAGCTGATTCGGGAGTCTAGAATTTGAAGCAGCACGTGGACGTTTGCCAGAGCTAGTGATCGCGAGTGGTAGTGCATGCCACTGCTGATGGAAACCGAGTTCTTGGCTTTTGGTTGTAGAAAACCATTAAGCACATTTTTGTGGTTGGTTTCATCAGGTGAAGGCTCTATTTTGTATAAAGTTGAAAGGGAGAGGCATGTCTTGCATGAGAGATTAGAGACCCAGCGACAAGGTAGCGACAATGGTTTTGTGGGAGCTGTGTGATGTTATTAGGTCCATATATGAAGGAAAGCAAGGGTACTGTGGTGGATCTGTGCTGTGCATATGGAAATCTTCTTTGCTGTGTAGAGATATTTGCTTAATGCAAAGAACGAAATTTGGCTATGATATCATGATAAATATTAGCATTGATATGTATACCATGTTGGCTATGGTTCACCTTTGTCGGCTTACATCCACGAAGGAAACCATTAAGGGCTACATCTTTATTATATAAGAGTGTAGTACAATAGTCTATGTTACAATGAACCAAATGTAGGTACCTCATTTTGCACCAATTGGTCCATGGCCCCAATGATGAGCTTGACATAAGTTAAGCAAGAGTAATTAAAGAATTCACAATAATTTGGAAGTAATCACAACTAAAAGTGCTCAAATTGCTTTAAAAACGATATTGAAAAATGACATTTGCTCACTATTTTGACCATAACTTTTGATTCACAAAGAATATTTGCATACGATTTATTTCATTGGAATCTAGACATTTTATGCGTTAATCTGAACATAAATTATGCATGATTGAAATTTATATTGAGTAAGGTATGACCATTTGAAGTTGGACCAAAAGTATTGTCAAAATCAGGGTTTTGGGGAAGCATGCATATGCATGCTAGTTTCCAAGTCTTTATAAATTGAGTTTTGGGCTCCTAAAACACCATTATTTGATGGGGTGGCTTCTAGACACTTTGAAACATCCAAAGACCTTTGAAATGCCTCGAAAACCCTAGTTTTAACATATAAATACTCACCTTATGTCTCCAATCCAAACCCTAGTTAAAAAGAGTGCCTCCATGCTTTCTAACCCCTAGTTCATCTTTTCTAAACTCACCACAGCACTCTAGCACGTTTTTAAAAGTCTTTCAAAACTTCTTTCTAGCATTAAACTAAGGTAGAAACTTGTTTTTCTTATTTGTTTTCAAAACTTTTTCAAAATAATATTGTTCTTGAATTGTGATTACTTGAGTTCTATTGTGCTCTTTAATTATCTTGTTATCTCAATCTAATCTCAATATTGTAGGCACTGAGGGGTCGGTTAAAAACCTCAAACTCGTGATCCTAAGCAAGGTGAGTGTTCTTTCTATGAACTCCTCCTTTGCTTAATATGAATTACATGATTTCTTAATATAGTTTCTTTAACTTGTTATATTTGATTAGTTTGTGGATTCTTATTCAATTTGATATGCTTTAATATGATTTTGGGCTGAATATAATATGTTCCTATTGTGTTTGTTCCTTTTATTCATTCTTGTGATATATCCATGTGTTTTTCTTAATGTAGTTTATTGTATATTTGTGTTTAATTTGTTTAATTGCCATGCTCCTCTTCTTGTCATGTTAATCTAATTTTTAGTAGTTGATCATATTTATTTTTAGGGTCTCTTGTGTTTCTTTGGTTTTGTGTTTGGTTGAATTAATAAAAATGTGAATTTTTCAGATTTGTATTAAAGGATAAGTACACATCATTAAATATGTATGCGCATGGTTTTGACTATGCATACATGTAGTTGAGTATGCATACACACCCTGAACCCATATTTGACAAAAATCTTGTTTTTTTATTTTAATAAATTTTCACCTGTAGTATGACCTGTTTAACTTTGTTTAGGTAAATTATTTATGTTTAATTTTTTTCCCTGTTTATTTTAGTGTTTTTGTCATGGTTGATTTATTTGTGATGTTTTTCCTATTATGTTTATTTTATTATTATCTTTTCCTTTTTAGTATATGTTTGGTTGTGGTTTTAATGTGTTTCCTTTTCAGTTATTTTGTGATCTTTTAATAACTTCTTTATTTATACATGGTCTAGCAACACATAATGGAGGCCGGCCTACAAGCGGGATGGTCTTAGGTGCCTAATACTTTCCTAAGCCATACCCAAACTCTAGACCCATAATCTGGTATGTAGACCTATGCATGCAAGTAAGTGGTCCAAAATGCCCAATTTGGTTCCTGGATCTAAACTAGGTGGTGACTCCATTTTCACCATCCATTTAGTTTATTCCAGGCCGAGGTGTACTTACCAAAAAACCATTTGTTGCGGGCGCTTTCGCCCACATCATAACATGAATTTATATAAGAGACTAAACCCTAGACTACTAGTACAAGTAGGAGACTTGTCTTACACACATAGTAGGTGTGGGTTTCGGCCTATTATATTAGGACAATATGTTTAATATATCTCTAACAAAGGTTATGAGGAAGATGTAGAGGAGAAGGGAGGTGAATAGTTATTCCGTCCCGTTATTTGAATTTTTTAAAACTAATGTAAAAAGAGGAGTATAGAAATATCCCTCCACTTTGTTGGGATGTTATAAAAATTAAAATGGAAAAGAGATGAAATAATAAGACATCATATAAATTGACAATTATATTCATGTATTGCTCAATTCAAAAAATTATATATAAATTGACATCATAAGGGAAATTTTCACAATTTAATTTTTTAAATAGAAGTAGAGAGTACTAAAGGCAAATTCAAACTTTTAAATAATTTTCTTAGGATACCCTACCACACAGAGGTCTTAAAATCCTAACCTTTGATTTCAAAATAAATGTTTTATATATATCGTTGGAGTTGAAATCGTGTCATTAGTGTTAGCACCACAATGATGATGAGGAGTGGTAAGGCAGTGAGTTGGGTCTTAGATCTGGATTTTTTTTTTTTTTTTGTGGGTTTTAAACTAAAATAAATTTTAAAAAAACAATAAAAATATGACATGTCAATTTGTTTTTTTAATAGTTGATTTGGTATAGTTATTTAAGGTTTTAATTAGTGGGTTAGTAACATGGTTTAATTTGAACCATATATTTTGAAATGAAATGTTAGTGTGGCGGTGTTGATGGTCATTTTGGAAGTCAAATGAGAAAGGAGCCCAACAACACGGGCAAAAAAGGAGTTGGTAAACAGATAGAAAAAAAAAAACCATTAAGCCCAAGCGGCATGAATAATGGGTCACAGGTCCATAAAATAAACAAATGGGTCTTGAGGAAGCAAACGGGCTCAAAGGAGCCCGGAAAGAGAGAAATAGCAAATCCATGAGTAGTATATGATCTAAAAAAGTGAAAATGGGCCACGGCAGGCCCGAAGTAATGCAAGCTAAGAAAGTAAGGGGTTGATGGCAAGCCCATGAACCCCAAGGATGAGGACAAGGTAATTGGGCCGAGGAAGCCCAATGAAGTTAGTAAAAGCCCATGGGAACACAGAGTTAGGAAAAGGGCCAAGTAAGCCCAAGAAAAGCGAATGGGCCAAGGATGCCCAAGAGAAAACAAATGGGACACAGGAGCCCGCAAGTAATGTGATAAAAAACCAATGGCTATACTGAGTCACTGGGGAAAGAATAAACGGCAGGCCCAAAGAGGTCTAGCATGATTGGATCAAATAAATGTCACAGCAGGAATGACAGAGTGATATGACAGAAAATGGTAGCAGTCAAGGAATAGATTGAAAGAAGGCAAAACCTAACATCAAGCAAAGCCCAGCTCCTAAGAGGAGTGGGAAATCAGAAAGCAGTCCACATAAAAGGTCAAGGATGGATGGCAGACTGTGCAGGCAAGCCTCCAAACCGCGGCGAACGCATGAGCAGCAGACAGATTTTGGACATACATGAAAGGGAGGCACGCGCAAGCCCTAGACATCATTAGCCTGTACCCAGCTAATATGAGACATGGTGAGGTCATGGGTCAGAGGTAAGAGGGCATGGTTTGGTGGTGGGGAGAGGGGAAAACCTATTATGGGGTTCCTGCTCAAGCTCTTTTGAGAGACACGTCCTGCTAGGATGGCATATCACCCAAAAGAAGCAAGGCTGAGTTGGAATCACTAGGTGCATGCCATGAGGGATAGGGAGAGAGAGCACCCACATTATGGCAGGAAAGGGTGTCACGGCAGACTAAGAAATAAAATAGTTTTCCTTTGTCTGGAGATAGGGAGTGGAACACAGACGGACTAGTGGTGGTCGGCAAGTACACCCAAACCAGACAAAGGTGGTTAAGGGCTAAAATAGTAAAATCTTGTCACGGCAGGCACTATAAAGTGAGACCCTTGTCGTGCCCAGAGGGAGACAAAATCACGGTAACAAGCACCTATAAGGAAAACTAGGAAATAGAAAACAAGTGTGGAGGAAAGAAAGATAAGAGGAAAATTAAATAAAAAGGAAAAAACAGAGAGTTAGATCGGCAGGCATGCACCAATAGGTTGATTCCCTTTCAAAGTCCTGCTCTCTGCCAAAAGCAAAAGGGTTCCTTTGGGCATCAACCATTCAGGTTCGTTTCCCTCAAAGTGAGTAATTTCCACGGTAGGATTTCCTTGGGAGATTATTCACGTTGAGGAGGGACGTTCTTCCCTGTCTGGCTTCAGTCCTGTGGACCAGACTTACTCTGATTTCTTTCTTCTTTTGATTAACCCATATGCTGACCACTCATTCACTTGCTTTCTTTATAAAAAACAATTATTGTTACTATGATTATCTTTCTTAATTAAGGATTAATTGTTCGCTTTAATTAAGAAGCCGAAGTACTTTTTTTTTTTTTTTTTTTTATTATCATCTCTGCCTGCCATGACTCATCTAGAATAGCTTTGCCTACCGTAAGCATGCTCCTGGCAAACAAGGCATAGTTTACGCACAAGCCAGATCAAGTTGAGTTGCAGTTGGACCAGTCTCAACTCCCTTACTCAGAACACTTGGGTCTAGTACTGCAGGAGGCAGCCCAACCCAATATCACAAAAAGGCCCACTACAGGCGGGCAAAAATAAATCAAGTCAAAAACATGTCAATACTTGTTACTTTTGCTCACACAATTAGATTTGAAGAGATGGGATGCTTAATCAACCTTTAATACCCTTATTTAGATGGAACTAAAAGGAATTGGTAGAATTGACATTACATGAAATTATGCGAATATGGATGAGAAATAGCCTTAAAGGGCTTGTATTGAGTTCTTCGAGTTTAGTCTAAGGTAGTGATTACAATTAATTTTAGGTTACAAAGGTGAATCCCCCTCCACTAGGGGCTTCCTTGCCTTATATAATTATCTAAGTTGTATCTTAGCCTTCCATCTGGAGGGTCAAGATTCAATACCCTTGATACTTGTCCCATCAGGGCCTTACTAGAAGGCTTCTACACTAGGCTACGAGCTATGCTGACACTGTTTAGGAGTCATTTCCTCATTAATGTGGCTAACTAAGTGGATTCAGAGTATTGAATGTGGAGGTAATGGATACTTTATCTGTCTTCTTCCTTTCCTAGCCAGACGACAAATCCTCCTTCTCATCCTCAGTTTGTGTCCGACAGCCTTTAGCATTGGTTCTCGGCCCCCCGAGGATATGTTGGTATCCTCGGGGTCATCTGGCGTTATAGTTTCCTTGTACTTGCAAAGGGTTGCTCATATTTTCCCAAGGATTTGCTGTCAATGCTTTCTGAGGTCCGTACTCTTGACATTATCCTTGTCCCATCTGTCCATATTCTCAGATTCTTGTCCTCCCACAATTAGGATTAAAAAAACTCCATGTGATAGAGTAGTAAGAGTACAATACGAACTCCAAAGAATTTTGGAATTTTTTTTTAAAGCCTTTAAATAGATCTCCTTATAAGGAGATAACCATTAATTATTGCAAAATTAATGCATATTCAACAAACATTTAAATAATTTCCCTTATAAGCTTAGCATTACTGAAAAATCAATGCACCACTTAATTCACAATTTCAACTTTCATTTAAAGTATGGCATATTTTTTGAAGGGAAAAATGCCCTGACACCCCCTTGAAATAAATCTCCTTATCAAGAGATAACCATTAATTATTGCAAAATTAATGTACTATTCAATAAACATTTAAATAATTTCCCTTATAAGCTTAGCATTATTGCAAAATTAATGCACCACTTAATTCACAGTTTCAACTTTCATTTAAAGTATGCCATATTTTTTAAGGGAAAATGCCCTGACACCACAGGAACTCTTATTTTGGCCAATTTTCTGTATAAACTTCATACACGTGCCAAATTAGTGCTTCTATTAGTTTGATGTTAAATGAACTAGTGACTACCCAACACACGTTAAAACAAAATTACTAAAACCAATTTACAAAAAAACCGATGAGAGAAGAGAAAGAAACCTCATAAAAGAGAGAACTATTTTAAGTATTAATACTCTTATTTAGGATTAATACTCTTATTAATACTCTTAAAAGAGAGAACTTAATACTCTCTCTCTTATTATTAAGTATTAATAAGAGAGAGAGAGAGAGAGAATTAAGTATAGTGCAATTATTAAAGAATATGATGGAAAACTCATAAAATGGGATTAATCTTATTCCATTAGAAGTTTGCACCCTCCAACAAATCTTTAAATAAATTTCCTTTAACAGAGAGAACTATTATTGCTAAGTTAATGCACAAATTTACCAGGTTAATGCACCAATTTGACTCATGGTTTCAACTTTCACCAAATATATAGCCCATGACACATTCTTAACACATAACCAAAGAGCTGGACAATGGGTACTAGAAGCCTTTATGATGTACCAATTGTATTCTGGTCCTTATTGCCCTTGCTCATTCATATGCTTACTTGTCTTGGAACAAATGGCTTTAGCACCAAGCTCATCCCAAGATATTCCATTGACTCGGCACTCTTCCCCAAAAAATTAAGTCAACAGGAAAAACACAATGGATTTGTAGACGCGATCAACTCAACAAAGCAAGGCATTAAAGCACTACAGCCGCTTGTGTGGAATTATGAATATTTCTATGCAGCTAAAGTTGCAATTGGCACACCACCATACTATTTTGCACTATTGTTAGTGGATACTGGTTCCGATGAAACATGGGTTCAAGGTGAAGGATGCAAAGAATGTTTCAAACTAAAATCTGGAAATTTCAAGTACAAAGAGTCCAGGACATATTCTATGGTGTCTTGTGATCATTCACTTTGTAATCCTAGAATATGTATTAAGAATGTATGCCAATATAGTCTTAAATACGTGGATGGTGATTACTCTAAGGCTCCATTTGGGAGTTCATAAATGAATAGAATGGAATGATCATAAGGTAATGGAAAGGAATGGAATGGAATGTAATATATTTAAGTAAGGGAAAAGAATGGAAAAGAATGAAATTGAATGAAATTAAGTAACTATGATTGGATGTTTTAAAATAAAGGAATGGAAAGGAATGAAAATGAATGGAATGTAAGTAATCTTGTTTGGGAGCAACATGGAAGGAATGTAATAGAATCATTTTATGACAATATTACTATTAGACCCTCAATTTTAAAATAAGAGTTGAATATATAGGGGTATTTTGGGAGTTTTAGTAAAAAAATCATCAAATCTAATTCTATTCCCTCCTATTCCTCCCAATTTCGGGGGGAATGAAAATTTGAGGTTTTAAGGGAGTAGAAAGGAATGAGTGTTCCCTCCTACCCATTCTATTCCCTCTCACTTAAACTCCCAAACAAGGGAATGAGTTTTCCATTCCATCCATTAAAACTCCCAAACAAGGGAATGTAAGAATATTCTAAAATGATTCTTTTCATTTCTTTCCATTCTATTCCATTCCATTTCCTTCTCCTAAACGAGGTCTAAGGGTTATCTTTCATCTGATACATTCACATTCCGTATGCGTGATGAGGTAAATGTATGTAGCAGGCCTTTTTGTTAGATTGGGCTGGGCAACCTCCCGCGGTACTAGGCCCAAGTGTTCTGAGTAAGAGAGTTGAGACCGGTCCAACTGTAACTCAACTTGGTCTGGCTTGTGCGCAAACTATGTCTTGTCTGCCAGGAGCATGCTTACGGCAGGCAAAGCTATTATAGATGAGTCATGGCAGACAGACATGATAATAAAACAAAAAGAGAGTACTTCGACTTCTCAATTAAAGTGAACAATAATAACTTTTATAAAGAAAGCAAGTTAATAAGTGGTCAGCGTATGGGTCAATCAAGAGAAGAAAGAAATCATTGTAACTCTAGTCTGCTGGACCAAAATCAGAGAGGGAAGAACGCTTCTTCTCAACGCAACTAATCTCCCAGGGAAAATCCTGCCGTAGAAATTAATCACTTTGAGGGAAACGGACCTAAATGGTTGGTGCTTGTAGGAAACCCTGTTGCTTTTGGCAGAGACTAGGATTTTGAGAGGGAGAGAGGGAATCAACCTATTGGTGCATGCCTGCGGATCTAACTCTTTTTTTTTCCCCCTTTCTTCTTTCTTTTGTTTTAATTTTCCTCTTATCTTTTCTTTCTTTTCTTCACACTTGTTTTCTATTTCATGGTTCCTCAGAGATGGTTGTTACTGTGATTCTGGTATCCCTTTTTTTCTGGGCACAACAAGGGTTTCCCTTTATAGTGCCTGTCGTGACCAGATTTTACTATTTTAGCCCTTAACCACCTTTATCTGGTCTGGGTGTACTTGCCGACCACCACTGGTCCGTCTGTGTGCCACTCCCCATCCCCAGATAAAGCAAAGCTCTTTTATTTATTAGTATGCCGTGGCACCCCTTCCTGCCACAGTGTGGGTGCTGTCTCTCTCTATCCCTCATGGCATGCACCTAGTGGTTCCAACTCAACCTTACTTCTTTTAGGTGGTATGTCATCCCAGCAGGACGTAACCCCCAAAAGAGCTTGAGTAAGAACCGTAGAATAGGTTTTCCCCTCTCCCCACCACCAAACCATGCCTTCTTACCTCTGACCCATGACCCCACCATGTCCCATATTGGCTGGGTACAGGCTGGTGGTGTCTGGGCCTTGCGCATGCCTCCCTTTCATGTATGTCCAAAATCTGCCTGCTGCTCATGCGTTCGCCGCGGTCTGGAGGTTTGCCTGCACAGTCTGCCGTCTTTCTTTGACCTTTTATGTGGGTTGCTTTATGATTTTCCGCTCCCCTTAGGTGCTGGGCTTTGTTGGATGTTGGGCTTTGCCTTCTTTCAGTCTATTCCTTGATTGCTATTCATTTCCTGCCATATTACTCTGTTATTCCTACTGTAATGACTCAATCATGCTGGACCTCTATAGGCCTGTCGTTTATTCTTTCCTCAGTGGCTTAGCATGGCCATTGGTTTTCTTACTTATGGGCTCTTGTGTCCCTTTTGTTTTCTCTTGGACGTCCTTGGCCCATTTTCCTAACTCTGCATTCTCATGGATTTTTACTAACTCCATTGGGTTTCCCCAGCCCAATTACCTTATCCTCATCCTTGGAGTTCATGGGCATGCCATTAACCCCTTACTTTCTTTACTTGTATTACTTTTGGCCTGCCGTGACCCATTTTCACTTTTCTATATCATATACTACCCATGGGTTTGCTATTTCTCTCTTTCCGGACTCTTTTGAGCCCATTTGCTTCCTCAAGGCCCATTTGCTTATTTTATGGACCTGTGACCCATTATTCCTGCTGCTTGGGCTTAATGGTTTTTTCCTACCTGTTTACCAACTCTGCCCACGCTACTGGGCTTCTTTCTTTCTTTATAACTTCTAAAATGGCCATCAACAATGTAGAATATAGAAATGTAATTTTTGGGGTTGGCATGAAAAATTCAAATAAGCCATTTATGAGAAAAAAGAATATAATAGGAGGGATAATGGGTCTAGGACATGGACCACGATCAATCCTAAGGCAACTCGAACATGACACCCACCTACGTTTCTCATGTTGCCTTTATGATTTGACCAATGGAGATGATGATACCTACACATATTTAAATTTTGGTGAAGATGCAAAAATTATAGGAAATGATCAAGCAATGGTAAAATCAATACAATTATTACCCGGCCAAGATAAGTACTATGTGGAAGTGTTGGGTATTACGATGAATGGACATTTGCTTCCAATAGAAGGGAGAGAGTTTCAATTGAGAGGTAATTCAAAAGGTGGGTTTATTATTGATTCAAGATCTACAATAACTTATCTTGTTCCGAATGTGTATAAGGTTGTCAGAGAGAAGGTAGTTAGATACTTAGGGTCCGTTTGGATACAGCTGAAAATTGAAAATTGAAAACTGAAAACACTGTAGCAAAATAATTTTTAAATGTGTAAATAATACTGTGAGACCCATTTTTAATGAAAAAGTTGCTAAAAAATGAGATTTGTGGGACCCATGAACAGTGCACGAAACTCACTGATGTGCTAAAAAGTGGTTGAAAAGTCAAATATTACGGCTACTGTTCATGAACAGTGAATAAACAGTAGTTGTAACAGTAAAATTTGTCTCCTAAAATGCGTGCAAAAAAAAAAAAAAAAAGAGTAAAACGCTGGAAACGCAGACGTGGGTAGAAATAATTTTTACCTAAACGCACACTTAGAAGCATATAACTGGAAACCTATGCTGAATTCTGGCCTAAAGTTTGACCTTTGCTATAATGTCCAACCAACTGAAGATAAAAAATTTCCGTTATTAGGAATTAATTTTCTAACAGCAGAGCTTGATCTTGGTTCTCATCGAGTCTTCAAATCATTTTTAGATAATATTTATTGTATGCTTATCAATCCTACTTCTTCTGAAGAAGATGTAAATATTCTAGGGGCAATTTAGCAGCAAGATTATCGATTCTTGTTTGATGTTAGAGAAGGTGTGATACATTTTGTCCCAGAGAAATGTCAATTTAATTAGAAAGACTCAAATAAATAGAGCAAAATAAAATAATAAGTTTTAGCATTCATCTTAATTTCTTTTCTCTTTGGGGTTAGGGTGTTATGGCATGATTCGAACCCAATATTCATTCTTATTTTCTTTTTTAACTAATGGGGGTTTCTCGAGTTCTTTGAGCACCAAAAAATTCCTACAATGAAAGAAAATTGTCCTTGATATCATCCTTTCACGGGCATAGTTGTCAGCATTGTATGATACGCGATATGTATCTATAGACACCTTATTTTGTACCTGTTAATAAATTTTGGTCCCCGGCTCCAATGATGAGCTTGACATATGTCAACCAAGGGTAATTAAAGAGTTTACAATAGTTTGGAAGTAATCACAATTCAAAAGTACTCAAATGCTAAAAAATGACCTTTGTTCACTATTTTGACCATAACTTTTTGTCCACAAATACGTTTTGAGTGAGGTTTATTGCATTGGAAAGTAGACATCTTGGGTTTTAATGTGAACATCAGTTTTACCTAATTTGGACTATATTGAGTGAGTTATAACCATTTGAAGTTGGGCCAACACAGTAGTCAAAATTAGGGTTTTTAGGAGCATGCGTACGCATGAATCAATTGTGCATGTGCACTCTCGAAAGATGCGTATGCACACTCATTTTTTGGGTAGTAGAACTTCATTTTTAAGGGCCCAAAACATCATTCTTTAATGTGGGCTAGCCCCTAGACCTTTGGGAACATCCAAAGGCCTCTAAAAAGCCTTGAAAACCCTAGATTTAACATATAAATACTCACCTTATGTCTCCAATAAAAACCCTAGCTAGAGAGAGTTTATTTTTTGCCTCCATCTTCACTAAAACTCATACACATCACCTTAGCATGTTTTTACAAATTCAAAACCTCTATTTAGTTAGTTCTAAGGCAGAAACTAATGTTCTAATTTGATTTCTCAAAACCTTTTTCAATTAAACTTTGTTCTTGAGTTTTGATTCCCTCTTGTTCTATCAATCTAATCTTTTTGTTGTAGGCGCTGAGGGATCAGTTAAATAAACTCTAAATTCTTAATCTTAAAGCAAGGTGAGTATTCTTTCCATGAATTCTTTCTTTGTTTAATATGATTCACATGAGTTTCTTAACAAAGTTTTATAATTGTTTTATTTGATTTGTTTATTGATTTTAATTCTTTTAATATGTGTTAATATAATTTTGGGCTGATTATAATCCATTTTGGTCATTCTTGTTTTATTATTTTAGTTTTTATGTAAGTTTAACAGGTTTATTTATTTTATGTTAGTTACTTGGTTTGTTCATGGTTATTTATTTATGTTGATGTTGATGTTTTGTTCTATTTTCTTTTTGTTAGTTTAGTGTTTATGGTTTCTAACATGCTTATTTAATCTCACATGCTATATCTTTGTTTGATTAAATCTATAAAAATGTAATTTTCTTGATTCTGTGCTAAAGGATGCGTACGCATCATTGAGCATGTGTGTGCATGGTTTCGACCAAAACCCTAATCGGGGATGGTAAAAAAGTTGGTTTTTTGATCCAACCATTGGATTGTGTTGAATTTTGGACTGTCTTGTAGGGCATGTTTTTCCTTTCGAAACGATAGTTTACAGGCCAAAATCGGAGTTAAAACGAATGAGATATCACAAAAATACCGAAACCCTAATAAAATCTTCATTGTATTTTTCAGGAAAACTGGCAGTTTTTTACCCGATTTCGCGTAATAAACTGTACCAAGTGGGCAAGAGCTGGAAAGAGTAGGTTGGATCATCTTGAAGAACAAGGTCTTAGCTAATTTTCACCAAAAGGGCTTGATGATATTAGCTTTGAATTGAAAGATATGAATTTTTCAAGAAAAGACGTTCAGAATTTCTTGGTTTTGCATCACCTCCCTTCCGAGCGCAATATCTCAACGACCGTGGCTCCAAATCAAACTAGGCTAGGACCATTGGAAACTAGGCATCCAAAGCTTTTTGTGCATATAAAATTCAAAGAAAACAAAGCTAGGAAATGCCTCCAAAAAGCCTATTGGAAATTAGACCAGAAATTAGAAAAAGACAAAAAAAAATTGACATGGTTGATGATGTGGTGGATAAGAAGGGAGGCTAGCATTGGTGTAGCAGGATACACTAACACTAGCGGCCACTTTGAAGGGGCGGCTAGCACTAGTGTACTCTGATACACTAATGCTAGCCCCCTATTCCTCACATTCTCCTATAAATCACCCCCCCCCCCCCCCCCATTTTTGGAAAAAATATATAGAGTTTTTTGTAGAAATTTATGCAAAAATTGTGAGAAAAATAGTGGAAAAATAGAGAGAAGTCAGGAAAAAAAAAGGAGAAAAATTCCAAAAAAATTCTCTCTCCCGTCTCTCTCTTAAGGAAACCCTACATAGAAAGCCTCATACTTTCTTCATTGTTGTAATTTTTGTGGGTAAGGTTTTGGGATGGGTTTAGTTCCTTAATAACTAAACCATCCCTCACTTTTTACTATATTGTAATCATCTTTTCATATATATATGAAAAAAATCATTCATTTACTTTGTTGTGTAAATAGTTGCTTTATTTTGTTCTTGTATATATTGTGTTTATCTCTAACTCTTTATTTCAATGTCAATATTGTTGTTGGATATTTTATTGTTGTCATCCCCATCCCCCTTTTACTTTTATTGCACTTGTGTGTGTGTGTGTAATATATCTAGACACTAAAAAAAAAAGATTATTTACTATCTCCTTTAAATGGGGTTTAAACCTCCATTAGAGCACAATATGAGTATGTCTCATGAGAATGGTGATGGCTTTGAACTTCCATTTCTTCATGTTGAAGGATCCATAAGGTTTGAAAGAGATTAAAACCTATTAAAGGGAGAGTTAAAAAAAAAAATCATTTTTAATCAACTTTACAATATTCCAAGTCTTTCTTTTTATATCAATTAAATTTCAAGCCTTTACTTTCTTGTCATTTAAATTCCAAGTCTTTAAATTTCAAGCTCTTTACTTTTCAAGTTTTATTTTTCTGCACCTTATTTTGTTGTTGTCCTTTTATTTTTCTTGTTAATAATGTGCCATAAAGAAACAAATGCTTGCATAAACATTTCCCCACAACCTATTCTAAAAAAATGTTTTCTTTTTTATCATCTCTATCTCTTTCTCTAAAGATAAGGTTTTCAAAACAAGCAAAAAATTTTTTTTTTTCGAAATGTCTTTTTGTTTCCAAAAACCTTTTTCTTAAGTGTTCTTGAAAAAAAAAAAAAAAAGGAAGAGAAAGTTTCAAAAAGAAAAATCTGTTTTTTTAAAAGGGAACTCGAAACTTTTTATAAAAAAAATTAATGCTTTTCAAAACCTTTTTTTTTTTACTGTTAAAAAGCCCATTTTTACACAAAAAAAAAAATGTTTTTTTCAATAAAAATTTGTTCTTTGTCTTTTTTTTTTTTTTTTTTTTTGGAAAACCCTCTTTTATAATAAAAAATATCTGTTTTCAAAACTGTTTTCTGGATAAAAAAAAATCTGTTTTCAAAAATCTGTTTTCAGAATAATAAGAAACTGTTCTAAAAAATCTGCTCTTCTGAAAAAACTGTTTCAGGGAATAAAAATCTGTTTTCTTTCAAAACTTTCTTAATAAACTGTTTCTTATAAAACTGTTTTTTTTATTTTTTTTTTTATAAAAACTGTTTTTACAAAACTGTTTTTTTTAAATTTATTTTATAAACGGAGTTTTTATAAACTGTTTTTTCAGAAACATAAATCTGTTTTTTTTTTTAAATGTTTTTCAAAACTAAAAAATCTGTTTTTTTTAATTGCTTTCCCCATTTTTTTTTAAATCTGTTTTCTAAAAAGGGGCTGAAACATAAAAAAAGGGGGTAAATAAAAAAAAAGTTTTCAAATGTTTTAGAAAAAATGTTTTTCCAAAGAGTTTTCAAAATTTTTCTTTTCAAAAAATGTTTTCAAAGGCATTTCTCAAATATGTCAAAAATGTTTGTTAGGGTCATATTTTCTATGTAATTGGTTAATTTTTTGACAAAACGCATTTGACTTGTAATTGAGTAAATCTAAGTTGGGTTTAATGTATCAAGAAGTATATTGTTCTAACATATCAAGTGTTATCATTAAAGACATGAAGGATGATCCAAGTAACAAGTGAGGAAAAACTGTTTCATTAAGTCTTGACACAAGCTCAACAGATGCTGCTATCAAAGATTAATGGAGAAGCTCAACACGAGCTTGATCTATCGAGATCTACAATTTTAGCAATCTCAGATCTAAAATTCGGCTCATGATGACTTGAATGATTAGAGTTTCTCTTCTTACAACCCTAGTCATATATAAGGTTTATTTTAAAAGTCATCAAAGACGAAAACAAAGACTTATAACTCATATACTCTGTGAGAAGCTACTTCATTTATGTGTGTGGACACAACAAGCTGTGGGAGTCGCCACCTAGTTTTTGCAGTGGTCTAAAAACCATATATATAGCATCCTCTCGAGAAATGACCATTGATCTTACTACTAGAGATATGAGTTCAGAGTTAAGGTACAGTCTTGAGAAGGTATTAGGCACCCAAAACCGCCCAACCCTAAGGTTGGCTTCCTCTCATTGTGTGTTAGGAATGCTATAAGCATATGAGTAATAATTGTTGTAGATTTAGTTAGTTAGTTACAATTCCAAACATGTTAATCACATTTAGCACATGTTGGAATTATTAATGCACATGGAGAATAATATGACCATTAGGATAAGGCCATGTGGGCCAATAGAATAGTTTTGTGGTTCTATAAATAGCTACTTGTATAATCACATTTCCATCATTGAAGAATAAACTAATTTCTTAGTGCATTAGTGCATCTCTCTCTCTTAATCTCTTTCTTTCTCTATGGAGGGTGACTACCTAGAATTAAGACAATTTCCCTACAATTCCCATCAATTCCCCTATAATTCCCTTGGTATCAGAGCCGTCGATCTTGATACGGACGAATGTGACTGAAGAGAACTTTGGAAAGAATTACGGCAAATGGTGAACAAAGTTTCAAAGGATGTCAAGACTTTGTATGAATCTCACAATGATGTTTTAAAGAAGATCAAGGCCTTGGCTGAATCTAACAAGTCCATGAATGAAGAGCTCTCAAGATTGCAAGAGGGTCTCGAGAACATGACAGAAGAGGAGTTACAATATCTTGATTCAATGAAACTCGAAGAACAAATCAAGTTCCAAGAATCTACTGTTATTGTTGCAAGCTGGGATGTTGATTTTTGTGTCAAAGTGGATGATGATATAAATGTACATGCTGCCCTTGAAGTTCAGTCCAAAGAACCAACAAAGAAGGTGATGATGATCTTCCAAGAACCAATTCTTGATGCACCAAGGGAGGCTTCCATTTTGGAGTTTATGATTTAAGAATTGGCAATCCAAGTATTGGTGATCCAAGAATCCAAGATGCCAGCACCAACAATTTTAATGGTTCTAGAATCAAATGAGGTATTGAGGATACAAGAACATTTCAAGGTTCAAAGAACCAATAAGACCTTAAAGATTGAAGAACCATTGAAGGCTCAAGAATTCGAGCAAAGTTTGAAGATCTATGAAGAAGAAACCTTCATGTGCACATGACCGCTTGTCAAAGAGAAATGCATGAATATGGTGATCAAAATGTAACTAAGGTATTGGTCCATCAGAAGATCTCATTTGATGAAAGATGTTATTTCACAACAACACCTAGTGGGCAAGGTGTTTTCAAGGGAAGGGAAATGTTAGGAATGCTATAAGCATATGGATAATAATTGTTGTAGATTTAGTTAGTTAGTTAAAATTCTAAGCAGGTTAATCACATTTAACACATGTTGGAATTATTAATGCACATGAAAAATAATAGGACTATTAGGATAAGGCCATGTGGGCCAATAGAATAGTTTTATGGTTCTTTAAATACCTACTTGTATAATCACATTTCAATCATTGAAGTATAAACCAATTTCTTAGTGCATTAGTGCATCTCTCTCTCTTAATCTCTTTCTTTCTCTATAGAGGGTGACTACCTCAAATTAAGTCAATTTTCCTACAATTCCCATCAATCTCCATTAGGAACCCAGTTTGTCAATTGCAAAAGCTCTCAAATAATGCTTAAGACTCTTGTTCACCACCTTAGTTTGGCCATCTGTTTGGGGGTGATATGCCAATGACATGGCTAATTGAATGCCTTGAAGCTTCATTAGCTCTTGCCAAAAATGAGAAGTAAAAATAGGGTCCCTGTCACTAACAATTGAAGTAGGCATTACATATAACTTGAACACATGTTTCATATAAAGAGCTGCTACTTTAGAAGCAGTATATGGATGAGACAAGGCTACAAAATGAACAAACTTTGTAAACCTGTCCACCGCCATAACCACCTCATTCATCTAAGATTTTGGAAGACCCTCAACAAAATCCATGCTCATAGCCACCCAAGATTTCTATGATATAGGCAAGGGTTGTAGCAAACCTGTTGGATTGCAGGTTTCATGTTTGAGCCTTTAACAAGTATCACACTCCTTAACATACTTCCTAACATCTACCCTTAATACAGGCCAGTAGAAGTTCCTCTAAACCCTATGCAAAGTCTTAAGGAAACTAGAATGACCCCTCAATGGCCCATCATGAACTTGTTGTAAAATGGTTGTCCCCAAATACATTATGCCCTTATAGAACAACAATCCATTCTGCAAAGTGAAGCCCTTAGGACCTTCCCTTGCCTGAAAAGCATCAAAGATAGTCATAATGGAATGGTCATTAACGTAGCTAGCTTTAAGTTGAGCCAACCAACCAGGGGTTGGAAGGAAATCATGCACAAAACACCTTCTTGAGAAGAAGCTCCACCACCAGTAACCTGTCTTGACAAAGCATCAGCCACCACATTTTCCTTACCCTTCTTATATTCCACAATAAAAGCATACCCTAACAACTTGGTAATCCACTTTTGTTGAGCTAGAGTACCAATTTTTTGCTTTAGGATACACTTAAGGCTCTACTGGTCTATCTTCACCAGAAAAGGCTTTCCAACCAGATATGGCCTCCACTTATGCACAGCAATCACCAAGGCCAGCAGTTCCCTCTCATAAGCTGATAAGGCCAAACTCCTGCCCAGGAAAGCTTGGCTATGGAAAGCTATAGGTCTTCCTTCTTGCATTAGTACAGCTCCCAACCCAACTCTTGAAGCATTACACTCAACCACAAGCATCTTATCAAAGTCTGGAAGAGCCAAAACAGGTGGATTGGACATAGCTAACTTGAGATTTTGGAAAGCCAAATCAGCTTCCTCAGTCCAAGTAAAAGAATCCTTCCTTAGAAAAGCAGTCAATGGGGCTGTAATCGGCCCATACCCTCTCACAAATTTCCTATAATACCCTATGAGACCTAAGAATCCCTTTAAAGCCTTAACATCCTTTGGAGTAGGCCATTACTGCATTGCCATAGTTTTCTTAGGGTCTGTTCTTACCCCCTCACCAGAAATCAGATGCCCCAAATACTCAACTTCACCATAAGCAAAAACACACTTGGACTTCTTAGCAAATAATTGTTCCTTGGCTAACACCTCCAACACAGCTCTAAGATGAGAGATATGATCAACCAAGGATTTGCTATAAACTAGAATATCATCAAAGAATACTAAAACAAACCTTCTAAGGAAAGGTTTAAACACTTGATTCATTAGTGACTGAAATGTTGAAGGTGCATTAGTGAGGCCAAATGGCATTACCAGAAATTCATAATGCCCCTTATGAGCCTAAAAGCTGTTTTAGGAATGTCCTCCTCACTCATCCTAATTTGGTGATATCCAAACCTCAAGTCAAGCTTAGAAAACATGCAAACACCATTCAACTCATTAAGTTATTCATCAATAACAGGTATAGGGAATTTATCCTTGACAGTATTCAAGATAAGTACCTTATAATCAATGCACATATGTCATTACCCATTTGCCTTCCTTACCAACAAAACGAGGGAGGCAAAAGTACTACAACTATTCCTTATAGATCCAGCAACCAATAATTCCTTAACTATCTTTTCCATCTCATTTTTTTGGTAAAAATGGTACCTGTATGGCCTTTGGCAGACTGGTTAAACTCCTTCCTTAAGAGTAATGTGATGTTCATGCCCCCTAGAGGGAGGTAGCCCTACTGGAGTGTCAAAAACCTGAGCAAACTCTTGAAGTAAATCTGCCACTTCTAAAGGTAAGGCAACCTGCCCTTCAGCTAAGGAGGGAGTTAAGATGTGAACCAAAAGGCCTTTCTTGATTGAAGCCTTAAAGAATTGATCCCCATCAAGAAGGTGTGAACCAGATTGCTTCATTCCCTACAGCAAAACCTTGTGCCCCTTATGACAGAATTCCATAGTCAAAAACTGAAAATTCCATTGAATATCACCAAGTGTGGTAAGCCACTGAGTTCCCAATACAACATCACACCCCACAAGTGGCAGAACATGAAATTGAATGGAAAATTCCACCCCCCCTGAATGCATATTGGTACCTGATCATAAAACCCTTGAGTCTTCACCACTGCACCATTAGCTACCTTAAATTCCAAGGCCTGAGATTGGTCAACCATCAAATGCTAGAAACTAATGCTGCATCAATAAATCTATAACAATTATTACCCATATGCTTATAGCATTCCTAACATTGTGTCTTAACCTTATTAAAAGCACACTTAATATTGTATCTATACCCACACACGCACTAGTATACATCTAATAATCAACATGGCATCAATCATTCCACAAGACTTAATCATACAACTATCATGACAACCAACCAAAGCCTAACATTCATCTAATCATGCACATCATCACATCACAAACCCTAGCATACATCTAGCATTCATGTTAAACCAACCTAGCATTCATCTAGCATGGCATAACAACTTAGCATTCATGGCATCTCATGTCAACCTAACATCCATCTAATCACATCACAAACCCTAGCACACATCTAGTTATGGCACCATATCCAAGGCAGAAGCATATGATCATTGCAATCAAGGTAGAAATAAAGCAAACAAATCATGTCATCATCCAAAACATTAAGAACACAATTGTATCATCAAACCTAAGCAAGACCATGCATGGACATTGTGAATACATGACTTACCTTTACTTACCTTGCAGCAACTCAGCACCTATGGCATCATGCATAAAAATCTGAATGAATGGCATAGCATCAAAGCAAGAACTTTAAGAGAAAACCCTAATCTAGCATACAATGACAAACAAACATGTGAACCAAAGAAATAGAAATGCAAAAGCATACAAGAAGGTGAAAGCAGAGACATATGATATAAAATAAAAGAAAGAACAGAAGCAGAAAACTCAAAATTAAGATTTTTGGGTACGAGTATGCATGCGCATACACAGGCCTGCGTACGCAAGCCAGTTGTATGCATATGCATACTTTGAGCCTATGTACGCATGCAAGAAGCATGTGCACGCAGACACACTCTAAACCCTAACCTAGAAATGGAAATACAGACAAACACTTGAAAGCTTAAATCTAACAACGTACATGCTTTTAAGACATACAAAAACGTAAACCTAGACTACATAAACATATTAAGGCATAAAACAAGTACAAAAAAAAAAGAAAATAAAAAGAATTAAACTAAAGAAAATAAAAAGAAAAATTTTGAAATGAATACCTTAAAACAAAACTCCTAAGCTTGATTTTTGATTGTTCCCCTCAGTCAAATATATTCACAAATTAATAAAAATGTGATTAGTAATCTTAAACTCGAAGATCAAAGCCAGAAAAGGCCTTAATCAAATAAAATTGAATTAAGGATGCTTTGTGAAAAACTCCTTATTTGATTCATTGTTTCCAGTGAATTTTAGTGTTTTCACACGGGATTTTTGTGTGTTTTGAAAATGTACCATGTATGGCTATTTATATTGTGAAAATAAGGGTTTGGAACGGCTCCCAGGTGATGTGGGATTCGTTCCAAACCTCAGTATTTAATGCTAAAAACTTGCCTTTCATAGGTTTCTGAAACTCTACCTGCGTGTGCAGGCTTGTGCAGACTTGTGCCTGCATATGCAGGCTATAAGGCTGCGTACGCAGGTTCATGCCTGCGTATGCAGGTCAAGGGTTTCCTTTAGCCTTTATTTTCCAAAAATAGATTTTTTACTAATTAAAAAGTTATATTTTCCATTTTAACACCTCTCAAGTCAATTTGTAATCTAATTGGGCCCTAAAACAATCTTGGGTCTTAGAATTTCAGCATCATTGGAGAACGGGGGTTCGAGTCGTAAAAGGTACAAAATGCGGTGTTTACAGTGCGCCTTAGGATTTTGTAACCAAGTGCTTCTTAATCTTCATTGTTTATGAAGTGAAGAACTTTGTAGCACAAAATAATCAATCAAGTTGTTGGAGTTAGATACATACCGGGATCCGTGCAAAAGAATTAGTCATAGATTGGAGATTTGTATAATAAAGGAAAGAAGGCTACTACAATATCAAGTTCAATTGGGTATTGAAACGAAGGTTCAACTGTGGGTTAGTATTTTGGGATAGGCCAGGGTAGTGGTAAGATTCCTCATACTTGTAACCACTTGATTATTGATTAGTGGATTCTTGAGAATGGTGAGTTTAAATTTAACCGGTGGGTTTTTGCCTTGCAAAAAGTTTTCCCCATTTATTAGCAAATCACCGTGTTAATTTAATTTCTGCTGCATATTAGTTATTTAGTGATTTGTTTGTGACTCCATGTTTTGCATGTAATTTGACTTAATTAATCAACTTGGATAACTGAATTAATTAACTGGAGTCAATATGTTTTTAAGCCAACGAGTGGTATCAGAGTGGGCACACCTATGTGATCCATTGACCCTTGTTGTTATGGATCATGGACAATCGTTGATTATACCTTCTTCTTTTTATGATACTAACTATGCATACTGGAAAATACACATGAGAGTTTTTTTGCAATCTTTAGATGAAAAGATATGGCTGGCTATCGAAGTTAGATGGACCAAACATACTGAACCATCAACATCGTGGGATGAAAGCAAGATCAAAGTTGCAAATTTCAATAGTTGAGCATTGAATGTCTTGTTTAGTGCTGTGACTAACGAGGAATTTAAAAAAATCTCATCCATTGAGAGTGCCAAGGAAGCATGGAAAATCCTTCAAAACGCTTATGAAGGTACCAAAGCAGTGAAAGATTCCAAGCTTCAAAGGCTTACCACTAGCTTTGAAGAAATCATAATGGATGATGATTTGACGTTCAATGAATCTATGCTAAGCTCAAGGACATAGTGAATTCAGCATTCAATTTAGGTGAAAAGATTCTAGCACCTAAGATTGTGAGGAAAATCCTCAAATCTCTTCTAGAGTGGTTCTATGCTAAGATCATTGCCATAAAAGAATCAAAGGACGTTGACACCATTCCTTTGACAAAGTTGATTGGGAATCTACAAACCTATAAATTAGGTTTAGTAAGGATTGATAAGGGAAGCAAGAGTAAGAATATAGCTCTAAAAACCAAGAATGATGAAGAAGATGAGTCGTTTGAAGATAAGAACTCAAAGTTTAAATCGTATATTACCAGACAATTCAAAAAGTTCATCAAGAAAAAGTTTGGTTTAGGGCTAAGTTTAGTTTAGGGCCTTATTTTGTACCCTAGGGCATTCGTATGTAAACATGCGTATGCGTACGCATGCTTCAGACCTATGTACACATGCTTTATGCATGTGTATGCATACATGAGCATGCGTACGCATGTTAGGATTCCAGAAACTATGAAAGACAAGTTTTTCTACATTAAAAATGGATTCGGAACGAATCTCACATCATCTGGGAACCGTTCCAAACCCCCATTTTCTCAATATAAAAACCATACATTTGACCTTTTCAAAACACACAAAAAATCCTAAGGAAAAACCTAAGATTCACTAGAAATAATGAATCAATGAGAGAGTTTTTCACGAAACATTCTTAAGTCAATATTCTTCAGATTGAGACCTTTTCTGGTCTTGATTTTTGAGTTTTGAAATTTACTAATCAATTTTGTTTGGTCGTGAATAGATAGACTAAGAGGAACAGTCAAAATCAAGCTTGAAAAGCTTTGTGTTTGAGGTATTGAGTTCTAAACTTTTCCTTTTCTTTTCTTCATTTTAATTCTACCTTTTTTTTTTTATTATTATTGTTTTATTTATGTTTTAATATGTTTAGGTAGCCTTGGGTTTAGTAGCTTTCTGTTTTAAAGCATGTTAGGTTGTTAGATTTATAGTTTTTAAGTTCTGCTTAGTTTTTCTGTGTTTATGTTTCTGGGTTAGGGTTTAAAGGCGTGTATGCATATGTATGCTTTCTACATGCGTACGATACTCAAAGTATGTGTATGCATACAATTAGGCTATGTACGCTGGCCCTATGTATGTGCATGTATACTCGTGTCAAGAAACCCTAATTCAACCTTTTTACTAATGTTTCTTTCTTCTGTTTATACAATATGCTTTTGTTTTGTCTTATTTTATGTTGCTTAATTCTCTGTTTCTCTGTTTATGTGTTTGTTTGTTCTTCACATGTTAGATTAGGGTTTCCTTTCAATTAAATCTTTGATCTGCCATGAACATGCATGTGATATGATCGTGCATTGATGCATAGGTGCTGTGATACAGTAAGGTAAGTGAGGTAAGGCATGCATTCACATGAGCGTGCATTTATCTTGTGCTTTGATGATGGATATGAACATGCTTGGTTGAATGATATGTTTTAATGTTAGGATACCTTTTACATGCCTGTTTGATTCCAACATGCCTATGTTTAAGCCATATATGCTTCTATTTAGATAATATGAATGTTTATTTTTTGCCTTGGATATGACATGATAGATGCAAGGGTTTGGGATGAAATGCCATGTTGTATGCTTAGATGTGTGTGTGTGTGTGAGAGAGTTTAGTATGCAATATTGAACATGTCTTTAATGAGATTAAGACATAAGATACAATGAGTGGAAGCCAACCCACGAGTCGGGTGGGGTTGGGTGCCTAACACCTTCCCATCCCTATACCTAAACTCTGAACCCATACTCTAATAGTAAGATTAGTCTTTCCACATAAGAGTGATATACTTATGGTTCCTAGACCTAATCTAGGTGGCGACTTCATCTTTTCTCCCTCCTCCTTTCCTTTTTTTAAGGAGAAAAAGGCTGCGCCCACACTCGGTCGACTCCCCCGAGCAGGCTCTAAAGCCACCACCTCCTTGGAAGTGGATTCAGTCCCAGATCTTTTAGGCTACTAACATGAGCCCTGGCCTTTGCTAACAGCCTTAAATTGGGAGATTTCCTCGAGTTCCCCCACTTCGCCTCTTTCTCATCTTTCTTCCCCTTCTTTCTCTTCTTTTCCACTTGCCCTTCAAGGGAAATCGGTTGCACCTGGGAAGAGGGACAAGGAGTGGGAGGCTTGGTGGGTGCGTCTACCTCGGATGCCCTGATTGCCGTGGAGGCCTAAAGCATGGCCTTGAGGTCCAATGGTTTATTCTTCTTGATTACCATCCACTTGGGTGTGCCAGCAACTTCTTGGATGGCGCTAATAGTGAGAGTTAAAGGACCCTATTCCGGGATGGTAGAGCTACTTCCTACGGTGAAGTCAAGAAGGACAAAGGCTTTGAAGTCTAAGGCTAATTCCTCAGACACAGTCCTCTTGAACTAGCACCTTTCTTCTCCCTCGAAATATGATGCTTCTTCCACGTCCTCGACCTGATCAAAGCCCTCCTCACCCTCGAATCTGTCTTTTGAGCGAAAGATATTAGCGAGTTGGTGGGCACAAGGCTTTGTTTGAAGGTTGCCTAGAGAAGGAAGAGCAGTAAAACCTTCAACCAGTACGTCGATCAGAGTAAACCGAGGGTCCTTAGCCTTAATAACTTGCTTCGGAGCTTGAAAGCGGTTGGGGATGTGCATGAAGCTGAGGATCACGTGGGCAGCCCGAAGTTGATTATTGGTGTGAACAAAAATTTATGGCCGAAGTATCCTGTTCAAATCATGAGCATTCACCAGGTTCTCGTTGGGAGTGGTTGCTCTCTTGTCTGCCAATAATAAAAAGAGTATGAATAAGAGAAACAAATCAAACATGTTTGTTCGAGGTCTCAAATAAATGAATTCATAGAAACAAAGGAGAAGGAAAGGGGAGGGATCAGAAGCAAAACAAGACAGCAGGCTAGAAGCTCCATTCACTAGATAAGACTCAGGCCCCTATTCCCCAATGATATTGAATTCTAAGACCCAAGGTTCGTTTAGGGCCCAATTAGATGTTAAATTGACTTGAGAAATGTTAAAATGAAAAATATAACTTTTAATGAGTAAATAAATCTATTTTTGAAAAAGTAAACCAAGGAAACCATCGGTATGCGTACACAAGAATTAGCTTGTGCACTTAGCTTTCTACATGTGCATGCAGGCATAATCTTGCGCACGCATAGTGGATTCCAGAAACATAAATAAGAAAAGCTTTCTGCATTAATGTTGAGATTTGGAACGAATCACACATCGTCTAGGAGTCGTTCCAAACCCCTATTTTCACAATACAAGTAGCCTTATATGGTATATTTTCAAAAACACACAGAAATCCCACAGGGAAAACGCTATGATTCACTAGAAATAGTGAATCAAAGAGGGAGTTTTTCACAAAACATCCTCAAGTCAATTTTCTTTTGATTAGGGCATTTTCTGGCTTTGATCTTTGAGTTTAATATTACTAATCACTTTTTTTATTGAATTGTGAATAGATTTGACTAAGGGGAATGGTAAAAAATAAAGCTTGAAGAGCTTTTGTTTGAGGTATTTAGTCTGAACTTTTTTTTTCTTTTTTTTTCTTTTCTTTTCTTTTTTGCACTTTTTTCTTTCTGTTTGCTTTAGTTTATTTGTTGTAATATGCTTTAATATGTTTATATAGTTTAGGTTTATGTAGTTGTATGTTTTAAAAGCATGTTAGGTTGTTAGAATTCATGTTTTGAAACCTTGCTGTGTTTGCTGTGTTTTTAGGGTTTCTAGGCAGAAACCCACGTGCGCATAATCTTGCCTGCGCACACAAGCTTGATTACGTGCACGCAGGGTTGTTCATGCGTGCGCATGAACCAGCCCAAAAACCCTAATTTTATTTCTTCTAATTTTGCTTCTGTTTTGACATGTAATACTTCTATTTAGACTCTTTTCCCTATTTTTATGGTTTTAAGCCTCTGTCTTACATGTTTAATTATTTGTTTTTCTTTCACATGTTAAAATTAGGGTTTATCTTGTGTTGTCTTATTTTAATGCCATGAACACTGTAGACAGGGCATTTTGTACCCCTCACGACTCGGGCCCTGTTCCCCAATGATGCCTAAACTCTAAGGCCCAAGGCCAATTTAGAGCCCAATCAAATATCAAAATGACTTGAGAAGTATTAAAATAGAAAATATAACCTTTCAAATGAGCAAAAATCTATTTTTGAAAATAAAATTACCAAAGTGGCCCTCGGCTCACATACGTGGGCAGCAGCCTGCATACGTGGGCCAAAGCATGTGTACGTAAGCACACTCTTGCATATGCACCTAGGGTTCAAAGACATAAAAAAAAGAAAGTTTTCTGCAATAATGGTTGAGGTTTGGAATGAATCCCACATCGTCTGGGAGCCATTCCAAACCCCATTGTTTCCACTATATAAAGCCTTACATGATACATTTTCAAAACGCATAGAAAATCCTAAGGGAAAACCTAAGATTCACTAGAAAATAGTGAATCAAAAGGAAGTTTTTCACAAAACACCCTCAAGTCATTTTTATCTGATTAGGACCTTTTCTAGCCCCAATCCTTTGAGTTTAAAGTTTCTAATCACTATTTTATTGAATTGTGATAGATTTGACTAAGGGGAACGGTAAAAAATCAAGCTTAAAGAACTTTTTGTTTAAGATATTCCTTAAACCCTTTCTTTTTCTCTTTTACCTTTAATATTTGTTTTAGCCTGTTTTACTGCTTGGTTTATATATATGCATGCTTGTTTAGGTTAGTTTTACAGTTCTTTTATGTTCTAAGCATGTTTGGTTGTTAGAATTAGGTTTTTGTTTCCACTCTATTTCTCTGCAAGTTTGTTTCTAGGTTGGGGTTTTAAACAACTCTGTGCGTGTATGCCACAAGCATCCGTATGCAGGTTAAATCCTGTGTATGTATGATTTGGCCTGCGTATGCTTGCTGTGTCAAGAAACCCTAACTCAGGTTTTTGCTTCGTTTGTTTGTTTCATATGTATTGCCTCTGTTTAAACCCTTTTCACTTGTATACACGTATCTTAGTCTTGGTTTCACATGCTTTATTTGTTGTTTATCTCTCATATGCTAGATTAGGGTTTTCTTTCATTTTGATGCCATAAACATGCATTCACATGTCCATACATGATGCCATTGGTGCTAAGTTGCTGCAAGGTAAGTAAAGGTAGGTCATGTATTGGTATGAACATGCATCTTGTGATGAATATGTTTGTATGACGTTTGATTTTGAGTATGAATGTTTATATGATCTTATGATTGCCATGATTAAGTTGATGTCTTCATTGAGTTGCTGCCTTGTTCTAGATGTATGATATGATAAGGTTTTCACATGTTAGAGGAATGCTAGGGTTTGTATGTATGTATGGTTGGGTTTTTTTTATTGGTTTATAGATAGATAGGTATGTGTTTTGGGATAATGATGCCATGTTGTATTCTTTGATGTATGCAAGTGTGTGTGTGAGTATAGATACAAGTGTTGAACATGTTTTTAATGAGGATAAGATATAAGACACAGGATAAGATATAAGACACAATGATGGGAGGTCAACCTTAGGGTTAGGCTCTCTTAGGTGCCTAACAAATTCCCAGGAATGTACCTAAACTCCGAACCCATATCTTTGGTAGTAAGATCAGTGGTCTTTCCCCGAAAGGATGTTATATATATGATTCCTAGACCATTGCAAAAACTAGGTGGCGACTCCAAAACCCCTTGTGTCCACAAACACGCATTCACATGCTCATACATATTGTCATAGGTGCTGAGCTACTGTAAGGTAAGTGAGGTAAGTCATGCATTAGTATGAACATGCATTTTAGTGTTCTTTAATGCTTGATTTTATGCTTAAGAGTTGGAATACATGTTATGACCTATGTTTGATTGTCATGCCTATTTTTCAACCTTGTTTTTGTTGCTACCTTGTCTGGGATGATATGTTATACCATGATTAGATGAATGCTAGGATGATGTGACATGTACGCTAGATGAATGATAGGGGATGTCATGCTAGATGAATGTTAGGGTCTATGATGTGATGATATGCATGATTTGATGAATGTTAGGCTTTGGTTGACAAGCATGATAGATGTATGGTTAGGGATGATTGATGTCATGTTGTGTGCTTATATGTATGCCAGTGTGTGTGTGAGTTAGATACAATATTGAGTGTGCCTTTAATAGGGTTAAGGCATAAGACACAATGAGAGGAAGCCAACCTTAGGGTTGGGCGGTTTTGGGTGCCTAACACCTTCCCAAAACCATACCTTAACTTTGAACCCATATCTCTAGTAATAAGATCGATGGTCCTTTCTTGAAAGGACACTATATATCTGGTTCCTAGACCATTGCAAAAACTAGGTGACAACTCTCAACAATCTGTTGTGTCCACAACAAGTTTCTACATGTGCGCGCATACCGCTGCCTAGAAACACTAATTTAGATTTCTGCTTTGTTTTCTTTGCTTTTTCACATGTTATGCCTCTGTTTGTTTCCTTTTTTTATATGATTTACTCATTGTTCTATGTTTTTTTTTTTTTTGGTCATTCACATGATTAAATTAGGGTTTATGTTTGGTTGCTTTGTTTTGATGTCATGAACACGCATTCACATGTTCATACATTTATGTCATAGGTGCTGAGATGTAGCAAGGTAAGTGAGGTAAGTCATGCATTCACATAAACACACATGATGTATGTTTAATGATAGAGATAAACATGTTTGTTTGGATGAGTTTTCCTTAATGTATAAATGCAATCACATGTTTACTTGGGCCTTTCTATGCTTGTGTTTCTACCTCGATTAACTGTTTACATGCTTCTACCTTGGATGTGATATGATGCCATGCAAGATGAATGTTAGGAGATGCCATGATAGATGTATGTTAGGGTATGCCATGATAGATGAATGATTAGGTCTTTTTGGGATGATTGATGTCATATTGTATGTTTAGATGTATGCTAGTGTGTGTGTGTGAGTTAGAATGCAATATTGTGTATGCCTTTAATAGGGTTAAGACATAATGAGAGGAAGCCAACCCTAGGGTTGGGTGGTTTTGGGTGCCTAACACCCTCCCCAAACCATACCTAAACTCAGAACCTATATCTCTGGTAGTAAGATCAAAAAGGTCCTTCCTCAAAAGGACGCTATATGTATGGTTCCTAGACCATTGCAAAAACTAGGTGGCGACACTCCGTTGTGTCCACACTCCCCACCTGGCTCCCCATCTCAAACAAGGCAATAAAGCCCGTCATGCCAGTTCTCGAGATGATCAAAAATTCATTGCCGAGGCCCTTGTTGTTCTCGAGAAGACAAGAGATAAGTCTAACTAGAGCGTTCCTCATCCACAAATAGTAGCCAGTGACTTTGCTATCGTCACAACTATAAATCAAATTGATGTTATGGTGGATCAAGTCCACATTCATTTTTTTCATTATGCGGGCTACATTATTAACTATCTTAAAGAGGTTGATGGAACACAGGGAATGGCTTGTTCTAAAAAATAGGAGGAAGTCACGCATCACCCTGTCCATAAGTATCCTCAACCCTCCTTCAATGAAGGTTATCATGGGAATGGCTACAACACTTGTTGGTCTTCTAGTGTAGTGCTTACCTATCTTACAGTGCTCTATGGTGACCTCGGCCGAGATGCCATATTTGTCCTTAAAGGCCTCCCTTTTTTCACCAGTGTCCACTAAACTAGCAAACCTACTCATCCTAGGAAACAAAAAGGGAGAAGAAAAGGAAGAAGCAAGGGAAAAAGGAGGAGAAGATGAGGAAACTCTAGGCACAGAACCTACTCAATTGAGGAGGAAGGTAAAGAAATTTACAAAGGAGGAAAGGCAATGCCACTCTTCGAAAAGACTCTTATGGTTCAGAAGAATGTGTTGGGGGCAAAAAATGAGCTCATTTTCCCTCTTATATAGGGGGAAAAAGAGCGGAAACTTTTCTCCCCCCCCCCCCCCCCCAAATCAAGGTGAAATGAGGATCGTGAAAACCCCATCTCACCGTTAGACGTGGGTAGCAGGTAGCTGCCAGTAGCAGTTAATGTCATGTTGGGAATCCAAAATGTTAGGGAGGTGCACAGGCAGTTGAAGGGACAGGTTGGCATATGGGAGCATTTAAGTCATGTATGACCTTGCAATGTCACCAAAACCACACATTCCTAAGAAAATAGTGAAGTGGGATTTTGGGGGGGCTATTGTGGGGGCTGGGCTGAGGACCACATAGACCCAACAGATGGAGCATCAAGCCGATCAAGGGATATTGAAGACACCGCATTTTATACCCCTTACGACTTGGGCTCCCGTTCCCCAATAATGGTAAAATTCTAAAGTCCAAGGTTGGTTTAGAGGCCCGATTAGATTATAAATTGACTTGAGGAAGATTTTTATGGAAAATATAACTCTTTTATGAATAAAATAAAGCTATTTTTGCAAAATAAAGGCCACAAAAACCTAAGGCTGCGTATGTATACCCATGTATGCGTACGCAGCTAGGGTTCCAGAAGCTATGAAATGCAAGTTTTTCTGCATTAAAGTTGAGGTTTGGAATGAATCTCACATCATTTAGGAGCCGTTCCAAACCCCCATTTTTCAATTATATAACACCTTACATGATATATTTCAAAAACACATAGAAAATGCTAAGGGAAAACATAAGATTCACTGGAAATAGTGAATCAAAGAGAGATTTTTTCACAAAACATCTTCAAGTTAATATTTTCTGATTGGAGCCTTTTCTGGCCTTGATGTTTGAATTTTAAGATAACTAATCACTCTTATATTTGATTGTGAATAGATTTGACTGAGAGAAATGGTCAAAATCAAGCCTAGGAATTTTTGTTTGGACGTAATGTTCTAAGTCTCTTTTTCTTTTATTTGTTTTGATCTTCATCTCCTTGTTTCTTTTGTTTATTTTGGTTATAATATGCTTGTTTAGTTCAGATTTACATAGTTCCCCTATTTTAAAGCATGTCAAGTTGTTAGTTTCTTTAGTTTTTGTTTCTGCGTTTCTGTTTCTGGGTTAGGGTTCTAAGGTGTGTCTACGTGTGCATGCTTTCTGCATGCATACATAGGCTCGAAGTATACATACATATACAACTGGGCTACGTATGCAAGCTTATGTATGTGCACGCATACTCGTGCCTAGAAACCCTAATTAAAGTTTTTCTGCTTCTATTTCTCAAAAAAAAAAAAAAAAATTTCTGCTTTCGCTTTGACCCTCTTTTATGTTTTTGAGTCCCTGTTTCTCTGTTTGATTGTTTGTGTGTCTTTAACATGCTAGATTAGGGTTTCTCGTCAATGAGTTCTTTGTTTTACCATGAATTCGCATTCAAATGTCCATGCATTGATGCATAGGTGCTGAGAAGCAGTAAGGTAAGTGAGGTAAGGAATGTATTCATATGAACATGCATTTATCTTGTGCTTTTGGTGATGGATATGAATATGCTTGGTTGAATGATATGTAGGGATATCTATCACATGTTTATTTTGATCTTGCCATGCCTATGTTTCTGCCATGATTTGTTTGCTGTCTTGGATGTAATGAGATATGAACATGCTAGGGTTTATGATAATATGATGCCATGATAGGTGTATGTTAGGGTTTTGGGAAAATTGATACCATGTTGATTGTTAGATGTATGTTAGCGTGTGTGTGTGAGTATAGAATGCAATGTTGAATATGCTTTTAATGAGATTAAGACGTAAGACACAATAAGTGGAAGCCGACTCGTGGGTCGGGCGATTTTAGGTGTCTAACACTTTCCCAAAACTATACCTAAACTCTAAACCCAATACTCTGGTAATAAGATTAATCCTTCCATGTAAGGGCACTATGTAAATGGTTCCTAGACCTAATATAGGTGGCGACTCCATCTTTTTTCTGCTCCGGTCCACTCGGCCGAGGCGTACTCCCCTTTCTTAGGAGAAAACCGCTGCGCCCACAGAGATTCCCTTGCACACCAAGGAGGGTGAGATGAGCCACCACCATACCGAGGAACATAGGCCAAAGTTGGCAGCCGCGGGAAGACCCCCAAGGAGAAAAGGGGGGAGGTGTGTTGGAGAAGCGTCTATCACCTTTGAATTAAATGCCTTGCACCAACCAGGACAGTAGCATTAATGGAGGAAGTGATGTCTGAGATTCCCTTGCACACCAAGGAGGGTGAGATGAGCCACCACCATACCGAGGAACATAGGCCAAAGTTGGCAGCCGCGGGAAGACCCCCAAGGAGAAAAGGGGGGAGGTGTGTTGGAGAAGCGTCTATCACCTTTGAATTAAATGCCTTGCACCAACCAGGACAGTTGCATTAATGGAGGAAGTGATGTCTGAACGATGTCTGGAAAACTTGTAACTCACCTAGCACTTCCTCCAAAGGAGAGGATGAGACAAAGTATCTGATGAACAACCACCACGCTACAGCTAGAAGGCCAGGATTAAGAGCATACTACTATTAAAGAAAGGTAAAACCCCACTAGATAGGGAGGACAAAAAAAAGTAGAGAGAGAGAGAGAGAGAACTTACTCATACTTGTGTGATTACTAGCTCTGTAACACATTCCTTGGTCAACCGAGGGGGCATTAATACTAGACTCTTCCTTTGCATAATTCTTCTGCCTTCTGCTCCCCCTTTTTATCTCCATGCTGGGCCCACTTTCCCCATTTTAGACTATAGGGCCAGGAATCCACAAGCTGGTCTGCATTTCCCATCTCTAAACAATTAATTGTAGCGAGCTTGTCCCTAAGGCCTAATCTTCTAGCCTTTGGATCCTTGGGAACCATTTCCTGCCCCCCACACCACTAAATGCAAGTTGTGCCTATTCGGCTGTTTCTCATTCTTAAAAATAAAATAAGGATTTGGTTAACGGGTACCCTTAGAGCATTTGTTAATAAACTGTTTTAAGAAAGTTTTAATATCAATTTTATAGGAAATATAAAAACTATTAAAAATCAATTACTTTTTTTCAAAGTTTATAAAAGTATTTCATAAAACAATATTTTTAGGGTATCTGTTAACATTTTCCTTAAAATAATTGTCTTCTAAAAATAAAAATAAAAATAAAATAATAGATGTAGCTCTGTCTTAGAGGTTGTGATATTTTTCAATTAACTCTTCTCAATTATTTATGTTTTTTTTTTCCCTATAAATTTTGGTACAATTGCTTTTTTATTCTTGCTCCTAAAGTTGTGAATAATTAAAAAATAGAGTTCAAATTTGGTAAAGATTGTGTATAAAACTCATGTTTTACACCATCTAATAAGAGATTGTCACATTAATATTTTACTTAAAATTCAATACATCTTACTACACCAATAACATCTCAATAAACTCCCAATTTGATTGGATTTATATATGGGTATTAGAATTGATTAGGTGTGGTTGTGCTTATTCTTAAATATGTGATAAGATGATGTGGCATGTTGGGATTCTAAAAGTAAAATATGAGTTTTACATTACATCCTTACAGAATTTAGGACCCGTTTGGTAGAGCATCTTAGCAACATGTTTTCAGTTTTTAAACAACATTACACGTATTTTTACACACTTTTTCATCCACACATATTTAAAAAAAATACAAGTAACATTACTCAAACTACTCTACTAAACAGATCCTTAATCTCTAAAAAATAATGACAATTTTCTTAATTAATTAAAAAAATTAAAGAAATAATAATTTTTCAATTGTTTCTTAGAAATATAATTTTTTATTCCTAAAAATAGGGAAGAATCGAAACCGTACATAGAATAAAACAATTAAGAATCTTAAAAAAATAATAATAATGATATTGTTTTTTTTTTTTTTTTTTTTTGAGATTTAATAATATTGTTCTCAGTTCTCAGTTGTCAGTTCGAAGTCCAGGTGCACCCTCACTTCACTTGTGAATAATAAGGAGGAAAGATATCCGACAGAAGCCAAAGTTCAGCGCGTGGTGACTACGGAATCGATTTGTTTTAAGGAATTGACTTTTCCAGCACGTGTCTAATGCGTGAAAACCCATCTAATGCCACACAGTTGAGCAGTGCCACTGAAAAGAAACTGTATACAGTGACCCCCGACTGCCAAGATGGACGAAGAAGGTTCATTCTTCAACAAGCTTCTACTATTTAAAGAACCAAGTCCATTCTTACTCCATTTTATACCATTCTCCTATTAATTAATTAATATATTCAATTATGTAACACCAAAATCCTATTTATTACTTTTCAACGCTTAGGCGTAGTATCCAAGTATCCGTCTCAAACCCCAGGGATAAGAGATTGGCTATGTATCGAGATATTTATGAGATTCTCATTTTAAATTTCGAGGTCACTCTCATGAACTTTCACCCTATAAAGCTATAATTATTTGTAGATGCGGTTTGATGCATTTAGAGGTCTAAGGTAAAAATTAATTATCTTGTTTTCGATGTAAAATTATTATTAATTAATATTAATTATGTAAAATTTTTTTATTTTTTAGAAATTTTATAGATAGAAAAAATTTGACAAAATTTTTCATATTTGTTGATGGGTAGATTGATGGTAGTAAGTAAAAGAGTGGTGTAGTTGTAGACTTAGATGAGAACTACTAAAAGTTTGCTTACTAAACTCTTATTATTATTCTTTCTTTTTTTAGAAGTGCAACATTTACAATATTTTTTATAACAAATCTTAGGTTTTAAGTTACTTTTTGTTTTCTATTTGAAAATATCAATATTTTTTTTTTTGCCATCAATAATGGTAACAACTTGCTACTAAGTATTAGTTATAAAAGTGTTGTAAAAATCTGCATATTTGGTATGGGTAGAACAAAGAGACTGCATATTCTTAAAGAATAGTAAGTTACTCTCAAAGAGATGTTATGAAGAAAAATTCTTCTCAACCTTTGAGCGCCCTTCCTTGCAAAGATCTCTTTAAAAAAAATACACATAATTACAATAAAAAATGGTAGAGCTATAAATTTTTTTCAAACAAATTGAATGCTTATTGTAAGAGTGATATTACTAATGGCCACAGATAAAAAGCATTACTCAATTACAATTATACACAAATAATAAAATTATAGTAATTAATAATAATTTAGAAAATTACAGAACAATACACAGATTACTCTCATTAGTCATTACAGACAATCTTTGTAACACGACACGAGACAAAATCGCCGTATGATAATAGTGCTAAAACCGGCTAACTCTTACTAATTAATATTAACACTCCGTACTTTGACCAATACACTATCAAAAATATCAAGGTTACTTTCGGAAATCCGACAAAAAATGGGCTGTCAGTTCGTTACCGTCCCCGAAATAAACCAATGAAATTATGCCACATAACCGCTGTTGGATATATCTCTAGTACCATATTACCTAACTGTCCCTCCCATTTACCAAATATCTCCCGACAACACGTGCTTCCTTTTTTTTTTTTTTTTTATCTTTTAAGAAGATGAAAAATTATTATACTAAGAACGAATCGACGTCAAACTCGCCGAACTCTTCCTCTTCCTGGACCAATTGCTTTCTAGACAACGTGAAATCCGTCAAATTTAACGGCCCGTCAATACCAAACCCGAAAGCATCGACGTCCCCGAAACCAAAGTCATCGAACTCTGACTCTTTCACCTCCTCGACCAAGGGCTTTTTTGACAAAACAAGATTCGTCAAATTTAACGGCACGTCAAAATCTAACCGGAAAACATCGACGTCGCCGAAACCGAGGTCATTGGACGGCGAAGATTCCTCGTAACGGAGAACTGAGATGGGAGATGAGGAAGCCACGTCAGACGAGGCAGGAGAATCGATCTCCTTGCAACTGACACTGTCCACGTCAACAGACGTCTCCGTCATAACGGAGTTAGGGAAATTGGTGACGGCGTTAGGACCCTTGAGCTTAACAGCAGCTTTATCGTACTCAGAAGCAGCTTCCTCCGCCGTATCGAAGGTACCAAGCCAGACCCGTTTTCTCCGGGTCGGGTCTCGGATCTCAGCGGCCCATCGACCCCACGGTCTTTGCCGGACGCCTCTGAACTTTTTCCGGCGAGTTACGGCGGCGGATTCCGGCGATCTCGCCGGTCTCTTCTTGCGTACTTCTTGCTTTGGCAACTGTGAGCTCGAGGGAAGCGATGGGAGCTCGAAGCTGATCTCTCTGACGAGCCGTTTGATTCTCCGTACTGATCTCCGTTCTAGCTCGTCGTCGCTGGAAGAGTCTGTAGCGTAGGGGTCGGTGTGTATGATCCTCACGAGTTTTGAAGGCATGGCTTTTGGGTCAGGGACGAGCTTGCTTGTGGTCACTTTGTGCTCTGAGTATTTCACTCTGGGGGGTTGCGCGTACAGGGTGGATGAGTATGGAGGATCATCGAAACTTATCATGGTACTTGTTGTTGTAGAGAAAAAGCAGCGAAGGTCGAAAAAGCATATAGTTGGGACAAAGAAGAAATAGAGTGAGAAAAAAAAAAAAGAAGCGAAGGCAAAGAGGAAGATTCTTTTATTCTATATATTCCTCTTGGAAGCGAAATTGAAAAAGAAAAAGAGAAAAGACAGTGGTACTGATTGTATATATGGAGTGAGCAATCTTTTTGTAGATATCCCAGCTAGGAAAGGAAATGACTTTGAAATACACAGAGATGGATGGACAAAAAGATTTTTACCACAGAGAGAGAGAGAAGAACCAATATGTAATTATTATGACCCCCAAAAAGCTAATCAGGATATGGGGCTTTTGGCGGGAAAGAGAGGCCCTTGCAGGCTGTGACTAATGGGGGAGAGAGAGTGAGAAGGAAGAAGAAAACGAGAAGAAAGGTGAGTGGGTGAGGCGTATATATAGTACACGGAGAGTGTGAATTTTCAACCTTTTTTTCGTGGGTGGGGGGTTGTGACTTGTGAGTGTGAGCTGGGCTATGAGTCATGGGCCATTAGCAGAGAAATGGAAAATTTGGGGGAAGCTGATTCCAGCTGCCAGTATAGACGTGTCAGAAGCCTTCTTTCTCACTTGTCTATTCTATCAACAACATCACCACTAGGCTAGGCTAGTACTACTTCCCCACAAGCCAGACACTAATAATCTTTTCTTTTCTTTTTTTTTCTTCCCAATAATCGTTTCTAATTGCCTCAAAAGAAAAATAGCTATTGGACCAAAAGAGGGAAAAAAAAAAGAAGTTAAAGAAAAAGAAAGAACAGTATTTTTTTTTAAAAAAAAAAGTAAACGTTTTCTGGAAACAAATTTTGGATTTAAAATAAAATATGTGATTTTGGCAACAAAAGTAGTTGAGAAAACGTGGTCATAATTTCGGCGGGTGTTTGATTTTTTCTTTTTCTTTTTCTTTTTTTCCCAGTTTGAATGGCTACGCATCTTGTACAGTACGAGGGCTTTTTTTGTTTTTTTACGTTCAACATGTTCCCTAATTTCCGTTTGTGCGGACTGGGCTAGTAGAGTTTAGTAATGACTTTTCTAATTCATCAGAAAAAATAAATAAAGTAATGACTTTTCTAAATCTTATGTCTTTTTATTGGAAGAATTTTGATTAATTAAGCCGCCAATGTGCACTAAGTAATTCTAATTGACAAGTCTATTGAATTGTGGAAATCTTAGATTTGAAAGGAATTATTGTTGTGAATAATTCTATATAAGTTTTAACAACAAATGAAAATCAAATGAATAAGAGGGCACAAGTTCTTATCATTGATACGATGATCATTGTATAAGTATCTTATAAGGGAGAAGGTAAATATTAAGTTTCTAGTTTTTATCATTAATATGATGGTCATTGTATGAGTACAAGTTTTTACAAGGTAAAAGGTAAAAATTAAGTTTCAAGTTTTTAAGGAAAAGTTTTATACACATATGTATGGTCAAGATTTGTAGCCCTAGCCCAAACCTAAAAGAGATGAGACGTGAGCCCAATAAACCCAATACAATAAAATTTGTAGAGAGTAGGTAAAAGAATTAGATTGTTTGTGAAATCTACAACAGTTAATCAATGTTTTATTAAAAGAACAAGTATGAAAACACTTTGAACTTGAATAAATTTAAGTCCGAGGAGACAAATTGTACTTAGAATGACTAAGATTGCTCTTGGAGTTACAGTAGATTTTTCTTCTTCTTCTTTTTCTCTTTTTTCTCGATCCCCCTTCATTAGAGGCCTCTTCCATTTATATAGCTTCCTTCTAAACCATCTTCATCTTACTTGTTCTTCATCTAAGTATTCACTTGAATACATGTCACATCAAGTATCTTCTTTAGTCCTCCATGAGTGGTAGTAGTTAAGATTGCACTATTCAGGGGTCTTCTCCACATAAATGCAGTTAGAAAAGTTGCTGCAGTGCATTAAACACGGTGGTAGCAACTTTTTCTCTAGATATTTCTCTATTTCTATCATCTTCATACATGCAAGGAGTTCATCCTTATAGTTGGATCCTCCTGGAAGTTCACCTAAACTGCCTAAATATTTACTTGACCGATATTCTTCAAGTCCAAGGAGGGTATACTCCTCGGACTATACTCCCTTACCCTTTCCTAACGTGATTCTCCATCATAGGGCATTTCTCAATCCTTTACCCCTCCTCGGAAATACTTATATCTTCAAATGGGGTCTGAGGCCCAACATACGTGCTTGGACTTTCACCCCCACAACATATAAATAGATTTAATCGTAATAAAATTTCTATCTCGAACTAAAAAAGCAGTAAAACACTTTTTTTATTTTTTCCGATATACAAACAATGAAACACATAATTTGATTATTATATTGGTCAAGTTGAAGCTAATAATGAGTGGATTAAGGTGATGATGTACAGTAAATACGAAATTTCACAGTTGATGTGAATAAGTGAATTTTATGACAATAATTAATAATTTATTTGAAGAAAATTTTAACATTATTTTTATAAAAAAATCTGTTAAAATATTAAAAAAAAAGTTTCATAAAAACTTTTTTTAAATAAATTTTTAACCATTTTCATCTATCACCATCTCTCAATAATTAATAACACACTACCGTCAAAACCGACCAAGCAATTAGTAAATAAGAGTAGTAGAAAACGTGAATGGACTTTTTCTTCTGGTCTGACCGGAACTGACACGTTGGAGGACTTGGAATTCACTTTGTTTTTTTTTTTTCTTTTTTTTTCTCACCAACAAGTAGCTTTGCTACTAATTGTCTCAAAAAGCATGCTGATACATACAGCCATGCCCTGTCCACGTCAACATGCTCGGGAGTTGTGAATTGTTGTGAGACTCGCAGCCACGCACCACCTTCGCTTCTTGTGCCCAATCGATTGCTCCACATTACACAATTTGACCCAAGTTTCTCAACTACGACCAGACCTTCCAATTCCTTTTCTTTTTGTTTTATTATAGTGTTCCAAATTCCAATTCCTTTTCTTTTTGTTTTATTATAGTGTTCCAAATTCCAATTCCTTTTCTTTTTGTTTTATTATAGTGTTCCAAATTCCAATTCTAATTCCAATGTTTTTACTTCAATCCGCGAGCCTAAATTTGACTCATGTAATTTCAAATTCACAAAAACTTAATTAAATTCTTGTGGTTATTTTTATTTAATTTTTGTTTTCATTATAGGTACACGCTTGGATCAATAAATTATCACCCAATAGTTTTAAGATCAATTAATGCCCAATCGATTGCTCCACATTACACAATTTGACCCAAGTTTCTCAACTACGACCAGACCTTCCAATTCCTTTTCTTTTTGTTTTATTATAGTGTTCCAAATTCCAATTCTAATTCCAATGTTTTCACTTCAATCCGCGAGCCTAAATTTGACTCATGTAATTTCAAATTCACAAAAACTTAATTAAATTCTTGTGGTTATTTTTATTTAATTTTTGTTTTCATTATAGGTAGACGCTTGGATCAATAAATTATCACCCAATAGTTTTAAGATCAATTAACATATCTTAATATTTTCAAATTTCAACAACAAAAATATTCAAAATTCAAATATTTATTCTATTTATGATTTATCAACATGTAAAATCAATAAATTACAGAATAGGAGCTTACATGATAATCTAATACTTAAAACAATTTTATGTATTATTCATAGTTATTATTGGAATCTAGTTTTCTCTTCTCTACCATCTACCTATTTCACCAAATGAAGATGGCTACTACCCTAAACCACTCTTCCAAAAAGTTAAGGTGTTACTGTGACACCATTGCTTACACTTTTTGTTTTGTTTTTCATCCGTTTTGAGTTATATGAGCTGTACAATCTGTTGAGAAATAATGCACTAGGCTACTAGCCGTTGCTTATTAGACTATTAGCACAAAAAATTAACAATTCTTTAGACAATATACCACAAAAGGTCAACATAACTCAGAAAATTTAAGAGTGTTTGGTATGTAATTCCAAACAACAGTTTTAAGTGTTTAAACACTGAACACTGAAAACTGTGATTTTAAAAAAAATAACGTATTTAGTAAGGATGTTTTTTTAGGAGTGTTAAAGTTACGTTACCCATTTTAGGGTGTTTAAGCATTGAATTTGAAAAACTCTTCTTACCAGTTTTTAGATTTCAAGCAACGTTACTCAATAGTACTTTCGTAAATATTTTGAAAAATATGGGGCTTACTTGATTAGACAACACAAAAAGCTTTCTTCTTCCGTTCCAACTAGGAGGCCCATTTGTTAGCTTTTTTTTTTTTTAAAAAAAAAAAAAAAAAAAAAAAACACATACTAAACACATAATTATATTTTTTTACCTACTGAAACATGTTATTTGAAACATAACACCAAACACATTTTCTACTTTATGAATACTGTAAACACGTGTTTTCACAACAGTTTTTAATCTACAATTTTCACATCATTTTAAACAACAACACTAAGAATTTCTAACCAAACAGGTCCTAGGACTACAATCCTTTTGTATCAAAACTTATTAACTTAATCACAACTTTTTGTGTCACAATTTTGATACATAAAAAAAGTAATAAATATAGATAAAACTGTAAAAGTAACAAACAACTAATCACAATTTATCACTTAAAATAATTGTGAAAAGGATTAATAAATTTTATGATCTTAAAATAAAATATCAAATAATTCTAAAATCACGCAGTTCATCACAACCGTCCTACGCGACATATCGGTTGACACACTTTTACATGGACCTGCAATAGCTTAGCAGCAAATCTATACAAAAATATGTGGTTGTAGAATTATTTGTGTATATCTCTTTTCTTCGGTGAGGACTTCATGGTCCTCGTAGCTTGACATAGTAATTTCCTTCTGACACCTGTGAATGTGATACGAGAAAATTAAGAAGACGGCAGAAAAAAACAAAAATGTATAAAAAAAGAAAAAGAAAAAAGAAACAGAGGAAGTGAGGAACATTACAAAATGAAAGGGGGTCTACATCGTACAGGGTTATAAATAATGAAGCCATTCAAAGATTAATAATAATAATAATAAAAGATTGATAAAAAAAAAAAAAAAAAAGTTGGTTGGTTTTGGCTTGAAGGGTACGCAAAGGTAATGATCCCCAACAGTCAATCAGCATGTGGGTAATCATTATTCATTCATGTATTAAGAGAGTTGGAGAGTGTGACTGTGACCCCCTCATCGCTTCTCTACCAAGCGATAACACTTTAAATTCTTTGTTCCATGTTCATATAATAACCAGTTCCTTTTTGGCTAACTCAAAGCATATAATTATAGTGAATTTTCCAACAGTTCTAGTCCTCTCCTTTACTACATCAGGCCCCAAACCAAATATATACATAATTTGGCATCAGATTAATTTACAATTTTTTTTTTTTAGTTTATGGGGTTAAAAGTGATACTCCCTCGTTGGATAATAATGTTAATAAGTTTTCAGACTTTTTTTTTTTTTTTAATTATCAAACCAAAACACTAATAAATTTTTAGAATAATATTATAATTTTTACAAATTTTATTACATTATCTTTCAATATGCTAATTTTTTAAACACAAAAAAAAAAGAAGTATTTCGACATTTTTTTTTGGTAAATATATTATCGATGTGATGTGAGTCATGTGACATTAATCACATCAATTATAAGTCATTTAAAAGCAAAATTAATAATTTCTAAAGTTCTTTTCTTTTATTTAAGGACAAACTTTTGATATAATCTTTAGTTACAGCATATTTGATTTTTCACTTAAATTCAAACGCATTATTGTATTAATCAATTAAGAACAAAAAATGTTATTTTTTTAAGGACAATTAAAATTAAATAACCATATATAAGTTTTATGATTTTATTCTTCCCTAAGAATACTAGAATTTTATAGGAGGAATAATGCCTACTTATTGCCTAGTGTTCAAAGTTCAAAGTTTAAATCATCATAATGAGGAAGGGTTTAAAAAAAAACTAGATAAAGAGGCCATCCAGAAACTTCACAAAGATCATGAGCCAAAAGCCTCTAGGAAAATTAATTAGTGGATGATGTCGTTTTCCAATTTTGATATTTGAAGCCTGCCCGACATTTAATAATAAATGGCACTGCTGAGATTCCATGTTATATGCAACTGTTGCAGCAGATACATATATAAACATGCTTACTGATATAACAATGACCTATCACAATTTTTTTTTTTGGAGAATCAGACCTATCACAAATTTGGGGATTGCTTAAATTAAAACCTACCTTAGTTGGACCGTCTCCATCACATTGCCGTTCTCTTAATTGGTAATCACATGCGCAGAATATTCAGGTCCCATGTCAATGCGCATGACTTTTTTTTTACATTTACTTTGTGATCTTCATTTTTTTTCTTTAATTATAAATGAAATTCGCATCTGAGTATTTAGAAAAGTACCCACAATTCTGCTTTACAATTATTTAGCAAAAGTAGAAGTATCCACTCCTTGGTTCTAAAATAAAAGGTCAAGCATTAAGAAAGCAAAGCCAACTTTGAATTTACTATCATATTATTTATTCTTCTTCCACAACATTACTTTTTGGTACCATTTTGAGCTTAGACATTATATACAATTTGTTAGAAATACAGTGTTGACAAATTGAAATTAGTTGATTTAAATAAGTCATTGTATCCTTTGAATGAAGAAAAACATATTAATTAAGCTCGAGCTTGTTTAAAATGAAAAATGACATATAATCCAACTTGATAATGAACATGAACTTGACTTATGCTAAAATTAAACTCATATCTTGAACTTTAAACAAAATCAAACAAACACAATCTTGTAGCTCAGCTTAGTGTCGCAACAGAAACACTGCAAAAACCTATGGCATAGTGGAAATTGATAAACTTCCTCAACAGTTACAATGGTCCACACAAAAATCTTGCACAACTTAAGCTAAATTAAATAACAAAAACAAAAACAGAGCGATAAACTTCCTCAATGGTTATAAGGGTCTACAAAAAGCTCTTGCACAACTTAAGCTAAATAAATAAAAGAAAAACAGAAACAAAAACAAAGAAAGAGCCAATGTAACCGTGCAGTATTTTAAATGGAAATAAACACTGTTTCAACTTTCAACAGAATTTAACACTTAGATACAATGTCTGAACTGAGCATAGCAGTATCATGCCGGATTCAGTCCCTAATACAAAGCAAGAATTGAAACTTGGAGGAATTGTACCCATAAAACATTATTTCTTAATCAATCAAATGAGTTGTAGATCAACAAGCAAATCATTCACTTTGACAACAACATGATAACATTACATTACAGTTACCCAATCTCCAATGTCTTCAAATAAATATTCACAAGATGACAACAGAGTTCCTTGCCAAATATTGAGTTCTTGGTGAAAGAAGAATAAGGAGATTTCATTCTCAATATTTCCATTCTTTTACCTGACGGGAGATGAGAGAACCATGGATTCACATCTGCTATTAGATGCCGGGGGGTTTTCATCTGCCATCATCCCATGGCATACTTCTGCGTCCAGCTGCGAGCAGTGGCTTCATACTTGGCCCTGTCGGTCTTGTACATGTGAGCAATTTCAGGGACAAGTGGATCATCAGGGTTGGGATCCGTCAAAAGAGAGCATATGGACAGCAGCACCTAAATGCAGGAAGTATGAAAGACTCGATGAAAAAATATTTTTATTAATGACTGAAAACTCGTAAGTATAAATCAAAAGTTTATACAATACTGCAAGCGGATTTAAAAATGCATAAATGTTGAAGTTATGATAATTCAAGTATAAATGGCCCATCACTAGAGCTATAATCTTTCAGGTCAAACTCTAGATGGTTCATAATTCAAGTAACAATGGCTCATTACTAGAGTTCACCATTCGGATTAAGTCTAGAGCAGCTCACAAGCCACATCATAAGATAACCATCAACCCATCACTCTCATTTTCATCAAATCTTCAAATATGTAGTGTCAAACCATAAATATTTATAGTCCCAAACACACCCCCCCCCCCCCCCCCCGCGGCCCAACCAAAAATAATTGTTGCTTTATTTTTTTTGGTGGGGGAGGGGGAGGGGGGCGCGGTGTGGTGTGGATTTCATTTAAGGCTTATGGGGGAATGTTAGGGAGATAACGCATTGGGAAGACTCCAATTGAGGCCTTTACATAACATATTGAGACAACAATTAATCCAAAAACTAAAACCTAAGAGTTTAGGCCCAATTATGCACCATTTATACCCCAAATTCTTTAATTTCTCTTCCATGCGGGACTTCCACTCAAACATATACACCCACAATCCCCCTCATGTGTGAGTCATTGCTTCTCTATGAGCTTCAAGATCTCTTTATAGGCCACAAACTCCTCAGCTTTTTACATAACCAGGTTCTTAATAAATGAAATAAAGAGGGGAGAAAAAAAGCCGGGGGTGGGGGGCGCGGGGTGGGTTAGCTTATATAACTTTGTAGAACCTCCATGGAAACAAGTATCAATTCTGCACACTCATCCATGGGAACCTTGCACATCCCTGTCCATGAGAACCATGTGTTGCACCATTCTTCTTTGATCTAGCACCATTGACAATACTACTTTGTTGGGCCTTCTAAAGATCATTTGTGCGGGCTTGCTTTGCGATGCACACTTATAGCTCTAAGTATGGACATGTTGTCCCTACTCCAATTGTGAAAGGAACCGCTATCATCCACTTCTATGACCTCGCTATACACTACCAAAAGCTCTAATACCACCCCTTTCTTTCTTTTTTCTTTTTCTTTTTTTTTTCTTTTTTTTTTTTTGTGATAAATAACGAATGTTCATTAATCAAAATACCCAGGTACGCTGGAAGTGTACATGGATAGGAGTACATCAAGCTCATAAATTACAATGATCAAGCAAATCTAAAAGATTAGAACATGAAAAAGAATTAAAAACAGAATTCCAATCAAGCAAAAGAGTGGAGGAGGAAAGATTTAATCTTAAGAATCAACCGTTCCTTTCCCTCAAAGCATTTACTGTTCCTTTCTCGCCATGTACACATAAAACACAATTTGGGACAGCCCTCCACAAGTCTATGTTACGATGTCTACCAAAAGAGCCTTGCCAAGCTGTAAATAAATCCATAATACTTTGTGGCATAACCCGCACCAAAAAGGGCCCACACCATAGACATAGCTCAAAAGCAATGGGTCAACGAAGAAGAAGATGATTTACCGATTCCCCGCTCCTTTTACACATATAACACCAAGCCATGACAGGGACACCCTTATTCCATAATCTATCAAGAGTCAAAATCTTACCTAAAGCAGCGGTCCATGAAAAGAAAGCAACTCTAGGAGGGATCTTTGAGCGCCACATAGGTTTCCAAGGAAAAATTGTGTCGGGTCGAGAAGAGATATAAGTAGTATTCACTAACCTTAAAACCCTTATTCTTTGTCGACTTCCAACAAATTTTGTCATGCCCCTCACCAGTAAGAGGCATAGAATGAATAAGGTCCCAAAAAGAATCTAAATGTTCCAACTCCCAATCTTAGGGCTCTCTAAAAAATTGAAGATCCCAATGAAGCCTCTGATTAGGAAAAGACATCTCTAATACCACTTGTTACGAAGATAACACTTAAGGGTGATTCCAATTGAAGACTTAATACAACATATTGGGATACCGCTTAACCCAAAAGGTTAAACCTACGAGTTTGGACTCAATTATGTTATATTAGTATCTCAAGTTTTTTACTTTTTCTTTATATGGACTTCATCACACATGTATACTCAACATGCAACTAAATCAATGAATGTTTGACTTTCTAACTTAAGGGTACTAATTTGTCATTAAGTAATTCTAGCACCTTCCAACGCCATGGCCACTTCTTTTCACAAATATCCCTTCAAATTTCTTTTTTCATGTGAGAAGTGAGAGGGAAAAAAGGCCTTTGATAAAACCCAGATGTGTGACCCTATACGCAAGAAGATGCATCTAGTGGTCCACCATTTGAGCTACCCATGTAGTTTGAGGAACCACCAAACTCTTCAAAATTCAATTTCCTGATCTTCAACCATCACTAAGGAGGTGGTCTGCATTTTGACTCACAATTAACAAGACTGCTTAAGCCTCAGCAAACACAAGCTTGTCAGTAGTTTGAGGAGCTTTATTAGAATCATCTAGATATTCAATTCCCATACCAACATAACAAGAACATTCATATACTGAGAAAAGGCACAGCTTCATTCAAGCAAGCAGACACAAGCTCATATCGGAACCCAACCTAGTTAATAATGTGACCATCAATTCACTAATGTACTAAAAAACAGTACTTATATATTAAAATAATTACTAAAAAAAAGCAGCCTTCTTTTTGATGACCAAAAAAAAAAAAAAAAAAGACAGCAGCCTTGTAAACATGTGAAACAATTGACGACATGGAAAAAAAATGCCTTTCATTCTCATAACTTTATTACAAGGTGTGAATAGTAATTATTCCAACAGATATTTGTTTAATTTCCAATATTGATGTGGTAATCTGGAAGCATAATGCAACATGAATCTAATAGCCATGAAATTGATCAAAATTAGAAAGTGTATTGCAAAACGATATCAAGTTGTTATTCCATCAAACACCTTATAATCATGCATAACAGCATAAAATCAGACCAATAATGAGGTAATGAAAATATAAACTATAAAAAGAGGGAAACAGTTCAAAGAAACCTTTGAAATGGTTAGTGCTGGGCTCCACTGTTCTTTAAGAATATCCAGACATATGCTTCCATTGCTATTAATGTTTGGGTGGAATACCTTAGTCCTGAATGCAACCTGAAGTAAATAACAAGGTTAGTATTCTCAATTTCTATTATACCAAACACAAGATAACCACACACAAAAAAAAAAAAAAAACTCAAGACAAGGCAATATTAAACTACCACCAAGGCAGCGCCACTTAATAATAAAAATAGGCTACTATAATTGAAGTGTCAACCATTAGAATATAAGCTTCATGTAAAATTTGCATACAAATTCAATAACATGTTTTGTTTAGAGAAGCATCACAATATGCACTTCACATCAACAAAACTCCATGTCACTTTGTAGAATTTATGAAATACAGACCCTAAGGGCACGTTTGGTACACTATAGTGCTGATTACAATGTAATAGGAATAAGTATTACAAGGAATGAAGAAAGTTGCGAAGGAATAATTATTCCTATTCATCAGTTTAGTGATAACACATAATAAGGTGGCGGAATGGCATCATATTTTGGTCAATTTCATAAAATACCCTTTTTAAAGAGACTATATGTTTACACTTTTTGTGATAATTGTTTAGCATTCCATTATGTATAAATTTAATATATGTATATAATGTTATTGTTGAATGCCCAAAATTAATATCTCCATGGTGAGAATCAAAGTTAAAATGGTAAACGACAAAGCTATAGAAGCAAACTTATCACCAAAGAATGACTCTTTTGAAATAGTACTTAGAGAATTACAGCAAAGTAAACTAGAGAGAAAAGAAAACGAAAAGGGAGGAGAGAGAGAGAGAGAGAGAGTACATGAAGAGCAGAGAGAGAAACAACGAGGAGAGGGAGTGTATGGGAAAAGCATTGTGTCAGTACTTTTGGGAATTTTGGGGTTTTTATTTTTTATGGTCATTACTAGTTAAAAGAATAGCAATTACGACCTATTTGGTAAGAAATAATTATTCCGCATTTTATAGAATAAGTATTCCAAATGAATAGCCATTACTTGTAATAAAAACACAACCAAACAACTGAACGGTTACACCTATGGACTAGCTATTGCATTATGATGTCTATTACAGTGTACCAAACGTACCATAATCACAACAATTACGCAAAACCCCAATCGTTAACTTTGATGTGAAGACTTGAATATCTTACGCTTACTTCTTACAAAAAAGCTAACAATATAAGTTTAAAAAACACCATATATTTTTTACACTTAAGATTTCTAATTCTTTCAATTTGTCTTACAAATAGACAGTGCTTATGTACCTTTAGATAGACATGTATCAAATACACAAGTGGAAACATGATTTGACCACTAAGCACAAGACGAAAGATGCATTTAACGAGGAAAACTAATGGCCAATATATACCGCTCAAACATTAGCAAAAGTTTAATTATCTCCAAACTTTATGCTTACTGAAATTGCTTATGATTAGTAAGATACCCAAATTTTGATTTTAAAATAATGATTAAGTTCAGCAGCTAAATAGCAATTTTAAAAACCTCATATTTTCAAGTAATAGCAGATCTTTGATAAAACACCATGTAAATGAGAAGCCAAAAAATAGATGCACAAAATTTTGAGGAACAAGGCTACAAAGCGTATAAACATGATAGGTAAGTCTTGGATGATATGGACGTGTTACAAGATCGACACAACCTCTAATGGGGAGCATCCCTATAATAGATATGCATTAAAAGACAAGGACTCATACATTATACTTGCTAACAAATCAAATATGAAACTGATATTTTGTGATCTGTTTTGTGGATTTATAATGTGTTAAGAAGCATCCTCTTTATTGTTTTACAAATATAATAGCACCTTAAGTGGAACTCAGCTTCTCTCATATTTATTAGTTTCCACTTTCCACCAGAGTATCATGTCATTAACAACATTCTACTGAACACAGATCTTTCATGTTATTCTTCAAGTCAGAAAACTATGTCATCTGTCTCTCCCTTCTAACAATCCCCTTTCCCTCTCTTGGTTAGGGCATTTGGTTCAACCTTTTGATCCCCATTTTCTGGACCCTGAATCCAGTGTTGATGCTTATCGCCAGTCAGCAAGAGATTTCTATGGCAGTTCTCCATTTACTCTCTCCCATTAATGTTCCACCACATACGGATACATTGTATATATGGAAAAACGCCACTAATTTCCCAAGCACTAATGTCAGGATAGATTTCATTTACCCCCAATAATCCTAACTCTGTTGCACCTGAAGACACATGAATCAAAATAATACTCATAAACCACTATGGTGAATCCCAAATTTTGATCAAACCCAAAAGTTCTACAACAACCCAAACTACATTTGATAAGGATTTAGATTATTCACTTTCCCATCATCTTCACGCTATAAACTTCAATGGTATTGATCTATAAACCCAGCAAAACTAATACACAGCTACAAGATAATGATTTCCACCGACAACAACATACAAAAGAATCGAACTCTCAAGTGAAATGAACCTCGAGGTTCAGTTTCACTGCAGGAAGCCAATTTATTATGTACCAAAGCTTCTAAACAACAACAACAACAACAACTTTAAGTAATTATTCAATGTGAAGGGAACATAATTGTACTCCAATAACCACTCGATACGCATTAAATTTTGAAGCTAGCCACGAACCCTATCCCCTATTTCCGTATATTGCAAGCAATTGAAAATAGTACTATACAAAGAGGACGACCCCATTAAATGCAATAAACAAGGACGAATAAATAATAATGACAAAAAAACTACCTTTGGAGGCTTGAATGGATAATCAGGAGGAAAATGAATAGAAACTAGAAATACACCTCCAGCATAAGGACTATCAGCAGGTCCCATGATGGTGGCTTGCCAATGGAACATGTCCTCAGCCACAGGTCCTACAGTACAGTAACACACAAATACACAACACCCTCTTTCAATTTACTAATCGTATCAAAATTCAAACATCTGGGTCACACATATTATGAGCCAAGATACTTCAAAACCAACAAATCAAAAGTTACCAGCGCTGCAAGAGGTAGGTGGGTCTTTCTGTAAATCCTTGAGCTCCTTCAAGATCCGTTTCGAAGCCATAACTTTTTTGTTTTTCTAAGACTCAAAAACAAACCTTGAAACCAACAATAAACAAAACAATCAGATAGAGTTTTCATGAAAAAAAAAAAAAAAAAAACAAAAACAGTAACAGATATTCAGAGAAAATTTAGTAAAGTTTTGATTTTGATGATCGAAACAAACACCCAGTTAGATCTGCTTACCTGAAAGGGAACCACAACTAGGAAATGGAATCAAGATTCAGAAGGGTGCGATTGTGATTTTTTACTATTACTATTATAGAGTCACGGAAAGAGAGAGAGAGAGAGAGAGAAAGAAAAAGAGGTGCGTCTAGAAATTTCTGTCTTTTAAAAATGTAGTAAAGCATTTAGCGTGGAATCAACGTCCTTGTTTTTTCCAAATTTTTTATTACTCAACTAAGAAAGATAAGGGAAAATTCTTTCTTTGTCGGAACAATGATTTTTATCTGATTTTGGTTCCTTTTTGTTTTGTGTTTTTTTTTGCAATATCGTCCTTGTCATTTTTTACTTTTATTCTTAATGCCCCACCTTATCTCTTTCCCTTTCATTTATGTCCGTGCATGTGGTATCATATATTCGTATGGGGTCCATGTTCATTTATATTCTTTGCTGCTTGATTGCTTCTTCTTCCATTATTGGCCACTAATCAATTAAGAATTAATAACTTACCATAATAGATAGTTGTTCTTTGGTCATTAAACATCAATTAATAAAAGACCAAGTAGCATTACTTTTTATCAAAGTTTAATAAGATAGCCATCCATAATATTTTTCATCATATTTTGCATGTTAGATTTGGTCATAAAAAGACTAAGTAGCATTACTTTTTATCATAGTTTAATAAGATAGCCATCCAAAACAGTTTTCATCATATTTTGCATATTGTTTATCCAAAAATTATATTTTGCATATTAGATTTGGTCATAAAATAATGCTGGTTTTGAGTCTGGATTGTTTACCTCTGTGGCCTACACAACACAATATGTTCACCAGCCAAAATGGGTCCACAAGAAAGTCACAGGAAAGTTCCCTGATTGAAGATCATTAATTAATTAATTCACAATGTTTAAAAATAAAATATTACAACAAATCATGAATTGAAAAACCCAAAACTAAAATGAGAGTAAGAACTCAATGACTAAGAAAAATGGCACAACTGGAAAGATTCACACTGTACCAAGTCATACATGCAAGAAAGGTTTTAATAACACTTGGGGGGAAAACCTCACTAGGCATGTACAAAAATAAAATGTTCAATTCTGCATTAGATGAATTCTTCACAATTGTAACTTGAAACTTGGCAAGCATACACCAACAATGGTTTTAGGCAATCATGGAGTCTGCACATTTGAGTCCTTGGATTTGTTCTCTTCAGAAGATGGCCGGTTCTCTGAGTCTGATTGCCGGATTTCTTCAATCATTCTAACAACTTCATCCATGGTAGGTCTCAAGTCTGGCACCTTTGCCACACAGGACATGGCAATTTGCAACATCTGCACCATTTCTTCTTCAATGTTTTGGTACCTCATCAACTCAACATCAAAAACCTCGGCTGTCCATTCCTCCCTAACAACAGACTGGACCCATCTTGGGAGATCAACCAAATCATCACGTCCCGGTGATTGGAGAGGAGCTTTTCCAGTCAGCATCTCAAGGAGGAGCACACCGAAGCTGTACACATCTGATTTATGAGTGTGCTTACGGGTTTCAATCACCTCGGGAGCACGATAACCTGCACTCCGTGAAGGAGTGGCAGGAACATTCATAAGAGGGGTTAGGCCAAAATCGGAAATGGATCCTTCAAGATCCTGGTTGAGGAGGACATTTGAGGACTTGATATTTCCATGAGTGAATTTCGGACCACCCATAGAATGGATGTGGGCGATTCCTCTTGCAGTTCCAAGGGAGATCTTTACTCTGGTGTCCCAGTCCAATGGAGTCCTTCCAGCTGCCCTGTTTCCTGTTATACAATTGAAATTGAGTGCAAAGTGACAAGTGAATTAGTTACTTGATAGAGCAGGACTCCACATCATGGGGAGTTAGATTATAGATGGATAGATATAAGATTATCCAAAAGGAGTTAATTCACAGATGAATAGGGGCGTATCTCATCTGTCACCTAGAATATAAATTTTACAGTAATCTTTTTGTTAGAAATAAGAAGAATTTACTCACAAAGAAAATGAAAACTTTTTACACCATGGGAGTTCTTGTTCTAATCCAAGTAAAAAGCCGGTCCATATTAATATTACCATTGGACTCAATTAACAGAAATTCCAATAACATCATCTTCTATGATCTACCTCACACAACATAAATCATCTCCAACCAGCAGGCTGGAAAGACTTCACCAGGGAAAGTGTATGTTAGTATGTACCATTTGTCTTCAGTGATTTATCACCAAAAAAAAATACAGAATTCATCAAAGCTCTTTCAGAAAAGTGGTCCTTGATACATACTAGTCCTGGATGGATGAAGGTTTAATAACCACTATGCCACAAAAATTTCACTCAACTGTTAACAGAGCCATAAGGCACACGCAGGTAAATATGTAACTGCAAGAAGGGGTTTCCTTATGGATTGAATAAATATAACAATGCCAATTAAATGCAACATAATCAATTAGTAATTACTACATGCCACTAGAGAACCTTGTAATTATCACTTCAAGACCTTACAAAAACCTCATATTTAAATGTGTTTTTGACTAGCTACACCATGAGTTCATTTATCTTACACTAAGTGTGGAAAATTCATGATGATCATCTCTCACAATGTATTTTTTTAAAGTAAATTTATCAATCATAATACTTTTTTTTTTTATAAACCTATTAATCAAAATACTTCTTTCTCCTTTTAGTGCTACTTTCATGTTTCCAATGGCAGTGGTAACAAAAGAGAAGTACTACAATGATCTCAAAACAATATAGAGGGTTACAATGATCCAAAACTGAATGAAATAAAGAGAGGAAATCACATACCATGCAATAGTGTAGATAAGCTGCCACCAGTGACATAGTCATAGACAAGGAGCTTCTCATCTTTTGAATAATAATAAGCTCGGAGTGGCAGAACATTTGGGTGGTGCGCAACCCTACCCACAATTTCCATCTGCTGTTCAAAGTCCCTTTTTCCAACTACCACTTCCTTCAACCTTTTCACCACCACTGTTGTTGCCTCCTCCAAAACTGCCTTATATGCTGTGCCATAACTACCCTTTCCCAACACTTCAGCTGAAGCCCTCAACAGATCCTCAAGATCAAAGTTATAAGAACAACCTTCAAAGAAAACAAGCTTGTTTTTCTCAGGTTCCTGCACCCCACTCCCAAATTCCTCTTTAGGCTTCTCACTCCTCCCTCCACTTGAAGCCTTTCCTTTCGATACGCCAGTGCCTTCACTATCTTTCTTCTTTAGACAGCAAAAAATAATAACTAGAGCTAACAGTGACAGCAGCACGAACCCTCCGACTGCAATTGCAATTATAGCTCCCAGGGACAGTTTCTTTTTGGAGCTTTTATTTGAAGGACCCAATGGTGAGGGTGGATTGAAGGTAGGAGATGGAGAAGGTGGTGGGGTAAAGCAAGCTTTTAGAGGTGGTCCACATAGGAGAGAGTTTCCCACAAAGGTTGAATTAGAGTACTTTTGAAGGGGTAATGGAATGGAGCCATTAAGATGATTGTAGCTTAAATTCAAATGTTTGAGCCTAGGGAGATCAATTGCAGGTATGGGTCCAGAAAGGGTGTTGTTTTGGAGGTTCAATCCAGTAAGTTGAGTCAAATTTTTTATTGTTTGTGGAATGTTACCAGAAAAGGAATTGAATGATACATCCAACACAATGAGCTGAGGGGAAAAGGAGGTAGGAATCTCACCGGAGAAATTATTACGTTGGAGGTATAGGTACTGGAGTGAAGGAAGGGAGGTAATATCAGAAGAAAGATTACCACTGAGAAGGTTAGATCGAAGGCTGAGAACCTCAAGGGCATCAAGCTTACTGAGGGTGTTTGGTGGAATGCTGCCCACAAGTCCAACCCCAGGGAGCCGGAGCTTACGCACACGGTTGCGATCTGATGTGCAAGAGACACCTACCCAAGTGCAGACTGGGGTAGCAAGGTTCCAGTTGAGGTTACGTCGATGGGGAACAGCAGCAAAGTTAAGAAGTGCTTGCCTATCTGAGTTCAGGTCAGAAATAGCCGGGGGAAGAAGAGTGATTATGATAAAGAGGGAGGTAAGTGCTGAAGTGTGGCAGAACCTCATGGGGAGTTGTTTGACAAAGGGACTGTAGCAATGAAAATGTAACATTTGGAGGCCTTGACAATTTCCTGGTTTAGTACAAAGAGCACACAACAAGATTAACAAGCCAACCAGCAACAAGAGCAAGAAAACCCGTTCTCACCCACACATGTATTGTTTGCAAATACTATTACAAAGTTCATAATTAAATAAGTAAACCAACAAATATATCTCCTGCATTTGAGGCAGTGGCCGCAATGCAGTAACCAAAAAGGAAAGAGATAAATAGAAGTATGGACAAGAAACAATAAAGTGCAACTTCTAGTAAAGATTTAATTCTACTCTGTTTTTGTTTGACAAATGCAAGTTTTCATGAACAGCAGAAGAAAATAAAGAAGAAAATCTCTATTCCATTTCATCAAACTCATGAAAGTATGGTTCACTGTAATACAGCAATATACATTCAGAAAGAAAAGAGAATCCAATACCTCGTGTATTTCTCCAATGATGCATGCTTAGATAACACAGAAATGCATATCTATATGCTAAGGGACTTGATCTAGCTCACATGTGTGCCCAAATTGTCTATGTGAAAATGAAAATAATGACTTGTATTTTAAAGGGGGTTACTTAAACGACCTTTGGGAGCTCTGGAATCTTGTAACATCTACTCTCAACTTTCCCATTAGAAAAGTTAAGTCGTTTTTTTAATCTTTCTTTCTATACCCGCACCTAAATGAAATTTTACAGGCAATTGCAAAAAGTAATCAACACCCAAAAGCAGAAGGGGAAAAAACTTTTCCTATTTACAAGATCATTCTTTTGTCTCTCTATGAAAAATAATATTCCAATTTGCCATTATATGCATACCAAACAGAAAAAGATCCTTATCAGTAGTAAAAAAGGCAATAAGGCACACAATGTATGTGCTTGTCCAATGTAGAGCACTAAAACCAAATTAAAATTCTAACCAAACTTAAAATTAAAAAAGAGACCCAAAGAATTAAGGGAAAAAAAAATTGAGAGACTCAGTCAGAGGAATAAAGAAAATATTTCTCATTTAATTTTTACCTTAAAAAGGAAAGTACTCATTATTGTTAGCTGGAGTTGTTCAACAAACTCAGGTCCATTTAAAGTAAACTATTGTCTTAAACAAAAACCAACCTAATTAGCAACATAACACGAAATTGAGATAGAATTTTTTTGGAAGAACATTGACTAAAATCAACAACGTGGGCATTGAAGTTTTAGCAAAAGCTCTCATTACAAATTGAAAGAAACTGCAATAAAATGTGAGGAATTCACAACCATTGTCGAAAACTGCAATGACCCAGATCTACAATAGGCTTTATCAATACGCAAATGCATGACCCATTAACAAAAATGGGCTCCAAAGTCTAAGCAACAACAAAAAAAAAAGAGACATACCTGAAGAAAACATGAGAGAACAGGAGCTTTAGCTAGCTATTTTTCATACAGTAAAGTATTGACAGCTAAGCTCCCGTGAGAGACACGGCATAATTTGGGTGGCCAAATCCAACGGCATTTGCGGAGAGAGTCTTGAGTCTATGAACTATGAAGTGGGGGAGCTAGCTGAGCTCGAGTTTCAGATCCAGTTAGCTGAAACTAGCTCATGGCTTCAACAACAAACAAAGCCAGTAACTCTCTCATAGAAAACTTCATAATTGGTTGAACATTTTCAAGCAGCAGTTGAAACAGAAGTAAAAGTAGTTGAAGAACATACAAATTTTCTTTCTTTCTTTCTCTCTCTCTCTCTCTGTGTATATTTTTTAATTGAAAGAGTAATAGTTTTTGTTTGGAGAGAATGAAAATAAAAAGGAAGGCAAAGAGGAAAAACTAAAGGAGAAGAAAGAGTAAAGAAGAATAAAAAGAAAAAGAAAAAGAGAGTGCGTGAGAGCACTGACTTTTTGTCTGGCAGTGTTGGGTGTTGGAAAGAGAGAGAGAGAGAGAGAGTCTGATGAAACAGACTACTCCAAGTTTAGTTTAAGAGAAGACTTTTTTTGAGCGAGCAACAAAAAAACACCCATATTTATGCTTTGAATCTGATTGATTAGTATAAAAGAGCGTCTAAAATGCTGCCTCAATGCAACCATATGAATCCTACTAAGTAGTAAGTACTAACCACACACAGACAAAAACCAAATTTGTTGCGCTTGGGTCCTTTTCATTTTGCCCTCCACCACGGCTCCACCTATCTAATTTTCAGTCTTTTTATTTCTCTCATTATTACTCTTTTTTTTTTACCACACCAACTTTGGACAAATTTTTTTTGGGACCTTAGGACTTATTATGTATCTTGGTGATTTAGTACACAACAAATTGTACTATAAATCCACCTTCCTTCTCCTTTTTCCTTTTTTGTTTTTTTAAGTACAAGACTACCCTACATATTGTGTGAAATTGTAAAACATCATTCATATTCTTTGAACCCCACCCTCTCCCATTTGTGTTTGTTTTTCAAAAAAAAAAAAAAAAAATATATATATATATATATATCACATTGTTTAAGAGAGTAACTTGTCCACCCATTCTTTAAAAGCTATATATTATGAATTTTGTGGTGTAATATTTATGTTAGAATTTCATTCCCTCTTTTACGTGGGTTTATTTACAAAAGTAAAATTCATAGTCTTAAATATACAATTGTTTACATTTTTCCCAACAACTATGAAGTGTCCTTTAATAAATGTTAATAATGAATTGATAATCGATAGTGTGTAGGTTGAAGTAAAAATTAATACAAAATTGTCATCTTGATTGTCAACAAATTATTCAAAAGGTTGTGTATATAACATTAGCGATTACATTATGTCAAAAAAAAAAAAAAATAACATTAGCGGTTACATCATACATGACATTGCTACTGAAAATTAAACATTTCTAAAATCTTTTAAGTTCATGCACTTAATGAACATTACGCTCAACTATTATCCTAGCTTTGAGACCTCAATAAATTAATTTAAAAGATTTTTTTTTTGAGAAACTTATTTAAACTTTGGGAAATGTTAACAAATGTCCAAAAGGCATTTTTTAGTAAATCATTTTAAGAAAGTTTTTATAAGAAAAGAAAAAAAAATTAATATTTTAACAGCTTTTCAATTTATCATAAAAGTATTATAAAAACTTTCTTAAAATAGTTTATTCACAATTGCCCTAAGAGTCCTATTAACCGATACTCTTATGGCATTTGTTGATAGACCATTTTATGAAAGTTTTGACACAATTTTTGTAAGAAATATAAAAAGTTGTAAAAAAAATTCCATTACTTTTTTCCTTTTTCATAAAAAAATTTATAAAATAGATTTATTAACAAGAGCTTTTTTTTTAGAAACAAACACACATACAAGAGAGAGGGAAAAATGTTCTAATATAAAAGTACACCACAACTCTACGCAAAAATCATGAAAACTTTTAAGAGAGAATATAACAAATTATACTACACACAACACGACACAACACACTCTCAGGTCCAGTGACTCGGGCCACCAGCGGGGTCAACTGCACCCCATTGCATCGGTATGGGACCTTATTAGAGCAACGGGCCATCTAATACAATATCATTGACATGTTGAATATTTTATTATAGTACTGATGCTCTTTGAAAAGATGTTTGGCTGGTATTCAAATCCTATATAATTGGCTGACCTGGCACCTCAATTTCTCTTTTTCTTCCATTTTTAAGGGTTGAACAAATTATTTTAGAACCACAACTTTTGTTGCGTTTTTTTTTTCATAACTATTTTATATGTTACATTGTAACTATTTATTTGTTGCTTTCACATAAATCCAATATTATTATTTTTTTCTATCACTCACAGTTAGCTAAATACGACATAGACCTAGCAAAGAGTATAACTAAATTTGTGGTTCTAAAATTATTGGTAAAGAATACCGTTGACTAGCACTCAATTGAATGAAGCATAAATGAGAATGCTGAAAACAAGAAAACAAGAATAAGGCCAAACTATATAAATTCTTGGTGTTTTCTCTTGTGTGGGCCAAAATAGACATTTGTCCATTTCGCAAAAACTTTCTAGCAAAATGTCCATGTTCTGAAACTATCAAACAAAATGCTCATATTTTAAACTCGATTTTCTAAAAATCGAGTTTTAATGAAAAACTCGATTTTTAGAAAATCGAGTTATGTGAAATCAAACTAATATATATATATATATATATATATTTATATTTATATATATGGAACTCAAGTTCCATGTAAAATTTCTTACATTACTCGATTTTTATCAAATCGAGTTTCAAAACAGGAGCATTTTGCTATATTTTTTGGGCAAAATGAACAAATGCCCATTTTGGCCCATCTTGTGTGTGACTGTATATTTTTAGTTTCTTTGTTCTTAGAGAGAAGATCAGTAGTGCAATACCATGATCAAAAGTACTTTGTTGATGAGGGAGATATACATCTTCAGAAAATTGTGACTTCCAATATGCCAACAAAGGTAGTCGATCGATTGGATCAAGCTCCAACACCACGTTGACTTTATCAATTTACATTGTGTTTGAGCACCTTCAGGTGCGTTTGGTGCCTATTGGCTCACTTAGAGGTAGCTTGGGGTGATTTACAATTAATTCTTTTGGTTGAGCTCTAATGTGGGATTGACACTTGTGATTGATAAAAGTCTCACCAAGGTGGAGATGTGTTAGTACTTGGCAGCTCAATTCATGCCGAGTTAGACAGAGGAATTTGATGAACTTTGGTGGTCTTCAAATTTCACCAAGGTTGCGAATTGTTATAGAGTTTGACTCAACTTGCTTGTCTTTTAGATTAAGGGGGTGAAGGTGGAATTCTTACAAAAATAAGGAAGATTTCTTGGTGGAATTGAGTTGAGACGGAAATTTGTTAGAAATCATCTCAAATTTCTAATTTGATTTTATTTGGTGTGGAAGGAAAGTCTTCCTTGTTAATCAAAGAAGTAAATTGGCATTCTTTCTCTACTAAAAAATAGGTTTTGAAGTCTTAAGAGTAGCTAATACTATAAAGGGTTTGGTGGCTTGGCTCAAGGATTTTCTCCCACAGGGTGAGACTTTGAATTACTTTGAGAGAGTTCTAAAGAGATTTTGTTATTTGTGAGTATCATTCAAGTGTGTGAAGACTAGTGTAATCTCTATGTGATATAATAAAAATTAATCATTTGGTGCCTGAACATGTAGAGGTTGAACCATGTAAATCATTGGTGTTTATTTTTGTACATGATTGTGTATATTTTTTTTTTTTTTTTTTTGAGAAAGATTGTGTATGTTTTTAGTTTCCTCATTCCGTCCGGAGGTCATTTTGCATAACAAATTAGTATCAGGGCATCCTTTGTCACAAAGTATCAATAGCTCCAATATCAACATTCTTGGCAGATGAGGGCCCTGGGTGGATGCTTATGATAACTTTTCTCTTTTGGAAAATTATACCAAACCTTCATTGAATTTTCATAAACCGAACTTTATCCTCAAACTTTTTTTAAAGATGATACTCTCCCTTGTGTTATGTGTAAACTTAACAGATAAGTCCTTATCCTCTAACATCATTAATAATAAAATTGTATTGTATCTTCAGCTTTAACTATGTGATTTCCAATATGGGTCTTGTTTATCTTGCTGCCATATATTTTTTGTTGCGTTCTTATCATCACTGCCACGTACCATTTATGTTTTGATCTCTGCCCCCCACTTACCATTTATGTTGAGTTGAGCCACAACAAAATGTGTAGGATAAAAGTTGGGAAAGAAGAAAAAAACAAAAGAAAAGAGGGAAAAAAAACAGTACTTAATGCCTTAATGGTTCTTAAATTTCCCACCCCAAAACAAAAAACACATGACGTTTGGTGTTTGGAGTTGGTAAGCATACAAACTTTAATTAGGACAAACCTTAATCTAACTGCTCCCACCTTTCTTTCATTACCCAACTACCTCCGCGTACAAGATCTTGATGCTCATCTTTTGCCCCAAACCAATTGGAAAATTTTCCATAAAATGAAAGTTTAAAGAAAGAAATTACTTTCTCGAAGTCAAATTAATATAAAAAAGATAAGGGTACTCGAGAGATTTGTTGCTTAATGATATTGTCTGATGACTTTGATCATCTTTATGTAGCAAATTACGATTCAAATCTTCTCATCTATTGTTGTAACTTGTAAGTTGTAACTACAAAAAGTATATATATATATATATACACACACACAATAGCAATCTTTGAATCAGGCAGCATATAAACAAAGTAGTTTATAGTTTCTACACGTTGCTATGAATATTTTAAGCAACCACACCATAATTTAGGACTTTGAAAAGGACAAACCCTCCTCCCCCCTTTCCAACGAATGCTATAAAAATTGTTTTCGGTACTGTTCAAAGTTTAAACCTTCGTTTACCCAAAAAAAAAAAAAAAAAAAGGTTTAAACCTTCCAATGAAGCTAACTCAAGAACTACTAGATCAAAGTAAGAGATCCATGAAAGGTAAGTTCTAACCATCATGATGTCTCAACTTTCATCAAAAAGTTCATGATTACTAATTGTGATGTCTAAGTTGGCAATAGTCACCCACTACCAGATCTCCATGGAAATTAATTATGTTTTTCTACTTCATAAAAAAGGCAAAATCATACCACACTCCTGCATGGCTTTGATTTCACTTCATTAGTCCATGGGTTTGCCTTGATTTTAAACCATAGGCTAGGACTTGATTTTTTTTTTTTTTTTTAAAGGGAATCTAGGACTTGAATTTGGTTATTTACTAATGATTTGTGACTTGTTAGTTGTAGTAGTTAAAACATCTAACCTTAACATTCAAGCTATTAGGTGGAGTGGTTTTGACAAATACATATATTACTGTAACCCTTCTTATTTCTAGGCTTAACAAAATAGAAAAACAAAAATAACTTTATTCTATGTCTCAGACAAAACCAAAAACAAAAAGACAAACGAGCTCGACACGTGAAGTCAGAATTGAACCCATATATTATAACAATAATGATGTTTATTTTTAATGCAAACACTTAAAAACATATAATACACAATCTTAATAAGATTGCAAGCAAATATAATCTGCGGGCCATATATAGTTTAAAAGCCACGCTAAAGTACATATACAATTTTCTAAATTTGTTCTTCCCATTGTTTAATCTTTGATCAAGTGAGCTTAAAGGGAAAAAATTAATAATTGCATGGTCAAAAAAATAAAAGAAAGAAAATTGAAAGGTACAACATTTGATGATAATATTGGTTTAGACAAGGGCATGTGAATTATATATTTGTTCATTTAATCAATCATTAGGCCAGGTACAATTTTTTTTTTTTAGTCCTAGGGAGAATCATTCTTCCAGCTTAGCAGAGATGGAATTTATGTTGGACTCAGGAGCTTGAAAAACTTTATGAAACAATTGATATACTGACTATGGAAAAACTAGTACTGATACAAATATATATATTTTTAATGAATAAAAAAATGGGTAAGGAGGGCAGCAGGAATTGACGTCTTTCATCTAGCCGTGATCATAATGGCACCTTATCCACTAAGCTCGGACCTACGAAAGCAGATAATCCATTCGAGCCATTCGAGCCATAACAGAATGTTTTTTTAAAGAAACTTACAATGGTGTATATTCAAAAGGGTCTAACTCTTAGATACACAACACATGATTTAAACCTCTATAACTCACACTCATTTTTCAATGTGGGATTAACTCACTGTTTTATTTTTTAAAAATACTAAGTATTTTAACACATAGAGAGAGAGAGAGGAGAAATTTTTTTTAAAGAAACTTACAGTGGTGTATATCCAAAAGGAAAACAAGTTTAATTGTTCTTGAATTTGGGACATGCAAGTTACTGCTTTTTACCAACCCATTTTATATATGATGTTAAATCATGTAAAAGCTTTAATTTACAAATTGTTTGATAGGTGGATATACCTTGGATCTTTTGTAACGGTCTAGCTAGCTCAATACTTGAGTAGCTTTTATGGTTTGACATAATTTTGGTTGTCATCTTCATGTACTCAGTTTTCTTCTTAAAAGTACTTTTAATAATAATATCTATTCGTTTATTTTTGTCTCGGTTTTGTTTGAGCCTATAAACCTTAATGTGGATGCAGATTTGTATGAAAGTTTATGAGAGCGACATTTAGTGTGCGTTTAGATACCACTTATTTTGCTGAAAACAATAAAAAAATATTTTCTGATTATTGTTCACTACTGTTTAGCACTGTTTATTTGCCTATTTGCACTGTTCATGTCCCATGAACAGTGCAAGAAGCGCTGGGTTCTAGCCAAAAAAATCATGTTAACCGCACTCTTGCGACATTTGTTAATAGATCATTTGAGAAAATTTTGAACATTTGATCATTTAAGAAATATTTGATATCACTTTCATGAAAAATATAAAAAAAGATAAAAAAAATCAGTTTTTTTTTCATAAATTAAAAAAAAAAAAAAACATATTTCTTAAAAAGAAAAATGAAAAAGAAGACAGTATTGTATAAGAGACTTTGAGCATATATCTTGAAATGAATACGTAGACACATTTATATAGCTTCAATTATATAGATGCATGCCTGGGCACAAAATATAGCCTTGAATGAGAGCTTACCTACTCATGTTGAGGCGCACCAAATTCTGGTCCCACTCCTCCTAAGTACGTATAGGAGGTAAAAATTTCTTTGTAAAAAGTAACAGTTTGTACGAAATTAAATATATATAGATGATGAATTTTGAAAGATTTCTTCTTTAACGTTATGTGTATTATCATGACAAATTTGAATTTCTGGTAGAGAAGAAATCATGAAATCTGTGCAAAATGAAGAAATATGGTTCATTGCATATAATTTTTTTCTTCTGATTGCTTTGAATTCCTTGTGTGTGTGTGTGTGTATAAAAGCAAAACCAAAAAGCCACATGGTAGGACCTTTGCTTTGAAATACTCAGCTGGGTCCATATATTAGCTGCATTTTTATTTTAGCATTAATTAGGTCAAGTGCATGGACCCATTGTTGAAAGGAGTGCAGGAACTTCGATATAATAGAATGGATAAGATAATTAAAATCGTATGCAGATTAGCTAGAAGATTCATATAGGTCCCGTGCTCTTATATACATATACCTATATTATAAGAAATTGTAAAAGAGAGTTGGTTGCGTTTGTGGTATAATGACAGTTTTTTTTTCCCTTTCTGTCTTCCAATTTCTTTTGCTCAATTTACAGTTGTACTCTTTAAGAGAAACTATGTTCTATTTATTGCAACCTGTTAATGTTATAAGTCTTTTTAATAACAAGAGGTTTTTTTTTTTTAATATTCAATCACATAATATATTATAATTAGTAGAGAATTAGAGGATTCTTATTCCTCTTAAGAAATTCTAGTCAATATGAGTAAACCAGTTTTATATCTGTTATAATATACAAGTATATTATCATAAAATATGTAAATCATCCTAGAATTTCATGGGCTATTGTGATTTTGTAATATTATAGGCTATGGCTTACATAGGCTTCTCGTTATGGGTGTAGGTTATTAAACCGAACCATATTAAATTCACTTGTTCCTTCTCTCTCTCTCATTTTATTTTCTTCTTTCTATTCATCATTTTGTTTTCTTCTTTCTATTTAATATGGTATAAGACTATAAGAGTCAATGTTATGAAACCTTTCTCCTCGTCATGCTTTTTTTTTTTTTTTTTTTTTCTTCAGCATTCCTTCCCAGAGGTGCCTTCTTCCAATAGTGTTCCTGAAGTTGTTTATTCATTATTCCTCTCATATCTCAATAGTCCAATCATCTTTTCAAGATTTGAAGTCAATTTGCAAAATGCCCCAAAAATTAACTCAATAGGACATCATGAACGACTTCACACATTGACTAAAGTCTCTACACATCATATCCATATACAACCACACACACTCACATGCCTCCATGTGTCACATGCACATGAATAGGATCCTCTCCATTAATTTCACTGGAAATGGAGAGAGTCCATTTTATGGAGAATATTTTATTTTCTATATTTATTAGTGTACAGAGTATCATGTCATTTAAAATTTTAAAACATAGTATTATATAAACTTTTAGATTTTTAATTTTTAATTTGAACAATGAAATAGATCTATCTCATCTCTCAAAAAAAAAATCTATCTCAATAAAGAGGATACTATTACACACGACTACCACACATCTAAAGACGCCTTTACCATATGTTGACATTTGCTAATAACACATTTCACAGTGTGCCAGGTAAGTCCTGCCATATCTACTACCACGTCAACAAGGTAATCTCTTCCAATCACGTCAACGCTACATAACAAGTCATCAACCATGAGATTTTCCACATTATCATTATATGCCACGTTAGCATCTTGCAATATATATGTGTGTGTTATTTTGTAAATTTTAAAACTATTGATATAATTATTTTATTTTTTGGTAGAATTGATATATTTAGTTTACTCTCTTGAAAAACATTTTAAACCCCACATCTCTTCCTATCAAGTCAACGTCTCCATAAAGTATTTTACTGTGAATGTATGCAAACCTACGAATATGTCCTCTTAATTGGTGTAATGAATAAAAGAAAGAGCAGCAATAGGAGGGAGGAGAGAAATGAATTATTATTATTACAATAACAGACGTACGTAGATGAAAGCAACAACTCCATGGTCAATCATTATTGCTGATTTTAGTAACTAGTATTCCTCCTAACAAATCTTTGTTGTCTTTGAGTGCCTTAAGTATCTTCCATGCCTCAATTGAATTCCCATCTTTTCTGATGCTAACATCTCTCCCACCTCTCTCCGACAATTTAAATTTTGTTATCTTCCTTTTAAATCCCCAACTACAACTGGGACATGCTTTGGGAATTTGGTATATACAGTGTACAGTGGCACCTTTTATAACTAAAATAATTGACAACTTTCTATTATGTAGTGTCCTTGCATCTACTTTAGTATATATAAATATATAGTTTGTCTCTTCATTTGTTGACAAATTTGGTATTTTTTGAGTTTCTTATATAAATTAAAAATTAATTAAAAAAAATTTTGGAAAAAAAAAATTGAATTGAACTTTCCCCCCTCAAATTGAGGGAGAGAACATAGAGAAAAGAAAAAACTTTAAAGTAGGTTAGGTATAGAATTATTCCTGCATGCACGCCTCTTGCAATGATGAACTTGTGGAGGTTCTTTAGATTCAAGCTTTTGTTCCTAAGGTATAGCAACTCCACTCCTTGGATTCTGTACTAGATTTCCTCTTTGCTTCCCAAGAGGGGGATTGGTGTTGGTTTGAAATTCCTCTAAACTAGGGTTTTGTGGTTGAAGATTTAAGGGTGTGGGATTGTTTGTAGTGAGTGGTAAGGGTTTTTTTGTTTCTTGTTTTTTTAGGATCAATGGTAAGGGTTTCTAGACCTAAGAATTCTGAGGGTTTGTGAATTGTGATAGCTATTCAAAAATATAACTGTGCACCGTTAGTGTGATGGTCATTCCACAAATATTAAATGCTTGTGGAGTGTGAGGAGTAAGGGTCAGGATTCAAGTTTTCAAGAGAAAGCTTCACACACATATACACTTAGATTAGATTAGAATAGAAATTATATCTTGTATTAAAAAAAAAAAAAAAGTATATATATATATATATATATATAGGAGTGCACACTTGCAATTGCATTTACTGCCCAACTTTGCTATATCTCTTTATGAGTGCTACTTAAGACTTTATGTTATGTATCCCCCTATTTATAAAGGTGAGAGCACAAAGTTTTGAGTTCAATTAGAACTCTTTATTTTCAAGTCTATCCTAACTCATATAATTCTCTTAAGTTGGTAGGATAAGAATGAATGGCCAAAAATCCAAGTTAGAAACTGAAATAGTCATGAACACAAAATGCCAATTAAAGGGCACGCACTTTTTGTTGTTTCCAAGTTTGCTTGGTTTTCTGATAATTATGAGTTTTAGACATGATTTTCAATCGTGATCAAATTATTCTAGGAAATAATTAAGATTTTCAATTTTTAATTAAACATCCAATTTTATGATATGATCAATTAATTAATGAGTAAGACTTAAATACAGTACTTAAGTACTGTTCCTTAGGTTTCCCTTTTAAGATTCTGTCATGTGGATTTTCTCTCATGGGAAGGAAGTGTATTTTTTAGTTAAATAGCCACATGGCTGAATCTTAAGAGGGGAACTTAAGGAACAGCACCTAAGGTACTATACCTAAATTTTGTCCTTAATTAATTATTTAAAAACCATATTTTTTTTAAAATATTTTATTACCACTTTCTATTAATCATTTCACCACATATAATATGTTTTTCTACCTACACAATCAATGACGGCTCTAAGAATTTTTTCTAAGATGGTCGTTAAGAAACTTAAATTATAAAAAAAAGAAAAAAAAGAAGATAACTTCATACTTTGACCCAAAAAAACTCAAATACATAAAGTCTTACAAATTTTTTTATGAGATTCTTATTTTGAAATAGTTACATGATAATCTTTTTATCAATGTTGCAAGCTACATATCTTTCAAAATTTTAGTTAAATACATTATCCCCAATTTGGATAGTGTATAATTTATACAATGAATTGAATACAATTTTCAGATATTTTCCAAATTCTCTCAATTTCTTTCAATTTTTTTACAATTTTGTTATGGTATAAGAGCTTGAGCTCTGACAACTCTAATGGCGTCTAATTCTGATTCAATTGCTAATGCTAATTTTAATTCAACCTCCTCTTATTGTGTTCTTACTCCAATGGAAGATCCTAATAATCCTTTCTTCATTCATTGCTTCGTTCATTGAAATGGGTATGAGACACCTTGAGCAATATTAGTCGTCTGACTAAAGACAACTATCCAACCTGGGCAAGAGCCATAAAAATGGTGTTAGATGCTAAATGCAAGCTTCACAGTTTCATTTAGAATTAACAAGTGGGAATGAATTTCAAATCTTCTGCCTTCCTAAATCCTTGAATTTTGAAAGTAATGCTCTAGAGAACAAGATGGGTCAGTTAAATCAAATTACATAAATTTTGGTCAGATAAGAACCCATCTATTAACTAGCATGTGTCCAATTTGGTTGGCATCAAAGGTTCTCGAAGGTACTCTTAGAATCGGTTTAACACATTTTGGGGTTCAATGATACAATCTAAAATGTTTCATTTTATGATAATTTATTTTCTAGTATTGAAAAAATTAGTTTCTTCCAATATCTCAATAATGGTCGTTGCAAAATAGTTCTTTGCAAAGCCATCAATTTGATATTTAAGTTTTTTTAACAAATTTAGCCTCTGTTATTTGCAAAGTTATCAATTTGATATTTGTGTGTTTTTAACAAATTTAGCCTCAATTGAATTGATTTCTTTGTACAAATACCACAATGATCATCCCAAAATCATGAAATGTTAAACATGTTATCGGCATATTATATGCCTTTCATGCAAAATATGACCATATTACTATGAAGATTTTTAATGTGTAGAGTATTTCAAATATAAAATAAAAAAATTTAAAAACTTATAAATTACAAATGGAATTCTTTATGTCGAGTACCTCAATTTAGTTTCAAACGAATTCGTTTCAAACTCAAATTTGCAATCCGCAATAATAGGGCCCAGTCTAAGTGTCTGTTTGACTAGCTTATTTTTTGCTAACTTATTTTACTATTCAACTTATTTTTACTATTATTCATGGGTCTCACTCCACTTTTTGATACTATTCATAGGTCCCACTTTATTATTCCAATTAACATTTACATTTATCTACAGTATTTTCAGTAAAAAGTTTTCAGTTTCAGCAAAATAAGTGGATTCCAAACAGACCCTAAGGCCAACTTAACACATTTTGGATCTTCTCTTATTTTTATATATTAATTGAATAATATTTATGCTTTGATTTTTTTTCATTTAAAAATCTATTTTACTTGCCTTTTGCGATGCAAGATTACTACTACTTTTTTGTATTTAAATTCCACTAAGATTCCCTTTTCAGTTGGTAATATTGCTAATCCACTTAATCTTTCCTGTGACGTAGTTGATGTTAAATAAAATTTTCTCAATTTTAATTTTGGATAACTTCTTTTTGTAGACACAAATGTAAAATGTATTATTAGTTAATAATTTATAAGCAATTGCAGGCATTAGGAAAAGGAATAGTAAAATAAACCTAAACATTTTTATATAATTTAATACATTAATTAGACTATTTTCATTTATTTATAAACATATTTTAAAACTTTTAATTCTAAACAATATATATCAGGATAAATATAATGTTTGAGATGATCACTATCTCTCTGAACAATGTTGGATTTTAGGTATTTAACCAATAGATTTAAGAAGTGAATTTGTCTAGAAAATTATTAATTCTAATTTTAATTTTTTTTAGTGAGAGAAAGGAAGAGTAAAATTTTTGAAAGATTGAAAATTTTTACTCTTAAACTACCGTAAACATAGTAAAACGTATTAATAGAATCGTGATTGTCAAAATCGAGATCCTATGTAAGATCATGGGAAGTAGTTGGGATCATAGAGTGTAAGATCCTACCTGATGATACCAAAAATGATCGTTAGTTGTAGACCTCATCTAGGCTATGGATGAGGTGATGTTCCTTGCAAATATGAGAGAGAAATGTATCAGAGTGGCGTTAGCCAATGGTTCTTCGATGACTAAATCAGTAAGCTTTTCAATATCTCTTAGAGAATCAAAATGTAATTATGTGTATTTTGGTGTGCATGCCTTTCTTCTAGTGCTTAATGGCTTATTTATAGCAATAGTACAACTATTAGGAGCCTTATTATGAGTGTGACCGTTGGGGGCCTCATTATGGCTCTCCTGGCTATTTGAGTAACATATGTTTGAGCTTAAATGGAGACTTAATTAGCTCATGATTGCTTTTTCTGACCGCTGAAGCTCGTCGATTACAAAGCCATTTATTGCCATGTAATTAGTGCTATTAGTCGTCCAATCTATGGACAACCCCAGATTTTTAGTACTCGTCACTACCTATTTTCATATTTAAATCAAAAAACACATTGGTAGTGATTTTGTATGTTAGATAATCACATAAATTATGAATTTATCCATAAAAGAACAAAGATTTGCATCAATATGCCGTAACTTGTATGTCATATATCACTACATCTTTACTAACACAACAAATATACTAATTTTTAATATAAAGTATTCAAAATTTTCAATAAATGTTTAATTAACAACTAAGTACCAAAATATTTACAAAACACATGAAAAATGTTTTCCAAGTTCTAAATTTCAAGTTCAAAATCCAAAACAATTTAGTAAATAAAAAATAGCTAACTACAATATGAAATCAAAAAACAAGATGAATATTAAGGTGAAGTAACCATTTAGTCGTAAAAAAAAGAAAAAAAAAATCAAGGAAAATAACATCAAGTGGAAACGAACAATGTCTTACGCGATCACTATATTTTTTTCTTTTTCTTTATCTCTCCTCTATAGAAAGAGGGGATGATACATGGCGCAGCATATCTGATCATTTGGCCAACGAGACGTTCATAAGTCGACATTACCTCATGCATAGGTTCTTTAGAGCTAGAACCCATAAATAAGTCAAATAAAATGATATAATGATGAGCCTAGGGGGGCTCACTAAACTATCAAGAAATGGTTTTGGCCTAGAATCTCTTGAAAGTGCTATATTAGAGGTTTGAGTATTATGTTTTTTTTTAGGATTAAATGTGGGTTTTCTTTTTAATAAAAAATATTCAATTGATATATGGTAAGTTTGGGACTTCAATACAATCCTACAAAATTTACAATCCTAAATTTTACAGTCCTAAATGTTTGTAAAAATGTTACAATCCTAAATGTTTGTATAATCGTATGATCCATATTGCAACTTTAACCACCATAAATAGAATGCACAAGATTCAAAAAGAGTATATTTTAAAATAATAATTTTTATTCATTAAATTATTAGACCTTAATTAAAAAATTTACACTATAAAACAAATAGGCAAGACATTCTATTCTATTAATGTCTTATAGCCCGTAGAAGAGTTTTCTTTTTCTTTTTTTTAACTAAGTGAGAGGCCTAACTTTTTTATTAATATTATTATTATTATTATTATTGCAATACTAGAAAATAAATAGATACAATATTTCAAGTTTAGAGTCTTTTTTTTCCATTTGAAGGCCATAAATCATTGCCTAAATAGCCTAATTGTTGAGTAGCCCTGGTTCCTCCCCCACAGACTGCTCTAAAATGCCTTTTTGAAAGCCATCAATTAAGTACAAACAATTTAGCAACACATGGCTATAACCGTTCAACAAAGTTCATCAGAAAAACATATAACTAGTTGTGGATGATAATTAGGATTCTGTCAAGATGGGACACATCATGCTCATAAACATTTAACAACGGAACTCTCAAATTTGCTTCCATCTCTCGTCCTCATTTGTAAAATTCAAAGTCTGTATCTGGCTTCTTCACGTTCGTTCTGTATCCCTTCTCAAAATCCTTTGGCAGAATGACATACCTATTCTTGCGAACTGCATGCATTCCTGCTTCTTGACAAATAGCCGCAATCTGTGAACATCCAGCACGCATTAGGAAAAACATCACAAGACACCTTGTTATTGTTGTGTCAGGAAACAGCAACCCCACAGAATTTTCATAATTGAAGCTCTGAAAAATGTCCTTGAAAAGTTTAAAAATCTTTCTGGTCTGGCTGCAAAATTTGGGTTAAATCCTGATACTAAAGCTCATTTCCTTAGCATCCTAGATTTTGAAGAGGTATCGGGGAAACTTTCTGTGGGTGATTGCAGATCATTGGCAGAGAAAATCACTAGGAAAATCATCTCCACCTGAAGATCTGACAGATTTTGTTGGGTGTTCTTATCTGTTTTTAGTTGTTGGTTGTCTCTGTAATGTTTTGTTCCGGAGGTTGTGGTGTTTCGGTTTGTGGGTTGTTTTATCGTTTAGCGTTTGTAGTTGTTGGTCTGTTTCTGTTAGTTGAAGTGTTTGGTTTGTAAACTCTGTTATGTTTATCTAATAAAGCCTTTCTTATGCGGAAAAAATTCATCTCCTGGTGTGTTAAGCAATTGTCTTTTGCTGAAAGGGTTGCTAATAAAATATGTGCCTTTTAGTTTGCAGGTTTATTGGAGCCGTTATTATTATTATTATTATTTTTGGCTAACATGGGTGCCCAGATCTCTTTGAGCATCTACCTATGCCCCCAAGGGTATGTTTTATCCTCCCTAAGAAAGTGCTCAAGGCTGTGGGACAGTAAATTAATTCTCTCTTATGCTGTGGTGCTGATGGGATGGCTATAACTACTAACATAACTTGGATTGAGGTCATTGAGCCTAAAAAGTGGGTGGATTAGGTTTATGCAAAGCAGGGGAGTGGAATAGGGCAGCTATGATGAGATTTAAATTGAGCCTTTATGCTAGATCAGGGTTTATATGGGTTCGCTCTTATCTACTGAAGGGAAAATCCTTTTGGGAGACCTCTGTCCATCTGATAGCTCTTGGGGTTGAAGGAAGAGACTCCATTTGAGGAAAGTACTGATGCCACTACAGCAAGATTCTCTATTTGCTAACATAGGGGATGCCTGTGGCATGACCAACGGCATACAGATGGTCCATTGCTGGACATTTATCGTTACTGAATCATACATGATTTAGCAAGTAAATCTTCTGAGAAGTGTGGTTTCCTAAAACAATTACTAATCAGGCTTTTGTGCGTTGGTTTACCATCCAAAGCAGATTAACCAGCCAGATACATACTTGCAGCTTGGGGTTATCAGGGTGATCTGCTATATTCCCCATGTAGGGGCAAGATTGAACCAAGCATTCAGTTAGATTTTGAGTGTCATTTTACTTGAAGAGTATAGGATACCTTGCAGAGAAAATGTCTGATGTAGAGAAGAATTGGGATACAACTTTGAATTGGCTTGGGCGATAAAGAAAGCAAAAAGAGAAAAGTCTGCAACAAATCCTATGCAAACTTGCCGGGTCAGGTGTTACATATCAAAGATGGATTGAGAGGAATTAGAGAGTTCATGGAGGTAAGGTGCCTGTTAGAATTGTGTGGTTAAATTTACCATATCCAATAGCTTAAGTTTTTGGGACAATCAGTAATTTAATATAGTATCAGAACATGAGATCTTGAATTCGATCCTTGTCTCCTCCACTCTACCTCCCATTTAAATTCCCACATGTTGGGCTTCACTTATTAAGAAGTTTTGGACCACACGTGAGGGGGAGTGTTAGAATTGTATGGTTAAATGATTAAATTTACCATATCTCAATAGTTTAAACTTTTAGGACAATCGGTAATTTAATAGTGTCCACTAAAGAGAAGGTGATCCAAGCAGTCATGTTTGCTGTTTGGGAAAAATGTTTTGGTGCAGAAATATTAAAAACACCATTCAGAACAAGGCTCAATGCCGTAAATGGAGGCTTCCTGATATCCTTTTTTGATCTAAGATCCAGATTTGCATTTTTATCTGGTGTGGTAGTACTGCTAGATGTGTGCGCTTAGTGGTTTTATGTGTGAGTTGTAAATCCTGTTTCGCTGGTTGGTCATTTTGTAGCAGGGTGTCCTGCGAGAGTTTTATTTGGTTTTCTTGAGTCTTGCTTGCATAAGCAACTTATATGATCTGGTTTTCCCTTAAAGGAAACTTTTATCATCCATTAAAAAAAAAAATCCTAATTGAAATCTAATTGCCTTTTCATTTTGTAAAAAAAATTCAATCGATTCTCATAAAGTGATATAAAAGCCACTCACACTATCATTTGAGGCAAAATCAGAAAAAGGGAGAACAAACAAACCTCAGCGGCACTAATTTTGTCTGGCCGAGAAACATAGTCCTCCAGGTCCACCTCATCACCAAGGTTCATTTTAGCAGTGCACACCTGCAAAAACATAAAGCGGCTCAAACATTTTTAACTAGCTAAGAATGCTGAAAATCAACAAAACCAATAACAACGAATAGGAGAATTGGTATTGATAAATGTTAATTGTGTTGCCAGATTGCTATTAAAGATTAAGGTGGGTTTTTTTGGGCTCTTTTAATGTCTCTGTGTGCCTTTTATTTTTGGGATGAAAAAGATATAAAATTGAAAACAAAACAAAGAATTACTATATTATCATTTGGGATAGCTTTTTTTATAAATGAAGCCCATACTAATAAGTGAGATTTTAATAAACTGTATGCACCTAAAAAAAAAATGAGGATTTAAAATGCTATACCTAAATAAGATGGTAACCAAGTCATAACAAGCAGGCACTATGCATGGTAAAAGACTTCAGAAACACTACACCAATGCACGTGCACAAGGCTTACCTGAAAAACAAGCCTCTTTTGTCTTCTATCAGGCAAAGGGAACTCGATTTTTCGGTCAAGCCTCCCAGGACGAAGAAGTGCAGGATCCAATGTATCTGCTCGATTAGTTGCCATGATAACCTTAACATTCACTGTCTGATCAAACCCATCCATCTACGGCCAAAAATTCATAAAATTAAAACATAGGAGAAGCAAACAAGATTGGGAAACGCAAGTATGAGAACATAATGTTAAGTCTTTTTTTTTTTTACTATTATTATCGGTAACTTATACATGCACTAGGTCTTGAAACAATGACCTCAACCTTCATCCCATTATTATTATTATTATTTTAAAATTATTATTTTATAATGAGGAACCCTCAAGGTGCGGGCCAGAGACTCTTGGGTTTACAGTTGGTCCAAGCTCTCTCCCTTACTGCTAAGGCACCCCGGGTGGGGGCAACCTCCATCCCATTATTATAGGTGGAGGACAAGCCATTTGAGCTAGAGCTCATTAGCATAAATTTAAGCCATCTAAAGGCAAGTCCTCTCCAAACCCAAGTCCATGATATGCACATCGAATTTGGCAGAACTTATGTAAGCCTCAATTCAACCAATCTCTCTCTCAAATTCATACCTGATTCAGGAGTTCCATGAGAATACGCTGAACTTCTCTATCAGCTCCAGTTTGAGCATCAAACCTAGCTGTAGCAATAGCATCAACCTCATCGATGAAGATAATCGCAGGAGCATTCTCCTTAGCAAGGCGAAAAACGTCACGTACCATACGTGGGCCCTAAAATGAGGAGAAAAAAGAAACAATAGTATATCACTCAATGGACAAGAAATTGCTACAAGAAAACACTCAACAGATGGACCTTCTATATCACTAAAACCACTTGCTTTTCCCAAAGTATTCACTATTCAAGAAGTTAAAATTTAGAAAATAATATCACACAGGCCCAAAAAAAGATATCGGCACATTTACAAAACATGTGCTACAAGAAATAATGAAGTGAGATATTTGATCATGCAAGCTACTTCACACGATAAGATATATATAGTGAATGAGACATCAAAATTTAATGCAGTGAAATATGTCTACGAAATTACGGCGCACAAACTAATTTGTATAGCAAACAATGTCAACGCATACCTCTCCAAGATACTTCTGAACAAATTCAGAGCCCACAACTCTAATGAAGGCAGCGGTTGTATGATTAGCAACAGCCTTGGCAAGCATAGTTTTGCCAGTTCCAGGGGGACCATAAAGCAGAACACCACGAGGAGGATCTATACCAATTTGTTTGTATAGCTCATGGTGAGTCAGGGGCAGCTCTACAGCCTCACGAATTTCCTGCTTCTGAATGTCACACCCTCCAATATCCTGATACAAATATCAATTTAGGAGTGGACAAGCACACCAATGTTAAATTCTTATAAAAACAAACATATATATAAGGGTATGGTAATGTAGAGATAAGATGGCAACATACAAATTTCGGATTTAAAAAGTTGTACCCAGTTAAATAAGCAAAACAAGCTGCAAAATTAGCTTATCCAACACTACATAATAAATTGCAACAAAGTAATGCCATAATAGCCTTTAAATTTACTTTATAATGCTTATAAGTCGTATGTAGTAGTATCCTTCGCATCACTCATAAACAAAAAAATTATAACTTGAAAATTGCTTCTTCAACAAAACCCTAAATCCTAGCAGGACCATACCCACACTATAACACATTCAAAGAAGCACCAAAACAACAAACCCTTGAATCAAATTAAACTAACCCTAAATTATATTGGATGTTATGGCTTATGTAGTAAAAACTGTAGCATCCCTAGCATAACCATAACTTGAAAATTGCTTCTTCAACAAAACCCTAAATCCTAGCAGCACCACACCGACACTACAATGCATTCAATGTCCCTATTAGAAGCATCAAATTAACAAACCCTAAATTCTATTAAATGTCGAAAATTAACAAACCCTAAAACCAAATCGCGCAGAGTAAAAAACTAAAACACAAAAAAGCACAAAAATTTAGAATCAATTGGAAAAGTATCATACATTATAGGTAACATCGGGCTTCTCAGACTGGCTGAGGAGCGAGATACTCGAATCGGCTTCGGGCGGCAACACATCGACGAGGGCATTAGAGTGACGGTGCAAAGCAACCGAAGCCGAAGGCTTCAACAGCTCGCGATTGATGGTGCTAAGGATCCGAACGTAGTAATTCGACCCGGTGGTTGACCCGACGATGCCGTTGTTCTGATCCACCATCTCCATGAACTGTCCAATCACGAGCGGCACCGATTGGATCCGCTTCACCTCTTCCTGAGCTCGCAGCAACTCTCGCTTCAGATTCTTCTGCTCGTCCTTCACGTACTCCTCCTGTATGTCGATGAATTCGATTTGTCTCTGTAGCGATTTCAGTCGGCCGTAAAGGTCGTCTTCGTCGGAGGTTTGGTCGGCGAAGTAGCTTTGCAGGTCGGATCTTGTGGAAGGAACCGACGGTGGTAGCTCTGGGGTTGGCTTTGGATCCATTACTAGGGCTGAAGCAGCCATTATTGGAAGGGGAAGGGGGGTTTGAGAGAGAGAAGAGGAGAAAGAAAGAGAAGAGAGGAGAAGAGAATAGAGTGAGAGGCAAGAAATCTTAAAGCATAAAATTTGGAGTATTTATTAGCTAACATGCCAATACGGTGACGTTTCAGACCTCCGCTTTTTAATTTTCTAAACACACCGTCTTTAGTTCTATTTTATTTTTTATATATTAAAATAAAAGAAAATCCCTCCTTTTTTATTCCTTCTTAAATAGGAAAATTAAGGTTTCATTTAAGAATAGCTTATTTAGGTTGCATTTGACATAATTTAAAAAATTGGCTTATTTTTTATTATTTAGCTTATTTTTACTACTATCCATGAGTCCTATAGCATTTTTTAATACTATTCATGAATCTCACTATACTATTTTAACTAACTTTTTACCTTTATCTACAGTATTTTTAGCTGAAATTGAAAACTTTTTGCTGAAAGTACTGTAAATAAAACTAAAAGTTAGCTAAAATAGTATAGTGAAACTCATAAATAATACTAAAAAGTATAGTAAGACTCATGAATAGTAACAAAAATAAGCTAAATAGTAAAAGAAACTACCCAATATAAGCTATCCCAAACACAGCGTGTGAGTACGTATCTAATATTTATGAATAATGCTACAGACACAAATTATTTTACAACATTTTTACAAACTGCTGATGTGGTTTTAGCATTTTCTAAATAGTTAGAGTACGTTTAGTACACTGAATGGAGATTACAACAAGAATGGTAATTTTTATTACTAGTAATAAAGTGTGTTGTAATGTAATAACTAAACTTATTCATTAATTTGGTTGTGAGTTATGACACTAGAATGAAACTTAACATTTATTTTAGGAAATATTTTACTCATACAATTATATCTCTTTAAAAATTGTTATTTTTAAATTTAAGAGAGATATGTGTTATTTTTTATGATTTTTTATTTTTATAATTGTTAAATGTATATGGAAAGTTTGTTTATTTGGAAATATATTAAGTTTTGAAATTATTGTACTTACTAAGGAATAACTAATACAACCTTTTAAAGATGAATAGTTATTCCTCATTCTGAAGAATAACTATTCATAAGGAATGATTATTCATTGTAAGAAAAATATAACCAAACTAAAAAAATAACTAAACTATAGGAATAACTATTACATTACAGTATCTATTACAGTCTACCAAATATGTCCTTATTGTAAGTAAAATTGTAATGTTAGTGATGTTATTCATATTTCAAGTGATAATCCACTTTTTGCTATTGCCAAAAGATACAAGTAATAGTTTTTCTTTTGAACAGTTATATATATATATATATATATATATCTTTTATTGAAAAAAAAAAGTTATATATCCCTTTACAACAAAGCTTTTCATATATAGCCTTAGTTGTTCGTTGGGTTTGAGAGATGTGCTGAAGCAATGAAATATAATTGGAGGATTGATGTGGCATTTAGGGCCAAATTTTACCGCTGAAGGTCGCATAACAAAAGACCGAAATCGGGAAGTGTATTGCAGTATATTTCGGTTGACAATTTTCCCAATTTAAGAAAAGAGGAAGGCCTTAGGCCCGAACCATCTATCCTCTCTACCTCAAAGACATGGTCTGACAGATTCGAAAGAGATCCCAAGGCAATTACAAAATAGGGCCCATAATGTAAGAGAATGAGCTAGTCTATTTGCAAACATAATACACATAATTTTTTTAAATTAATCTTCTAATATTTTGACCATGTGATTACTTAATCAAGAATCACATCTAAATTGACATTTTCAGGACAAAATTGAGTAGGGAGAAGGGGAATAGATATCCCTACCCTTACTCTCTATCTACTCCCTCTCCCTCCAAACATGGTGGAAAGATATTATGGTGGAAAGATATTAGAGCTTGTTTAGATATTGCTTATCGCTGAAATCTGAAAACTGAAAACACTATAGCAAAATAATTTTTAAATGTGTGAATAGTATCGTGGAACCCAGTTTTAAAGTTTTTTTTTTTTTTTTTTGCTTAATAAAAGTATTTACGGGTCTCGTGAACAGTGCATGGAACTCATTGAAAAAAATGCTTATACTGGAAAACGCACAAAACACGCTTCCCAAACGGAGGCCTAATGTTTGCTAATGGCTTCATGTTGTCCCGTGGTTATATGAGGAGATTGAGTATGTAGCTAATTGTACGAATAAGTAATGTTCCTAGTAGGTACAAGAAGTGAATCAATCTAAGTAGAGTATTTTTGCATCGAAGAATGCAAGGCTTATATGTGCTAAATGGAGTCGTAGGAAAATGTCCTTGGAATCAAAAAACTTTTGTTACTTGTTATTTCTCACTAGGTGAAAATCATATGACTTCACTTTCTTAAAAGAAAAACTTGAAGCAAGACTTAGTACCTAGAACATAAAATGCTTGTCACGGGCAGGGAAAGCCACTCTAACTAGATATGTAGCTCAAGCTCTACCTTTGTTATCAATGTCTATCTTTGGAGCTCCTAAGAAAGTTTGCAAATAAGTTGGACAACGGTATATACATGACATTGAAAAATTGGCAAGCATTACGTGGTCTATCCAAAACATGGCGGTCTAGGCTTCAAACACTTGAAAAAAATATGTGAATGATGCTCTTCTTGCTAAGGTAAGCTAATGATTATTAGACCTAATAAAATGTGTGTGAAAGTGTTATCTGCTAATTATGATTGGGCTAGAGTTAATTTAAGGATAATACTATAATAGGCATACATCCATGTCTTGGATTTGGAGGAAGAAAAGATGCAGAAATTGAGAAAGCAATATGTTATTTGTTACAGTTCTACTAACACAACATTTATCACAATTTGTTAAAATGGTAAAAGGTTTGTGATATACAATCACTTTCACTTTTCACATAGACCCACCAAATTTTATTCACCGATCACTTTCACAAGTTGTGACAACAATTCTAAGAAATGACCTGTACATTGATAAGTGGCAAGATCCTTGGGTCCCATGGATGTAGTGTTCTAAACCAAGGCCTAAATCTTAGAGTTTGAAGAACAACCAATTGTAGTAGCTAGTAAGGTCTATCTCAAAAATTCCTATACCTTGGATCCCAAAGCCATTTTAGGTTGATTCATAGTGTAATCGACGTATAAAGTAGAACATCAGAGAATAAATGTAAGGGTGATAAGAAGCTGTGGAGCAGATTATGGAAATGTAAACTACATGGAGAAGTTTTTTTTTTATTTTTTTCTTGAGAAGAAAACTACATAAGAGTTTGAAAATGCTTTTACGGTGAATTGCTTCTGGTGTGTTTCCTCTGACAAGTATAATTGCAAGTCTGCAACAGATTAAATTAGAAGATGGAGGTTGTGGTATGTGTTGGATGGAAATAGAGACATTTTTTTTTATATGTCCCATGGCCATGAGGGTTTGATTTGGTTTAATGTGATTAGGACTGTTCACGAAACCGCTCGGACTGCACTTGAACTGACCAAAACTGCCCGCAATATAAAGTAACTTTGCAATTCAATGTTAAAAAAACCACACAAAATCGTACTGCACCACACCCATATAATATATATTATATGAACTATGCGTTTTCGACTAATTAAGTATATATTATATATTAAAATTGCACTGCACCTATTAATATATAATTTTTATTTTATATGTAATATATATAGTAAATATATATTTAATAGATTTAGCACAAATATATTTAATATATATATATATATATATGAAAACTGACCAAATTGCATCACATCAGTGGGTTCCAGTTAGTTTAACTGGTAAAAACTCTAATAGTTGAATAAGAGATCTGGAGTTCAATCCTAACCGATTGGTGTCTTAGTTTGATGATAAAGAGCTATTATCAAAAGCGGACATCATAGGTTGAAACTCTCTAAAAAAAAATTGCATCACATCACACCGCACGATAACTAATTGTGGCGGGCCTTTTTATGTTGTTGGGCTTTAATCCCTCCTGCTACACTACGACCCGTAGATATGAGGTAAGAGAGCTAGGACTGGCCTAAATGGGACTACACTTTAAGCCAATTTGTGCATAAGTTAGGCCATCCCAATATAGATGCATTCTGGCAGGAGCACTGCAGGCTGGGCATATGGTACGAGCATGGCAGGAATAATTGTTACAGATGTTATAGCATGAATATAGTACGACAGAATAACTAGAATACTAAATAGAATGAATAAGACTAACGCCAATAAGGAAAGTTGCTAATAAAGTTACGGTAGAATAATATAATGTAGGGGCCTTTTTTTTGTGTGTTGTGTGTTGAGCTGGGCTGCCTCCTGCGGTAGTGAGCCCGAATGTTTCTGAATAAGGGAGTTGAGACCGGTCCAACTACAACTCAATTTGGGCCGGCTTGTGCACAAACTATGCATCGTCTGCCAGGAGTATACTTATGGCAGGCGGAGCTGTTTCAAATGAATTATGGCAGGCAGATATAATAATAACAACAAAACAGAGTACTCTGCCTATTTTACAGAGAATGACAAAATAATCCCTATTTATGAGACATAATCACAATGATAACAATAACTTTTTACAAAGAAGGTAAATGAGTGAATGATAATATGAGTTAATCAAGAAGAAACATAAATCAAGTCAAGTTTGATCCACAGGAGCAAAACCAAAGAGGGAAGAACGCCTACTCTCAATGCAAATAATCTCCCAGGAAAGATCCTGCCTTGGGGATTAATGGATTTGAGGGAACCGGACTTAAATGGTTAATGTCCAAATGAATCATTTTTACTTTTTTTTTTTTTTTAAAGAGAGCAGGATTTAGAAAGGGAGAAAGGGAAATCGACCTACTGGTGCATGCCCACCGTATTAGCTCTCTTTGTTTTCTGTTTTCTCTCTTATCTTTTTCTTTTCTTTGTTTTTACTTTCTTTCTTTTCTTACTCCGTGATCTTCCCCTGCTTTTCGATCACCTTTTCTAGGCACAGCAAAGGTCTTCTTATAGTGCCTATCATGACCAGATTTTACTACTTTGCCCCTTAACCACCTTTGTCTGGTCTGGATGTACTTGCCGACCACCACTAGTTCGTCTGTGTGCCATTGTCCACTTCCAGACAAAGGAAGGTTGTTTCATTTATTAGTCCGCCGTGGCACCCTTTCCTGCTACGGTGTGGATGCTCTCTCTCTCTCTCTCTCTATCCCTCAGGGCATGCACCTAACGATTCCCCCCCTCAACCTTACTTCTTTTGGGTAGTCTGTCATCTCAACAGGACGTACTCCCCAAAAGAGCTTAGGCAGGAGTCGTAGAATATGTCTTTTCCCCTTTCCCCACCACCAAACCATACCCCCTTACCTCTGATCCATGACCCCACCATGTCCCATATTGACTAGGTACAGGCTAGTGGTGCCTTGGCCTTGTGCGTGCTTCCCTTTCATGTATGTCCAAAATCTATCTGCTGCTCATGCATTTGCCGCAGTCTGGAGGCTTGCTTGCACAGTCTGCCGCCCTTCTTCGACATTTTATATGGGTTGTTTTATAATTCCTTGTTCCCCTTAGGAGTTGGGCTTTATTGAATACTGGGCTTTACATTGCTTTCAGCCTATTTCTTAATTGTCATCATGTCCTGCTATACTACTCTGTCATTCCTGCTGTAATGATTTGATCCTGCTGGACCTCTTTTAGACCTGTCATTTACTCTTTTCCCAATAGTGTTGCATAGCCATGGGCTTTCTTACCTATGGGCTCCTGTGTCCCTTTTGTTTTCCCTTGGGCATCCTCAGCCCATTTACTTGTCTTGGGCTTCCTCGACTCTTTTCCTACCTTTGTGTTCCCATGGGCTTTTACTAACTTCATTGGATTTCCCCGGCCCAATTACTTCATACTCATCCTTGGGGTTTGTGAACCTGCAAACAATCTCCTACTCTCTTTGCTTACATTGCTTTAAGCCTGCCTCGGCCCATTCTTACTTTTTCACATCATACACTGCCCATGGGTTTGCTATTCTCTTTTTACGGGCTTTTTTGAGCTCATTTGCTTCCTCAATGCCCATTTATTTATTTTATAGACCTGTGATCTATTATTTCTGCCGCTTGGGTTTAATGGTTTTATTCTATACTTGCCACTTCTATTTGCTGCCTGTGTTGCTGGGTTAGGCTTCCTTCCTTCTATTCAGGTTTTACAAAAAATGACCCTCAACATATAACAAGTGGAAATAACACTACAACAAACAACTTAGTACTTGAACAGTAAACTAGTCACCCAATAAGCACAAATAGCAAAAAAGAAAACTTGTCTACTAGAAAAGTAGGCCTAGCTTTTTAGCAGAAGCAAATCCAAGAAGAGAGCCAATTTCCAATATGAGTAACCTCAGGAAAGGCTTCTACCATAGAAGTTACGCGTTTTGGAAAAATGACCTAAATGGTTTGAGCTTCAATGCTTAATCTCTCAGGGAGTGGGTCTGTCGAAATGGAGATAAAAAGGTAGTCTATTGATACATGTCTTTATTTCTACCACTTATATCTCTCTGGTTTTCTGTGTATTCTTTCTTTTTCTCTATTCTTTCTCCTCTTTCTTTCTACATTTCCTTCCTTTCGTTTTCTCACTTTTTTTTTCCTTTTTTTCCTCCTTCTCCTCCTCCTTCCTTCTTCTATCTTACTGTTCACAACTATCCCTTTTTATATTATCTGCCATGGTAGGATTTACCATTTTTACCCCTCAACTGCTTTTGGCTCATTATGGGTGTCTTTCCTAGACTACCCATGCCTGCTGGCTGCTTAGCCACTACCATTACTCTAAATGTGTTGGTTGCACTACTTTCCATTCTAAGACAAAATTACTTGTCTTGTTTCTTACCTCTCTCTATTTTCACTTCCCTCATCCGAATAAGAATTAAGCATCTTAATTACCTACCTCTATGGCATGCATCAAGTGGTCCCAGCCCATACTTACCTTTTTTGGGTGAGATGTCATTCCAGTAGGACATCTCTCCCAAAAAAGTTTGAGCGGGAACCCCAAAATAAACCCATTTTTTTCTCCTCACCACCAAATCACACCCTCTAAAAGCCTTGACCCGTGGCCACCTCCCATGTATTGGCTAGGTACAGTAGGTGGTGCCCTGGCCCTTTGTGCATGCTCCACTTCGTCTGAATTTGGTTCTTTCTATCATTCACACCATTTCTGCTGCCTCTATGTTGGTTCGACTCAGCTATACGTGCTAGTTGTGTTTATCTTTTGTGGCGTGAAGGATGTGTAGGCTTTTGAGCTCATATTCTCAGCCTTTCATCCCTTCTTGGATTGGGCGTTGCTTGGGCAAAAAGTCATCATCTTCCTGTCGAGCTCGTGTTTTCCTTTTCTATGTCCGTGGGCCTTTTGACTCTTAATCCTGCCATATCACTTCATCATGCCTGCTGTAGCTTTACCTTTCTTTTTCATTTCTTGTTACCCCGTGGGCTTGTGGACTGATACTCTTGTCGTGTCAGCCCACTTCTTCATCAATCTTTTACTCAAGGCTTCATTGACCCATTTTCCACATCTTTACCTCTTTTGGGATTTGTTGGCCAACATTCTTGTTCTGCCAACCCACTTCACTACCTCATTCGTTGGGCTTTCTCGGCCCATTTACTTCTCCTTTACCTCTTTTACTCTCATGAGTTTTTTGCTAAATTCTTTGGGCTTCCTAGGCCCAATTACTACATCTCTACCTCTTATTACTTGTCAGGCTTATTGGCCTTCAAGCCAACCTATTGAGTTTACTAATTCATTTCTTGGGCTTCCTCGGCCCATTTACTTCCTCTTTACCTCTTATTATTCTCATAGGCTTACTACTTCATTCATTGGGCTTCCTTAGCCCATTTATTTCTTCCTTACCTTTTTTTATTCTTGTGGGCCTGCTAGCTATCAATCCTGTCATTTCAACCTACTGAGCTTGTTTCCTTATTCCTTTTACCGTTTTTTCTTCCTCGCATTCTCTATTGTTGGGCTTTTTCTGCTGTTGGGCCCTTTATAAAAAAAAAAAAAAATGGCCATCAACACCAATTTATTAAAATACGGTGCGGTTCTAAATATAGCCCAAAACTGCACCGTGAATACTTCTAAATGACATAGCTCAAAACTGCACCGTGAATACTTCTATATATGGGAGCTTAAATGTGATATCTTAGAATGTGATATCTTGCAATCTGGATACCTTGGATGTAACTATTCTCGTGTTTAGTTTATTCATAGGAATCTTAAAGAAATTATTTATTTTTTCGGTACTATCTTTAAATTTATAAACCCAATATCATTTTTTTTAATCTTCCTCTAAATAAATAATAACAAATAAAATATAAACTATAAATTAAGATAAATTCATTAAAACTATAGTCTAACATTTCAAAATGACACGTATAATACAAAAATAACTATTTAAATTCTTATTTTTTATGAAAATCACAACATCATGTTTTGTTAATAAATATAAATATTTTATTTTATTTTAGCAAATAACCAATCCCATATAGGAGATATAAATATTGCATTTTATTTTAGCATTTATATTGTTATGGTGAGAAAAGAAAAAAAATAAATGAATAGATATTGGTGATTTGTTTTTTGTTTTATCTCTAATTTTTTTTATAAGTATGTTTTATCTCCATTGGTTAAATAATAAGTGAAAAATAGTAAAACTGTTAATTTATAACGAATGTTATTTTTTTAAGTTTTTAAGCTTGAGAATCTAAATGCCTACTTGAAAAGGGAATCCGCGTTCCTAAAAAAATGGGGTTAAGTGGGAATCTAAATACTTTTGACTAGGGCTGTCCAGATTGATCCGGTAACCCGATCCACCCGAAGAACCGACCGGATCCGACCCGAATCCGGCCGACCCGACTGCTCCGGCCGATCGGCGGCGGGTCTTCACCACCAGAAACAGATTCTGGCGGGTCTGTTTCGGTTTTCCAACCTTAAAACTCGAAAAACCCGAACTGACCAAAAGATTTTCATATTTCGGCCAAAAATTCCAGAATCCGGCGATAATTTTCTAGAATCCGACAAAGAAACCCAGATTCTGGCAATATTTCTCTTAGATCCGGTGAGATTTTGACCGGCTCTAGCGAAATCTCATCAAATCTGGTGAGATTTTCGCCAGATTCGGCGAAAATCTCACCGGATCTAAGGGAAATATCGCCGGAATCTGGAAAACGATCGCCGGAATCTGTGTTTCGTCGCCGGATCTGTGCTTTTTTCACAGTTTTCTCGCCATTTTCTCAGATCTAAGACTTCGACCGACCCGCCCGCCACTCGTTGATGGTCTAAACCGCCCGACCCGATTACTCCGGCGGGTCGGCGGCGGGTCTAATTTTTTCTCACCCGATTCCGGCAGGTCGGTTCCGGGTTGGGCACAAACCCGACCCGGACCGACCCGTGGACAGCCCTACTTTTGACATTTGATTTTTTGTATGATTTGTAACCAAACGTAAAAATCTTTCAACATTCTCGAAAATTCTAAAACATTACTATGTACCAATCGCCTCGATCTTTTTGTACCAAACTAGTTGTTTACCATAATGGCAGCTGTAGTACTGTTTGATGTGCTGTGAAAGTTAGGAATGACATGGTATTTAATAATGTACAAATTGACCCAGGTTTGATTCTTCACAGGAGTTCAAGTAGCTTTATCAGAGTATTATTAAATAATGAAGAAATCAGAGCTGAAGATTCAAAAGCCACTACAGCAACTGTCAGCAAGGGTGGGACTGCCCCCGTTTATGAAAGCTCTTTACATGGTGCGAATGACATTGGAAGTGGCTAGAAAGAGAGGTTCTTTATGTTATCAACAAGATTTTAGAAGATGCATAGGAAAGTGTTTGATGCTATTCTTATTATTAATTCTTAGTTTAGTTAGGAGTTGAACTAGAAGAAGTGTCCACTCACGTTGAGATGATGCATTTTCAGCTCAGCAAAGAAATTGAAAGCATATCAAACCAATTCAATTGTTTGTATTATTTAACTACACATAAATCAAGCCACGAATAAAAATTAAAAAGAATAAAAAAGTGCAAATAATCCAAAACAAAACAAAAAGTTCAGGGGAAGAAACAAAGGAAACCATATTACACAAGTTTAGTAGATCCTCCCCCAACCCCAAAGTACAGAGGGAGCATCTACAAGTAAAACGATGCAACTAAGAGATGGAGAATCTTCTCCTCCTAGGCTTGGTAAGATCCACCGCATCTTCAATATTAGACGTGTCCTTAGACCCACTCTTGAATGGATTCAACTTTCCCAGCTTCTTAGAAACCGAGGAGAAGAACGTTCTTTTGGTACTGGACCCATTAACCTTGGTAGCAGAAGTAGATGATGATGTCCCTTGAACATTATTATTGTTCTTGTTCACCTGCATGTCCGAAATGTACATCTTCATCTTCAAAAGCTCTGTACGCAAGGCCTCGTTCTCTTTGACCAGTGAAACGTCAGCCTGCAATTGTTTCCTCGTTGTTATCGCATTATCTGGCGTCCTGTTATTACTTTCCTCCACGCCACTCCTGAGCTTCAGCTGATCGTAGTATAATGCATGGAGAACTATCTGCACAGGCAACCGCTTGTTCTGCGAGGCGTGGACTCTGGCTTCGTAGGATAGCTTCAGCGGGTCCATCACGCTGCACACTTTCTCTCTCTCTATCTCGTCCAGGTTTGGATGCGCCTGCAAAAGTTAGGCCATCAATTTAGATAAATGGAGTGGAGACCCAAGCACCGACAAAGAGAACAATGTCGTTTTGGAAGTTAGTAAAATATAAATGCGCTAAAGGAGTCCTCTCCCACAGCAGCCTCTTTCCGCCTCTTGATTCGGGATGTTAAGAATTTTTGCAGATTTGCATAGTACTTTCGTAATATTAGTTGTTCTCATATTTGTAGAAATGGGTCTGTACCAGTGGTGGCTATGGGTCTGTGCCCGTGGTGATTGTGGCTCTGTGGCGTTGGTGGATGTGGGTTTGTGCCGGTAGTGGCTGTGGATTTATTGTGGGTATGAGTTTGGTGATGGGTTTGTGCCAGTGTTGGCTGTCGGTGTTGTTGTTGCAGCAGTGATGGTTGTGTTGTCGTCATTGTTGAGGAGTTAATATATTATTTTATTGTGTTGTAAATATTATTTTAATGTATAAAATTGAAAAATAAAACATGTGATGAATGAGATATTGTAAAATGATGTGGTAAAATTATAAAGTAGGTTTAGGTGTGTCAAAATGACATTTTTTATAGAAGAATTGATGGGAATGCTCTTATATAGGTTTCATTCTTTTTAAAAAAAAATAGTCACTTAAATTGTCAAATTAATCCTTAAATTTAATTTTTTTGATGATATAGTTTATTTTGTAAAAATGAATTAATAATATTAATACGATCCTTTTTTGATGAACAATATTAACATGATCCTCGGTCCAAATTTATTATCAAATAACATTGTTTAATCATTCTTTCTCTTAATTAAATACTTTACTAAAAATATTCATGAAACATGTCATTTAAAAAATAGGAAAAATATTTTCTTCTGTTTAAATTATTTAATTTTTTTTTAATTCAATCCAAATATAAGACAAGTGACACTAAAAATTTAATAGTCTTAATAAAAAATGTAAATAATAAAAAATTAAATAAAAATTAGAAGAAATTGAAGAATATAAAAACCTTAAATCGCTTCTTTTGTTAACAAAGTTTGACTCGTTTTGACAAAATGAACAAAATAATACTAATTTTAACCACTAATTTGATAGGGATTAAATTGACTTAAATAAATTAATTGTGAATACCTTTAGATAAATATCGACCGCACGATAAAGATCATCGTCGACTTTTCTAGCTCCTTTGGGTACGAGATTAGCGATGCCGTTGAACTTGGAGATACTGAGTTCACCGTAGGTTGCGATTTCGCCTAGATATGCGTCGACGGTCTTAGCCACTCTGTGCATCGAACTCGAACACGTGTCTCTGAAATCGCCGACGCTAAACACTGCCATAGTTTTCTCTTTCTCTACAAAACCAGAGACGATATTCCTAACGCTATCTAAGTCAATCAGTCTCTCTCCGTCGTAGGTAAACGACAAAACCAGAAGGTCATCGACGGTCACATGTTCCAGAATCGCTGAGATCCGCTTCTCGAGCTCGCTCTTGCAACTGCTCGAAGCTTCGAGGAAAATCGCGGATCGGAGGAGGCAGCAGAGGAAGTGGATAGGGAAAGCCGCTTTTTCGGAGGGTAAGAGAGATACTATGGAGTTCAGAAGTTCACGTTGTTGGATTCTGCGCACAGGGTTGCTTGGATCCGAGGTTTTGGTTCCATTTCCAGAGTAGTCTCGTACTAGATCTCGTAGTGATGATCTCTCTGTGTATGTTATCAGAGCGCTCGCTAGAGCTAACGATTTCGCTCCACGTTGTTTCATTGCGTTGATGATGTTTCCGAAGAACTCGATGTCTAAGATTGATAGCTCCTCTGTCCACCAATTCGGCGGTGATCGACTAGGAAAGTTTGCCTCATTACACGCCTAATTTAACAAAAATATATATCGTTAGGTGCTCGAAGAGTTCTGGATAATCTTGTTAATAAAAAAGAATGTTACGGATCGAATAGTTTTATACCTTAGCACTGATAAAGTCGATGCATCTTTGGACAATTTTGAGGTTTTCGGCTAAAGGAAGAAGATCCTCGCAAGATTTGAAGACAACAATGGCGCCGGAGAGGCTCGCAAAGGCGACCTGCGAGAGGAAATCTTCGGTGCGGCCAGCGAGGTTGTTGTCGCAGCATTTATCGTTCATTTGTAGGTACTCTGCAGCGCAACGAAGAGCTGCAACGTTGTGGACTGTGATTTCGAAGTTGACACCGTAACAGAACTTGGCTGCTTTCTCAAAGATCTCAGGGCCTCCGGGAATTTCAGAGAGATTGATCGTCGTTAATTCAGGTTCTTTTGACTCCATCATCAGTTTTCTTATGTAGTTGCTCTTAGCCACCAGCATAAACTGCCACCACCACGTACACAATTAACAACTTCAAATCAATAATTCTCTATCAGAAGAGAGAGAGAGAGAGAGAGAAGGGTTTTCAGACCTTATGAAGAGAAAATTTTGCTTCACCAACTTCAACTACAACATCTGTAGGAATTTCTTGAGAGAAAACCCTGCGAACATTTGCTTGTTTTGGTTAATAATTGAGAGAGAGAGAGAGATCAGAACATAATAAGCTTTGTTTATCTATTTATAGAGAGATTGAATACCATTGGCCGGTTCTCTCCATGGCCATTGACAGCCTGCTGTTGCTAGTAACAGAGGCAGCCATGATTGCTAATTTGCTATTGAAGAGAAAGAGAGACTCGGATAACAGTAGAATCTCTCTTGGGTTATATAGAGAATTTTGTATATCTTTATTTTTTGTGTGACTTAGTCTGGTCACTGGCGTTACTTTCTAATCCTCTTTTATCTTACGTGTAACTTGCTTTTTGAATAGTTTTCTCTTTTCTTCACTTTCTACTGATTAGATTGACCATTCTGCCCCCAAATCAATTCCACGTCGTACCAACCAAACGACAGCTAAAAAATTATGTTCCTGTCAGCTCCGCTACTTTCTTTCTTTTTTTTTATACCAGTAAAGGAAGAAATACAACAGTTAAGTTACAAAGTGAACCATATGAGGCCAACAGAAGTGAGTTGGCATATCAGTAGCCAACTTAGCTAAGTGGCAGACATTTACCAGGACAACCTTAGGAACAAATCAGCTTAAACAATCAACCAGCTTAAAAATCAGCTCCGCTACTTTCTTAGCTCAAGTGAATTTACTCAATTTTTTTCTTGACAATAAAGAGTCTGCTTTTCAAATTTCAACAAGAGGATGGAATAATAGATTTATAATCGATTCTCCAACACCCAAAAATTTGAATATAGTTCCTTAGGTATAGACCTATAGTATTCTAGTAACCCCAATAATGTGTTTGGATGAACGATTTTGATCTAGGTGGGATTTCTTTTGTTTATATTAACAAAAATGTTATATTTAAAATTTTTGGGGATTTTTGGAGTTAGAATTTTCAAGCATCTATACCTGAATTTAAATTCAATCCACCACTACTCTTTGTACCATCATCATTTTTGTCATTATTATCGTTATTGTTATCACCACCACCATTCAAAGAAAAAAATTTAGGTAGTCTTGGAGTACTACTCTCAGCTCTCACAAAGTGGGAGGGTCCCACCATGGAGCTCACCTACTTTGTGCGATCTAGGAGCAATGTTTTGGGACTACCTAAATATTGTCCACCATTCAATAGTCATTATAATCATTTTTACTGCCACCACTATTGTCACTAGTCACTACTAACACCAAATGCTGCCACCACCATTATCATCATTGCCTGCAACATTTACATGATAACACAACCATTGTCATCGATGTTATCTATACTATCTATAAGAGAATTCTCCTTTTTGAACTAGACTTTTATGTGGTTTAAAAATATTCTCATTAATAAAGGGTAGTTTCTCTTAAAAATATGGTCATAAATGTTAAATAACAAATTTCATTTTGAATTAAAAAAAAAAAGCTTCTAAAATTTAGGATTTTTTTACCTTCAAGTTCATTTTTTTATTTCCTAAAATTTACCCTCTAAGTTTCACTAATATTTATTTAAGTCATTTAACATTACTTTCGTTATTTTAATTCTCTAAGTTTCAAGTTTATTTAATTAAAGTATCTCCGTCAATTTCTGTTAAATTTACCCTTCATATTTTTTAGAAAAATGTCAAATTTTCAAATTTTTTGATGCATTGAATTCATATAATGCATTTTTTTTTTTAGTTTAAGTGCCAAATTATGATTTCAATAAAAAATTAGATTGTTAAATCCTTATTACAAGCATCAAATTTTTTTTTTTTTAAATTTGGCGCTAATTAAATTACTTTTCACTAAATTTTAGTTATAAAACGTGTGTAAATAATATAGTATCAATCACGCATTGACAAAGCGGTGTGTCAAAGCTTGCAACCATAAAAGAACTGTTTATTAACTGTGCCCACTAACTAAGCCACTCCCAACTCCCAAGGTGATTAGCCGAGGATAAAAGGGAGATTTTGCCAACACGGTTTGTTTTTTTATGAGAGTTTGGAAGTTAATGTAGTAGTTACCAACGTAACATGAATGGAAAACATTGTTAATGATGGGGACTTGTGCTTGAAGACCTCGAGGTTAGGACCTGGTCTAAATAGATGTCTCTGGCTCTCAGCCACTAAAAAACAAGTGGCTGTGACTTTTCCTGGAAAAAGTTTTCCAGCTACGAAAGCATAAAACCTTTGGCCGGAATTACTCCACGTCATCTGGTACCCTAAATTTTCAGCCAACGTTGGGAGACCGTATTGTGTGTTTTCGTTGACCCCACCTGAGCCCCACACTCATGTGAGGGTGAAGAAGCAAGCAACGGAAACACACAGAAGTTTTTCCAACGATGGGTCTCACTCTCACAGACGACGGACTTAGCTTTCGTTGCATAATTGTATCGGAGATTAGATAAACAAGCAGGGTGGCCCACGTGAATCATTTTGCTATCTAAATCAGCGAATTCCATAACAACATGTGTCACCTTCCTTCACGTTTCGCACTCCTATTGACGGAACAGATATCCACCTAAATTAATCCAATAATAGCTAAGACTGTGCTCGTGACGTGGGATAGAAAATAGACTTTAAAATGAACCATATTTGACGTGTTTGAAAAGTAATAAAAATTATAAATTATTTTATTTTTTAGTTTATTTTTTATTATTATTTAGGTGGAAAGTCATTTTTAGTCCTTATATTTTCATGCGATTCTCATTTTAGTTTCTACATTTTATTTTTGCCGCTTTTAATCCCTATACTGAAAAACGCTTCCCGTTTTGGTCTCTGCCATTACATCAAAGACGAAAAAAACTGACGTGACAAACGGCAAGAATAAATAATACTTATTTAAGAGTAATGCTACAGCACAAACTATTTTACAACATTTTTACAAAATGTTGTTATGGCCAACCTTTTATTGGTTTTTATCTGGACTTACCATTAATATCACTTTTTCATTTACCAATAATTATTTACCATGCCAGCAGTTTGTAAAATTTTTTGTAAAATAGTTTGTATCTCTAGTATTATTCCTTATTTAATATCCACGTGGTCTAAAATAATAATAATAAAATTTTTTTAATGCCACATCAGCATTTAAATTAAAAAAAATTAATTTATTAATTTTAACTAAATAAAAAAAATTAAAAACAGAATTATAAACTAAAAATTATATAAATTGAGATCTAAGTGTGTCTTGAACAATAACAATAAGAACACAATCTCAGATCCAAAAACACAAAACCAAAAATTAAAAAAAAAAAAAAAAATTTACAGATCTAAGCAAATTGCAACAAAATACAAATTAGATCCAAAAAAATCAATATTGTAATCGTTCTCGTTCCCATTTCCATTATCCAACAAGCAGATTTGAGAAAATGGGGAGCCCATACTAAATTCATTCTGACGTTTTTGCAAACACTTGGTACGCACTCCCTCAAACTCTCTCGAGATCGATCGAAAAATGGGGAGCAGCACGATAGGACTAGTGCTGGGATTGTCAAGAAAACTGAAGAAGTTATTAGAATGCTGAACGGGCTCGCTAGATCTCTTATCTTCCCTCAACACACTATCGTCGTTCTACACCGAAAACACTCCTCAGTCTCGCTGCAACCTTAGGTACACTATCGAGACGCGCCCTCTCAACATCAATCACGAGTTCCTCTGCACCTCTGTTCCTGCTTAGCGCGCCTTGGATCGCATGGTGGAGAAGAAATCCTTCTCGGAGAAGATCTCGGTGTACTCGTCGTGGCCAAGGGAGATCCAACGGCTTCGCTTCTCGGCCATCTTCTTCATCTGCTGGAGCCTCCTTTCTCTGAGCACCTCCAAATCTTTGAGGTCAAGGCGATCCAATGCTGAGATCTCCTCGTCTAGCTTGTCCTCTAAGCACCTCCAGTCTAAGTTTGCTTTTGAAATTGGTAAAGTTTTTGCATTGATTGACTTTTGGTTTTGGTGGAAGAATTTTCCAAGGCAACTTTTTTTTTTTAAATTTCTGGATTTGTGTTCTTGGATCTGAGATTGTGTTTTTGTTGTTATTGTTCAAGACACACTTAGATCTCAATTCATATAATTTTTAGTTTATAATTCTGTTTTTAATTTTTTTTATTTAGTTAAAATTAATAAATTAAATTTTTTTAAATTTAAATGCTGACGTGGCATTAAAAAACATTTATTATTATTATTTTAGGCCACGTGGATATTAAATAAGTATTATTTATTCTTGCCGTTTGTCACGACAGCTTTTTCCGTCTCTGATGTAACAGCAAGGACCAAAACAAGAAGCGTTTTTCAGTATAGGGACTAAAAACGGTAAAAATAAAATGTAGAGACTAAAATGAGAATCGCCTGAAAATGTAGGGACCAAAAGTGGCTTTTCGCCAATTATTTATGAAGTTTATTGTATTTTTTGATATTATTTATGGACTTCACTATACTATATCAACTAACTTTTACTTTTATTTATAGTACTTTCAGCAAAATAAGTGGTATCCAAATAGACCATTTATATTGACTAGTGAGCAGCCTGTATTTTTAAAAATAACCATAATAATTATATAATTCAAATGATACTTGTTTTTTAGAAGAGGTTTAAATTATATATAGTATTAGTTTACACTTTTTTAAACCATACATTTTTAAAATACATAATGGTTCCTCATTAATTATATATATATATATATATATGATTTATAATTTAATTGGTTTTAAACTTTTCGATTTTTGCACCTAATAATTCACTTGCCACAAAAATTAAAAACTTAGATATACACATGACGAAAAATTAAACTCCAATTTAAATCCAATTTAAATTCATGTACACATGGCGAAAAATTAAACTCCAATTGAAATCTAATTTAGAATCTAAATTGGATTTTAATTGGAGTCTAATTTTCTGGCATGTGTACATCTAAGTTTTTAATTTTTAGATTTGGATTCTTCGATTTTTACATTCAATAATTTACTTAGCACAAAATTAAAAATTAAATGAAACACGTGACACAAAATTGAAAATCCAATTAAAATCTAATTAGATTTTCTCTAACATTTGGCTATTAATATATATAAAGATAACTCAAACTCAATCCAAAAAGGCAAAAATACGTAGTTTGTTTATATTTATTTAAGGGTAAATTACAAACTACATCTCTAAAGTTGGAAAGCATTTGAATTCTACACCATGAAATTTTAGAATTTGAATTTTATTCTCTCAAATTCTATTATGTTTGCATCAGCAGTCTTTCCATCCATCTTTTTCCTTAAATACCACAAAAACTTGTCATGCATTTTTAGTTTGTTCAATAATTAAATAATTAAAAATGATATGACATGGATGAACTAATAACGCGTGTGGTAAGCTTGTGTGGCACTTAACAAAAAATATGAATGGAGGGGCCGGTTGTTGATGCAAATGGAACATAACTTCAGAGGTAAAATATAGATTCTGAAATTTAAAGGTGTAAAATCTAAATATCCCCAAATTTTAGGGATGTAGTTTGCAATTTAGTATTTGTTTAATTAATAAATAGGTCAAACACAAACATATTATAAATCATCTTTTTAAGTTTGATATTTTACTTTATACTCTACTGATCACAATTTTGCATGTATTTATAAGTATGCAATTTGAGATATTTTATATATATATATATATATATATATATATAATTTTTTTCAAAAAAAATATTTACAATTTTACATCTTTATATATGTACAAATATAAAATATATTTATACAAATTTGATATTTTTATTTTTTTATAATTCGATAGTTAGAGATAATGGATTTGAATCTCAAACATCTTCGTTAAAAATACATGGTGTCCATTGAACTGCAAACTCTTGGTTATATAGATCTAGTATCGAATTGTCTAAATATGCAAATTATTCTATAAGACATCAAATTATAATTTATTTATTGCTAAATATAAAGAGTTGATTTACAAGTAAAATTTTGTGTAGGATTTGTTTTTACATATGTAAAATAAGGTTAATGAATCTAACTTTTTTATTAGTACATAAATTAAAGCATTATTTTGTCTTGCTAACTCTAATAATATAATCTCAAATATAATTTTTAATTAATAATTATTATAGTATTAACATGTGAGGGGTGAGAAACTTAATTTTAGGTGTGTAGTTCATATTGGAAAAGAATGAGTTAATCAAATAGTTCGAAAAGAAATGTAAGCTTATTCAACAAGAAAATGATGCAAGCTTGAATGTGTAATCTATATTTGTAATGAGCTCTGTGGAGGGTAAAAGCCCAGATTTACCAATTGGGCCTGGGGCCCTGTTTTTTAGATTACTTTTGTGTCCGAAGAGCAGTAACGGGTTGGGGTAGGGTTCACCTGAGGCCAACAAACCCAGAGAGGGCAGAAGAGTACAATTCGAAGAGGTCACCCTTTGTCCGAGGAGGTTTTACTCATCGGATACGAATAGTTCTGATCAAATAAACGTACAGAAAACCCGAATGCCCTTCCTGGCAATCTTGGTGACAAAGATAAGCTCTAGGCATTCTTGGGGATGATAAGGATGAAGAAATATCTCAAGAAAAGGCTGCCACCACCGCATTTAATGCCCTGCAGCAACTTTTCTGGCCGCATTTATGTGAAGAATACCCCTGAACAGTGTAACCTCAACTACTGCCACTCCCAAAAAGTTAGAGAAGATGCTTGATGTGACATACACTCAAGTATGTTAGCAGATGGAGGACAAGTAGACGGTTGGGATGATTAGGAAAGAGGCTATATAAAGAAGGAGAGCCCCTGATAGAAGGGGGAGAGAAAAGAAGAACAAAAAATAACTTTACTGTAGCTCTGAAATTTGTAACCTAATTTCATTCAATAAAATTCCTCTTCGGACATTAGATTTACTATTATTTTTACGTGATTGTATGTTAGATTATTTGCAAATACCATAACCAACTCTTGTTTAGTTCATATCCGGCCCAGTTCTTTCACCCACGCTCTACAAATTCATTGTCTTGGGTTCATTGGGCTTGTGCTCCACACCTCGTGGGCTTGGGCTACAAAAATTGACCCTACAAGCTCAAACTCAATTCTTATTTAAAATCAAGTTAAATGAACTAATTATGAACTTTTAATAATCGAAAAGTAAAGATTAATATGAAGAATTATATATAAAATTTAAAGAAAATATTTCAACAAAATAATTAAATCAAATTAAAAAAAAAAAGTAGAAATAAGAGAATAAATATTACTTGAAGTTACATGACGAATGCACATTGACTAAGACCACGTTTTTATAATAAAGGATGCTAAGATTATAATAGATTGTGAAATAGTTTAATATAAATAATGAATTCCCTTTTAAATTCCTTTTAAGTTATGCAATTGAATTTAATAGAAATAGTTTTTTTTTTTTTAATAAAAATGTTATCTAATTTTCACATAAAGTAAACTATTTTAATAATTTGAATGTACTTGTAATGAGTCACATGTCGAAATTATGTCGTACAACTTTGTAATGAGTCACACAACATGTACGACTCAACTTTTATCATTAAAACAAAATATTGTGAAAGATTATTAATATAGCATAAAACAAAAAATGAAACTCTTTTTTCTTTATTTTTTTACAAACTCTTAGTAGTAATATTGTAATAAAAATAATATTTTTCAAACCTAGTAATATATAGTTTTCACTTTTCACTGAGAGCAACTATGTTAACTATTTTAATCTACATATATTGCGCTACATGTCATAAGGAGAAAAAAAACTGAAAAAAATTATAATAAAAAAGAGGTCGTGTACTTGTTGCCACCACAATGTGTAGGATACAATTTGATTATATAATATTTAATACGTCGACAATACAAAAGACCCATTTTACTAACAGATGAGCAATAACGTTGGAATCTCTCGTATATATATATATATATATATATGATGAATGTGGTAGATTCCTGTATGAGTTTTTGAATCTTGCTAGATTGATCTTAGGTTATTCAATCTTTGAATTATGTTGTTTCTTGTATTGGTATTGTGTTGTAAGCTGGTTGTTCAATAAATGTATGATCATTCATTAAGAAAACGAGAGAAAAAAAAAAAAAAAAAGGATTTAGGATTTTTGGTTGGATTGGTGTCACATTGTTGTCAGCAACAAATCAAGTTTCCATTTATTGCATATTTGAGAAAAAATCAGTTTTCTTTGAAAAGAAAAGGAGTGATATGACATGAAAGTGAATGATTAATAGAATGATAGAATGACGAGCATGTAATATTCTCTGGGTATTAATATTTAGCATCAGCATTTAACTTTTAATTTTTATATGCAATTTTTTAAAATTTCATTTTTTCTGTTTTTTTTTTCCTCATTTTTCTCAGTATAAGTATACTTTAGTACAGTTTTGACAAAAAAATTTCGACAAAAGTTAGATAAACTGTTCCAAACTATCTCTTTTTTATTTATTTATTTTTTGGGTTTGCTTGGTAAGCATATAAATCTATCTCAAACATGGAATATTCCTCTACACCAAAACCTGAAAATAACTCCTAGGATCAGGCCAGTCAGTAGTCAGGATTTCATTGAAAGCAGCTGCATGAGGATCAGAATTTGGAGACAAATGCAAATTGTTAAGAGGTGATGGAGATGGTTTGGTTTCAAGTCTATTGTGTGTGGGGATCGCATGCAAATTGCAAAAGTTGTGGTGATGGTGGTGTCAAACAAGAAAGATATTGGGCCCATGTAGCAGCCACGTTCGATTGGTAAGTGATGAGAAGAAAGGTTGGTCTACGCCTACTTCCTCCATGCTCTCCTATCCTCTAACCAAAATTGTGGACTGGAATTAAACGTAACAAAACTCTGCCATTGAGGTCACATCCATTTCGAAGACTATAGGGTCCAATGCCAGTTAGGTATTAATAGCGTCTACTTGTCTTGGTGGGACTTGGGAGGTTGGCCCGGTGGGTTTTCATATATATTAGGATTCATATCACATTTTTTTTTTCCTCTTGAAGTTTATTCCTCAAAAAATTCCTATTTTGAGTTTAAGTTCAGCATTTTGGCCCAAACCCAACCCAAAACAATCTCATCACCACACCTATCCACCGTAGACTGTAGTTAAACAATTTCAATTTTAAAAAATAAAAATAAAAATCTAATCTCGTGCACACCCGCACAAGCACACACCAAAGTGGCCAATTTGGCCTATCTGATCAACGTCGTTGTTGCTCTCTCTCTCTTTGAGCGAATAAGAGAGGCTGTCGTTGAGATTAGGCATGGTGGTGGTCAATCTTGGCCATGAATGGGCGATTCTTGGCCATTAGGTGGTTGATTCTATCATATATAGAGGTTGTAGTGTGCGAGGTGAACCCACTTTGGGACTGAAAGAATGAAGAAAGAATTACAATTGACAAATTTCGAGAATTTTGCTCAAACAAAATGATCGCATACAGAAACCATAATTGAAAAATACAAGCAAACTTTTCACTTTGATATTTTTTACGTGTACTAAAAAGAATCGATTAAGTGAAACAATAGATAGATTAACTGTTGATGATGCCAAAATCGTCATTTGGGTCACTCGTCCAATCTGGAGCTCTAGATGATCTTGTAGGACCTGCGAGATATAGAGAGTTCATCGAAAAGACCACTGGGTTGTGCCCGGTGGGGGAGCCTCCGATGCTTAAGTTAATATTAACCCATATCTTTGGAGGTGATTATTACCTATGTGTAACAATTATCATATTGATGGGGGTTTAAGACCGATGAGTAACGGTCGCCATTAACATGTTGAATGTGCTTGAGCGATTACATCTATTGGTCTGTTAATGATGCAAGGTCGTCCATATTAATGGACGACCTTAATGATTTTTTTGGACTTATCAGTTCCCCCCCACCCCCCTCCCCCCCATTCCCAAGTCTGATTTTGCTTTATGCTGGTCAGGCTTGGGGAATGTTCTTGACTTTTTTAGATTCAGGCTTCTTTATCTTCAACTACTGTCTTCTTCAGGAATGTTAGTATTTCTATGAGGAACTTTTAGTATCTGCCTTTTGACGGTCTTTTTGGACGCTCGAGGGATCATAGCTTGAAAGTGAGCTGATTTCTTTGGAACGACATGTGTGAGGTTTTAGTGTCCTCTTTGGATCCCTTCATCGTTTTTTTTGTAGCTTGGTCTTGCCATTTTTTGTTTTAACAATGAGGCTTTAGGGAAGACTTGATGTTTTCCATTATTGTTCGTCGAGTGATTGCATTTTGTGGAAGGAGAAAGTTAAAGCCCTAACCAAGAAGTTGTTGATAGTGTAGAAGGACGAGCGGCTTTAGTCGACCATTCAAAAGATCAAGACCATGGTTGCCAAGGCCGTCTAAGCGTTCTAGCTCATTGAAGAATACAATATTGTTTTGTTCAACTGGTACTACAAAGGCTTTGAACTGCTGAGGAAGTACTCAGTGAAGCATGGTCTGGGGGTTGATTTGAAGAACCTAGACTTTGAGTCCATAGAGAAATGGAGGCTGACAAAGTTTCTTAGCCTATGATGATCTTCTTCCATTAATTGCTATGCGAACTTTTTGTTTTTTGTTTGACCTTTGCCATATGGTCTACCTCCCTTAGCCTCGTCGAAGTGATTCATATCCTTTTAGGGGTCGTATCACTTAGCTTGTCTTTCAGGTGATTTACATTCATTTAATGAATTTTATCACTTAGCCATTTTTAAGTGATTTACATCAATTTAAGGAATTTTATCATTTGGGTTCGTCAGTGATTTACATCCATTTAAAGAATTTTATCACTTAGCTATTTTTATGTGATTTACATCCATTTAAGAAATTTTATCACTTAGCCATTTTTATGTGATTTACATCCATTTAAGGAATTTTATCGCAGGATTCGTCAATAATTTACATCCATTTAAGGAATTTTATCACTTAGCCATTTTTATGTGATTTACATCAATTTAATGAATTTTATTACTTAGCTTCGTCAGTAATTTACATTCCTATTTGGGGAATTTGTATAATTTTTTGTTGGAAAGATTCCTTGATGTTATGTCGTTTTGGACCTTCTTGAGGCCATATTGATATATGCATTGAGTAGTACATGCACTTGCCAAGACTTGGTTAAACATGAATTTTGGAACAATTCATACATGAATAATAAGTTACCAATGGCCTAGGAGAGCATTTTTCTTACTTTCTTGTAATCCTAGAGTTTTACCTCTTTTGTGATCTGTCTAGTAGTGCATACATTTTTGCCTAAAACCTTATTAGGTGTAAATTTTTATAGACGAATATAAAAAAGATAGAAATAAATGTGTTACCTTTAAATGATGACATTATTTTGTCACATACCTCGATCCTTTTATTGCTGGGATCTTCTTAACAAACTCTTCTCTTTTAAGAACAACGAGCTTTTCTCTTTTCAAGAAGACGAGCTCTTCTCTTTTCAAGACGACGAGCTTTTCTCTTTTAAAGAATTTTTAAGTTCAATGTGATACTTCATGTCTAAGGCTTAGACCTCTTTGGCTTCAATTTTTTGAAGATGTAAAAACTAGGCCACGTGGTTGCCCTCGTTCAAACATGAAAAGTGTAATTCTCGTTTGTTGACGACTAGAGGAATGCTCTATCATGGTTGGAACTTTTTTTTTTTTTTTTTTGGGTTTGATGACCATGGTCATTGTTGTTTGTAATAGCAATCATCTCTTCCTTATTCTTTAATTGTACGCTTAAGTCACTTCAATAGTGCTAGCTGCATGACAAGGTACAAATATGTCATTGCATGCTATACAATTATGGATGTCATTTGACGAAGTGCATTCTATATGAATCATGGAGAAATATTCTATGATATATAAAAATTGAAGCTATTTGACTATATACTTCTTTAAACTGGTGTTTGTTAGTTGCTTGCACCGTATATAATTTTTAAAGCAATTTAAAAAGATTTTGGTGAGTTGACAGAGATAGTGGAAATTTATTGAGGCTTAAACTCATGACCATACTGTGAACACGATCATCTAGCATTTTATGTTTAAGAGACTTAATAGAACTTCTCAGATTTATGACGATGAAACATATGCTACTAATAATATATATATATTTATATATATATCCATATTAATTGTGATAATTGTAATAATTTTATAGCAATATTTTCAACATGTTCTATATATACATATTTGTAGATAATCATGCAAGCTTGATTTGCACTTAGTTATAATAAGCTAATATATGGCATAGCTAATTAAAAAGAAAGAAATAAATGAGTTACCTCAACAAGAGAGCTTAAATCACGATACTATTGTGTACGTACCTCGATCTTTTCATTGTTGTGATCTTTATGACAAGCTTTTATCCTTTAAGACTTGTTAAGCTTAACATGATATTCAATGTCTAAGGCCTAGGTCTCTTTTGCTTCAATCTTTTGAAGACGTAAAAACTAGGTCATATTGTTGCCCCCTGTTCAAACATGAAATGTGCAATTCTTATCTGACAACGACTAGAGGAATCGCCTATTATGGTTTGAACTTGTATTTTCCTTTCTTTGGGCTTAATCTTATTTTTGACGGGAGTGCTTTGACTATGGTCACTTAAGACGACTCACTTCGATAGAGCTAGCTGCATTTTGTTAGGAATGACAATATACAAATAGGCAATTGCATGTTGCACAATAATTGATGTCATTCGACAAAGTGTACTCTATTTAAATCACAGAGAAGTATTATATGATGTATAAATAATGAAGCTATTAACTGTATACTTCTTTAAAGTGTCAAGACTATAGTAGAGATCATCAATTATTTTGGATACTCCTATTCTCGACAGGTTTCTCTTTGTTTTTACAAATTTTTTTCTTTGGTAGACTCACATTTAGCAATCTTTATAAGGCTATTTTCCATGTAGTTGACATTTGTCATAATATTACTATTAAACTTGGTAGTCCACCAATGTTTCGGGTAATTCAACCAATTGGCTGAACCTCTCATGCACATTCTGTTTGAATTTATATGAGGGTAGAGATATATACTCATTTTTGACCTTGCTCAATAGGTAGTTAACTTTCAAAATAACACCACATTGCAAATATTAAAAGGTAAAAAGAGATGAATTATCAAATATCGCAATCCATCACTTTCCGCTTTTGAGCACAACCAATAGTCATCTTAGGATTTGGCTTCTCTTTCTTGACATCCATATATTATTATGGTATTTAGAGTGATGATGCCAAAGATTACTTTTGTATTTAATTGATAATTTATGCAATGCCTTAAATATAAACTATATATGTTTTAATAGGAGGAAGAGCAAGGTTTTAATTACCTGTTGGCCTTGGAGACTTTTTAAGAAATCGAATATCCGAGCCCACCTTTGCAAAGATGTTAGAACATTCATGCTTAGCTTGGAACCACTTTACGCACATGACAAGTGACTTGGATGTGTGTACGGGATTTTTGGTATCCTTTTAAGTTGATTCATTTTCAACGAGCTCTTCTTTATTGGATTGATATTGGCTTCAAAGCTCCTAGGGCTTGATTTGCCATTTGTGATGTCAAAGGAATTTTCACAATCTTTGGTTGTATTCCCCTTTTCCACTTAAGACTTTTTGATCTCTTTCTTGGCTATTTCTTTTTGACAAGTTCTCATTCTAAAGCTTATGAACTTAATAATATAGGTACAGTAAATAATCTAGTGCTTTTACTGTGCAAAGTGTTAGACTTGGAGCAATATTGTTAAGTAAGAAATTCATAAATATTATTAACCACAAATGTATAAAATTTGTTGTGGCTCATGGGCGGTATATGTTGATGTGTCCATGATAGTATTTAGCATAGTATCCCTTAGCATGCTTATGTCATGCAATTATTTATATGTGTATAATATAAAGGAAATGTAATTTACAATCCGTGTGTATGATTCATACCGAGCACTGAAATAATGACTCAGTTTATGAAAGCATGATACTCAAACATATAGAGACCACTAAAGTTTTCATGAAACCATGTGTGGTAGCATTTATGCATTAATTGTAAAAGCGTGTTGGACAAGTATACATGAGGAAAACTCAAAATCCCAAACGCATACGTAGCCAAAGATTTTGGTACAACATGTTATATCATGAGCTATGTGAACAATGTTGTCTCCTACTATTGATATTTTTCTCATTTAAAGAATTCATATGGATATAATTGATACTATTTTGAAAGTAGATTGTATGATGACAATTCGAAACATGTTCACTCTCAAAGTCAAAGTAGCATGTATATGCTCATGATCATTATGCGTGAATTTGGTAATCATTTATGTGCTTATAGGATTTATCCTAAAAACAATTATGTTGAGAATTATTTCTTCCATAGTTCCATTACTTGCATCCACTAGTGTATAACATATGTGATATCGTTGATCGAAAAGAAAATAACTTCTCACGCATGTAACTAATTAGCTGTGCACATGCCTTTGCTAAAATTCAGAGAAATAATTTAGGCATGTCATGTTCCAAATTTAAAGGGAGCAAGAATCTCTTGTTAAATGGATTTCAATACTAATAAAATCTGGTTCCATGCTTTTAAATGTCCAGATCGAGATTTTGATATTTGGCAAAGCATTTAAATTTGACTTTACCATCTTTAATGCTCAAAATTATATTTTTGGTAAGATAATAAATATTTTATACAAATTTTAACAATGGGGATCCGAGGCAACTAAGGAAGGAAGGTTTATAAATTCCTATGAATTTACTATATTGGTAATTTCATCATAGCGTTTCATTTAGGTGGCCAAAGCTTATATGGTCATATACAATCACCTTCTAAAATCTCACCCATCAAAGGGAGACTTAACAAAGTAACTTCTTTGTTTGTTTCCAACAAGTAGCTTTATGTAAGCTCTCGACGAGACTATCATGTTCTAGACTTTTAGGGGGTGTTTGGTACATGTATTTGAAAACATGTGTGGAAAGATGTGTGGGTGAAAGAGTGTGTGGAAGTGCATGTAATATTGTTTAAAAACTGAAAACATGTGTTTAAACATGTTTACTAAACAGCCCCTAGTCTTCTAGACCCATTTATTTATTTATTTATTGCAACAACAAAATAAATATCTCATGCTGAAATGAACGAACACTAGAGCACTTTTGTAGATATATGAAGGGTAAAAGTGGATAAACTATTCAACAAGATGAGAGGCAACTCATCTTACCTTAAGACCCAGGAACTGGGCCATACCGTTAAGGTCTGTCGTGGTCTTTCAAAGTCTATGACTGTCTTATGTTCAGTCTGTGCCGTATAGCGAACCACCTTTGGGTGATTTTGTGTGGAAATTCTGAGGTGCTGGTCTTTGAAAACCAAAGTGACAAATGGATCTTCTTTATTGGATCTTGAATTAAAGAAGGCTAAGCCTTTTAATTACCCTTTCACCGCAAATCCAATTACATGATTTGTTTTTTTGTGTCAATACGTGGTGTAGACCCTCAAATGATCCTATGTCTCATACCTTGAAGGTAATGGATTGGATCATAAGGCTCTTCTGCCATTGATTGACCCAAGTGGGTCTTGCAGCCACAAGTCGCACTTAGCTTTGATTTCATCATCAACGACATCTTGGTGATCTCTTATATCTTGGATATGGGCCCTTGCATCGTTGTCTATGAGTTTGAACTGAATGACCCTTTATCGTAGGAAGAGCTTATAATGGCTAATCGATTTCCCACAGATGGCGCCAAACTGATGATGTCAAAATCGTTAATTGGGTCACTCGTCCAATCTGGAACTCTTGATGATCTTGTAGGACCTGTGAGATAAGGAGAGTTCATTGAAAAGACCACCGGGTTGTGCCTAGTGGGGGTGCCTTCGATGCTTAAGTTAGCATCAACCCATATCTTTCATATATAAACGATATTTTGTAATAGTTTTTAATGTACTTTCACAAGTGAGACGAACTGTCTCTTTTATAGGTGATTTGGATAGCTGTTGTACAGAATTAGAGGTGATTATTACCCATGTGTAACAATTATCGTATTGATGGACGTTTAAGACCGATGAGTAACGATCACTATTAATGTGTTGAATGTGCTTGAGTAGTTACATCTTTCGGTCTGTTAATGATGCAAGGTCGTGATTTTTCTGGACTTATCAACTGTAATCTAAACAATTATGCTGAAAAAAACGAGCCTAACTCAATGTTTTTTATTCCTAATAGCTAGTAATAACTATCCTAATAGAGTTTTAAAGTTCAAGGTATGTTTGGAATTAGAGAAGAGGAAAGGAGAGGAGAATAGAGAAGAAGGTGGTTGGAATATATGTCCAAACATGAAGTTATATCTATTCAAAAGTGACCTTTTAATTTGTGCACCTTTATTGATAACTTGTTCTTATTTGTAAATATTGAATCATATTTTGTTTTTTTATTGACTTTTTGCACACATAATTCAAATTTTTTTTTTTTTTTTTTTTTAAGATTTGCTATATGTAGAATTTTGTCTTAGGCTGCGTTTGAATTGGGCATAAACCATTTCAGAAAATCGTTTTCCACATTTTCCGCGTGTTTGGCTGTTACGAAAAATAGAATTTTTCAGAAAATCACTTCCAATTTTCCCTTAGACAACGGAAATGGTTTTCAGTTCCTATTTTCACTTCAAAGTATTTCTGGAAAAAGAGAGAGAGAGAGAGAGAGAGAGAGGAAGGAAGAAACGGAGAGAGCACAGATCGCAAAGAGAGAGCCTAGATCGCTGGTGCGAGTTCGCCGGCTAACCCATCTTCGATTGCCACGATCGCCACGAACCCATCGTCACGATCGCCATGAAACCCACGATCGCCACGGAACCCACGATCGCCACGCAAAGAGAGATCCCAGATCGCCACGAACCCATCGTCGATCGCCACCCCAGTTGATTGTCGATCGTTGATCGCTGGTGCGACTCGCGAACCCACGACTCGCGAACCTAGAACCCACAAGTCGTTGATTGCCGGTGCGACTCGCGAACCCAGAACCCACGATCTGACCGGATTTGATTATTTTTTCTTTGGTTTTGTTTCTGTTTTGATCGCCGGAGTTTGCTGTGATTTTGAAATTTTTTGTAATAAAATGGGATTGGATGCTGAGAAAATAGCTGAGAAAATGTGAAAAATGTGTAGGAAAATAGCATTTTCAAAATAGAACTAAACACATAAAAATATTTTCTACAACAATTTTCATTATGCAACCAAACACTTAAAAATATTTTCCTTTTCGGAAAATAGCATTTCTGAAAAATAGGCTATTTTACGGGAACCAAACACAGCCTTAGTTGTATCATGTAACGATTTACATGTAACTTTTTAGCAAATTCACTCTTCAATTTATTCTTTTTCCGTTGTTTTTCCTTTTAATTTTCAAACAGATATTTAGTGTGGGTGACTAGGCCAGAGGTTGCAACAGATTCAGAAGTCATAACTATTTAGTTTCAAATTTTCAATGCATATCCATTATCCATATTTCTACCCAAAAAAAAAAAAGGGAGACTGATTGGGTTAACCAACAGGCTTTGTGGAGTATGACAAAACAAACTAGACCCATTCATAGTTTGCTTTTATCACATCTACATTCTACAATAACCTTTTTTTTTTTTTTTGATAGACACGTCTACAATAAATTCTAAATACGGATACGCGGGGTCCACGCTTTAGTGTAGTGGATAATATAAAATGTGCATAATTTAGCAAAAAAATTAAAAAGATATAAAATGTCCTTAATTAGGTGGATTAGGTCCCATCTTCCCCCGAAAAAATTGACTGATTGGCCTTAGCGTTGGAGCAAGAATGAGCAATCGCTCTTGTCAAAGTTTAATTTTCATAAGAAAGCTGCTTTTTGATAGATGATAATGATATTGATGTATACTAGAGATCCAGTCTAGTTGTAACTTGTAAGAAAATACTATCCATGCTTGGATAAAAGTATATGGATTAAATTTTCCAACCTTTAGCTTATTAGGCTCTTCTTTTTTAATTTTTTTTGAAGGCTTTTTTTTTTTTTTTTGAGAAAGAGTTTCAACCTATGGCGGGAATTGAACCTTAGATCTCTTATATAACCATCAGAGATTTTACCAATTAAACTAATTGGAACCTACAAAGGCTTTCTTTATTTATTCTATAAAAATGATATGATATATATATATATATATATATATTTATATTTGAATTTAAAGATGATATAGAAATCATAGTTAGTAACATATGGTATGTGTATAATACAATAAATGTATGTACATCTATAATTCGGTATCATTCAAGAAAATTGCATTTCAAAAAATCGGCAAAAACTATGGAAATAGAGAAAAAACATTATGTGCATAGTATCTGTATAATACATTTACTTTTAAAAAATAAATAAACATTTGTAATATAAATATTTTTTGAGATAAATACAATAATATAGACTATTCTCACCAATTTAATTTGAAATAATTTAATTAATAATGAAAATTATTTCAACATTCATTAATAAAACAACGATAAAACTAACATTCATCCAAAAAATAATAATTCAAAATAAATGATCTTCACTTATTAGTCATTAGTGTCTTTAAAAGGATTTTTTTACTATTCAATCTGTTCAGAAGTGTTTTTGTTTTTTTTACTAACAACTTACGATTACAAGTGTGTGTATATATATATTATACAATAAATATATATATAATATTAAATCATATCCGGGTATATTCAGAAGAAGAAAAAAATACAGGTCTGAGGAGGAGTAATGCAAATAGCAAATATAGGCGAAAGAGATTAAAAATAAAAGAATAAAAGAAATTAAAGATAATAAATTATAGATAGTACTTATATAGTTGCCTGGGAAGTTGGAAGAGCAAGGCACAAGAACAATTAGATCTGAAAGTATAGCAAGGTGGACTCCAATGGAGGATGGTACCTGTGGGGACCAAGGTTAAATCAAAGAGTAGTGGGCCTAGACTGAGCCCAAAAAGGGCCCAATGGTATGCTAGTAGAAGAGGAATGGGCCCAAACTGAGTGACCCGAGGAAGGTTTGGATCAAAAGCCCGGGCCAAGGAGAAGGGCAAGCTCAGAAGTATAGGCAAACGATTGAAGATTATCAGGCCATGCCTAGGACACCATCTGGCAAAAAGAACAGTGATTTACCCAAGTGAAGGTTGGAGAAAGCTTCATGATAAAGCCATTATCTCCTCCATATTAAATGCATTGCACTAACCAGCCACGTCACATTTATCATTTATGGCTGAATGACACTCCTAAACAGTGCTTTAACAGCCTATTATCTACATAGCTCGACCTCAAAAGAAGAAGAAGGGAAAGATATGACAAGTGTCTCACCCAGTAAATCATCCGCCCTACAAGTGGACGGTTGAGATGGGAGCAACTAAACTATAAATAAGAAAAGATCCCTTGTGTTAAGGGATCGGAAATAAATTACGCCTAGAGAGAGAGTAATTATTGTGAACCTTTGAGTATTTGTACTGCCTGGGGCGGATCCAGAAATTTTGGTTTGGGAGGGCCAAGTTGTAATGTTAATATATTAATTAAGACAAAACTCTACACACACATATAAAAATTAATTTACTAAGAGAATTTATCATCTTCTAAATTTTAATGAGCATACAAAAGTCATGTATTTCTTCTATTAGATATGTACAAAAAATTATCATTTTTAACATAGTTTAATTTGTCAAACCTCTTAAATTATATAATTTTAATATAATTTCTCTTTCTTTTAAGAACACCATTGAAATAACTCAAAATTTGAGAGGGGCCGACTTCAATTTTTACGTGCTACATTTTTAAAAATGTAGATAACACAAATACTAAAAATAATTTGAGTTTGTTTTCACTGCATTACTGTTAGCTTTTAAGTCCATGTCTACAAATTAGTTGTTTCAGTTAAGGGGCCCAACCCGAGAGAGTTATTCAGTTTTTACCCCTTACAGTAATATTGATCCATGATAATTGAATTTTCTTTCTTAAGGTTTTTTTTTTTTTTTTTAAATAAAAATCAGAATCTTTAGATTCTTGCTTTTTATATGCAGTGTATTCGTAGGTGATTATTATGTTATCTAAATATAACAATAATTGTATTTTTCATTTGAAAGAAACACGTTTATTTTCGAATAAATGGAAACCAACAGCCAAATGCGAGATTTTACATACGTGAATAATACGCGTATGTTACACGTATTACCCTACTATGATAGAAATTATATGATTTTTTTTAGAGGAAGAAATAATATGATTTAAACCTAGAAGGCGCCATAATTTTGATATTCTAATACATACTAAACTTGTATAGCAACGTAAAATAAAAGATTTGGTTTATAGGTACCTTGATGGCATTTGTTAATGGATCATTTTAAGAAAGTTTTGAAATCATTTTCATGAAAAATATAAAAATTTGTAAAAAAAAATCAGGTCATTCATTAGCTTTTTCCTAAAATAAAATATATTTCATACACGCAATTATTTTTTCCTATAAGAAAATAGTCTATGTCTTTTATAAAGTGAATTTGCAGTTTGCAATAGTGTCTTTTATAAATTAGGTTTTATGATTATAAGTTTTTAAATTGATTTTGTTCTGTTCATATTATAATTTTATATTATAAACAATATTTATTTTATTATGATATTTCATGGTTTAGATTTACTTTTAGAAATATAAGTTTTAGAAGAATAAACACAAGTAGAATAAAACACTCCCATTGATGTAATAAATTATATATAAAAAAATTCAATTATTTTCTAAATGCGTGTAAAGCTTTCATAATTTTAATGAAACAATAGCTGTATGGACACGTTTTGCAGCCCAAGCCCAAAATGTAAGGGATGTTGGCCCAGTGAGCCCAATACAATAAATTTGTAGAGAGTGGGTCAAAGAACTCGGCCCTAATAAATTTGACAACGACTAGTATGGATTTAGGAGATGATCAAGCAAGAACAAGGAACATAGAATTGACTGAATTTCCCTGTCCGAGAAGGTAAATCTCTATATAAATCAATTAAACTGATTACAAGTATAACTTTGATTGCTACAGTATTCTTTCTCTATTTTTCCGATCCCTTTCTCATTGAGGGTCTCTTACATTATATAGCTCCCTTTGGAACATCTTGATCCTACACTTGTTGATCATTTGAGCCTTTACTTGAGTGCTCGTCCCATCAGACACCCCCTTTGGCTTTCTGTGAGTTGCGGTAGCCAAGGCAGCACTGTTCAGGGGTCTTCTTCACATAAATGTGGACAGAAAAGTAGCTACAGTGCATTTAATGGGGTGATAGCAGCTTTTCTTTAGATATTTTTGGGTTCCCTTCCTTCTCGTATGTTCATGAGGCACGTCCCTATCATTGGAGCTTCCATGAAGGTTACTTTCATCGTTGGAATACACATCTAAGCGATATTTATCATACCCGAGGAAGAATTCCTCCTCGGACCGTCTTCCACTCATTTCTTATTTATGAGACTCTAAACTGGAATTTCTCATAACTATTTATCCCTCCTCGGACCTGTCAACGTCCTTGGACAAAACCCAAGGCCCAATATTTGATTTTGGGCCCTTATCCCTACAATAGGTTAGACAATTACAATTTCTTTAGCAGAAAGAAGTTTTCCAAAGATAAAATTGATATATGTCACCAATCTGTACATTTAGATTACTAATTTACTTATTTCTCAAAAAAAAAAAAGAAAAGATTACTAATTTACTTATTTAAAATTTTTTAAAATATCATTTGTTTTTCAGATACAACTATTCTTTATCAACTTTCAATGGATTAGTAAAAACTTAATCCAAGCTCAAGTAGATTAACCTTACTATCAATTTGAAAGAAAATGTTAACAAAATTTGAATGTTAATTAGTAATTCCACTTTTCAAAAAGCAAGAAGAAGAATTGTAATTTAAATTAAATTGTATCCAAATGTGAAGTTTGTAAACTGTGTGTATAATAACTCGACCACACAACTCCTCAAGATTATTTTTAATGATGATAATTGTCAACTAATAAGTAATACGCACAAGTTTCACGACTTATTTGGCTTGTTATGACCAAAGACGGAACCACGATTCGAGCTTAGGGAGGGCTGAAGTAAGGGTATCTATTTTGTACTGGGGGTGTAAGTGCACGATTTGCAGCCCAAGCCCAATATGTACGGGGTTTTGGGTTAATGAGCCCAGCACAATAAATTTGTAGAGTGTAGATTAAAGAACTAGGCCTAAGTGAATATTACAACAGCTAGTATGGGTTTGAAAAACACTTCATGCAAGAATAAGGTACATAAGATTGGGCAAAAGTATTGTCGAGGAGGCTAATGCTTATACAAATCAATGAGTCTGAATTACAAGTGTAGTCCTAGTAGCTACAATGTTCTTTCTCTATTTTTTCGGATCCCTTTCCTGTGGGTGGTATCTCGCATTATATAGTCACCTCCAGACCATCTTGATCCTACACTTGTTGATCATCTAAGCCCTCACTTGAGTATCTGTCCCATCAGACGCCCTTTTTGGCCCTCTGTGAGTCGTGGTGATCAAGGCAACATTGTTTCAAGGGTCTCCTCCACATAAATGTGGCCAGAAAAGTAGCTGCATTGCATTTAATGCAGTGGTGACAGCCTTTCTTTAGGTATTCCTACATCCCCATCATTCTTTATAAATGTATGATGCCCATCCTTATTGCTGGAGCTTCCTAGAAGGCCACTTCGATCGTTGGGATACAGATGCGGGCCGCATATGTCATGTCCGAGGAGGAGTCACTCCTCGGGCCACTTTCCGTTCATTCTTTGCTTGTGAGACCTTTAAAATTGGGGTTATCCAAGATTATCTGTTACTTCTCAGATCAGCCCCTGCCCTCGGACCAAGCCCAAGGCCCAATATGTGACTTCGGGCTTTATCCCTATAGGAGGTCATTTCAGTTTAGTCAAAGAAATAATATAATTCAGTACCGGTCATCCAATGTAGCATTTCGTGGTTATTACTATATATATTATTTAATTCTAAATTAGAACCCCACATTTTTTTAATTTAAGAACTTTTAAAAAATGTAAATTCATATATCTTTTTTTTAATTTTTAAATTAATATCTAACTTAATAATATATTGCACAAGATACGTTTAGATTGCTATCCAAGAGAGTCAATTTCGTACCTGATTGTGTTTTGATTTGACCAAGGAAATGATATATTTCAGACTTTTCAGTACAAGTCAATATTGGTATACCATGTTGAAGTTATATATATATATATATATATATATCTTAAAATTCATATTAAATTTTAAAAATATTTTAAAATTATAAGCCCAATATCTTAACTTTGTTTTGTTTAACGAGTCAATACGTTAACCCTTAACATAACATATCAGTCAAATGATAATACATTAATACTAGTCACTAACTTGTGCTATGCACGGAAACCTACCTATTTGTGAGGTAGACTAAATTTTTTTTATAAAATCTTAAATTGATTAAGAAACTACACTATTGCATAATTTGCTCTTTTATGACTTCAATTTGTGTTACAGTTTGATGAAGAAATCATTGCTTGAACGTGCAATGACTTACAAAAAACTTGTCAAATAGTTTTAGATATTGCAAAAAAATAACTCAAGAATTCAAATATTAAAACTTCTGAAAGACCAACAAAATTAAAGAATCAGATGATTCACTGCTTAGAAATTATTGAAACAAAACAAAATATACATGACTAAACAATAGAGAAATATAAAAGAAAGATGAGTTACATTCAAAAGAATGATTTCAATTATTGCAAGCTTTTTTATCTTGTAAAAAACGACTAAATAGAGTTTGGTGGTTTATGTACAAAAATTACTTTTTAAAAAATACATGAAAAACCATAATATATATATATATATATTAACAAAGTAAAGGAGAAGAAAATAACATAAGAAGAACTCATAACTCTACTCGGCTTTAAAAAAAAATATTGGGGCTTGCATTGCATTTATAGTGTACATGATTAACCTTCCAAATTTGAAGATAAATTATCAACGTTTGAGTTTAAGTTTAAGTTGGACTTGAATTAAACAAAAATAATTTTGTTTTAAAATAATAATAATGATAAGTTTGAATTTAAGTTGGACTTGTTAGAGTGATAGAGTTTCACTTTTTGTTAAGTTTGGACTAAACAAAAATAATTTTATTTAAATAAAATGATAATTTTATTTAAATATTATGCTGAAGTGAAAAATTGTGAGAGCTTTAGAGGTTTCAGATTAATTAAAAATAATTTTATTTTTAAAAAAATGATAATGATGAGTTTGAGTTTGAGTTGAACTTGTTAGAAGATTAGAGTTTCACTGCTTGTTAAGTTTGGGCTAAACAAAAATAATTTTATTTAAATATTGTGTTAATGTGGAAAATTGTTAAGAGTTTCAGAAACTTAGGTTTTATCTATATATATATGTGTGTGTGTGTGTGTGTAGTTCTTTATCATATTTATATAATTGTTCTTCAATTCAACAGGACAATTGACTAAAACTAAAAACACATAAAGATGGTGATTGGTGACTTACTAAAAGGCTCCAAGAAAACTTCACGTAAAAGGGCTCCAGGAAAGCTTCAAGCTGAAGTGTGTTGCATTTGTTTTCTGTTAGTTTCACGTAGGGTTTTTATAAGGAAGAGATAAATCCTAACGTGACTCTGTTTATGAGTCCTAACGTTTTTTTTTTTCCTTTTTTTAATAATAGAGTCTTAACATATTTAGTTTGGATTAAACAAAAATAATTTTGTTTAAAAAAATAATAATGATAAGTTTGAGTTTAAGTTGGATTTGTTAGAGTGATAGAGTTTTACTTTTTGTTAAGTTTGGACTAAACAAAAATAATTTTATTTAAATAAAATGATAAATTTATTTAAATATTGTGTTAACGTAAAAAATTGTGAGAGTTTTAGAGATTTCGATTATATATATATATATATATATACACTAGACACTAGATACATGTAATTGCAATTGACTAAACAAATAAAAATCAAACTTGGGCTCAACATTAAATAGCAAGTGTAATGTTTTAATATATTGTCTTCAGCCACACACAAAATATATATATATATTAAAGCCCGTGTCTTATTTGTTCAACATATAAATAAACTATTTTCTTTAAGATCTTCTCCACTCTCTCGGTATATGTTAAAATATTTAGTATTCTTAACAAATTTTTTTTTTTAAAGACTTGTTTGCCTTTTCATTTCAAATTGTCAAGTCCTCGGCCACGTGCGTGGATGAGATCAAGACATAAAAATTAGATAAGAGATGTTAGGTAGGAGAAAATAAAAGAAAGGGATTGATGTGTAATTGTATGTTGCAATTGCTCCATGCAACTCTCTCTCTCTCAACATTTTTTTTTTCTATTTTTATTTTTACTTAAATTTTTTTTTTATTCAATGGTTGAGATTTAAATAGTCAAGTCCTCGGCCACGTGGGTGGATGGGATCAAGAGATAAAAATTAGATAAGTGATGTTAGGTAGGAGAAAAGTAAAAGAAAGGTTTACCAAAAAAAATAAATAAATAAATAAAAGAAAGGGATTGATGTGTAATTGTCCGTTGCAATTGCACCATACAACTTACACTCTCTCTCTCTCAACATTTTTTTTTTTCTATTTTTTTTTTTACTTTTAAAATTTTTTTTATTGAGATTTAAAGTTACCTTTTGCAACTTTAAATCTCAACCGTCGATAGCAATTGGGTATTGCACTTGATTTCAATCCAAAAGAGAGTTACTTTTCAATTGGGAACAACAGAAAAGCTGAGAAGTTAAAATCTAAAACATAGCGAGAGTCTTCTAAAAAAAAAAAACACAAAGAGAGAAAGAGAGAGAGAGAGAGAGAGAGAGGTGCAAGCGCTCAATGAGTCACAACTCCGTCTACATCAATGATTCAATAACTCCAAGAATCTCAAGCCTCCTCACTTAGACCCAAACCATTGGCTTCTGGTCGTGATCCATGGCTTCACCTTTGTTTTAGCATATATGTACTTTATTGGTACAATGTGATTTGTTTGGGCTGAGTTGATTTGTTTATGAAGAGGGGCAAGATTTTAGAGGGGGCTGAAGTTTTTTTTTTTTTTTTTTTTCAATTGGAATAAGACCTAAATATAGCTACTAAAGACATATTTTTCTGCAACTTGGGGCCTTGGGGGGCCCAGGGCTCCCTTCGGTTCTAACATGGGTCCGTCCTTGATTATGACCATATTAAAAAGAAGAGAAATGCTAGGTCAAGTCGTTAACAATATTTTTATAACAATTTTTTAACAAATTAGTTGTTACTAGTGAGCAAAAAAAGTAATTTTAATGATTAGTCTAAGTGTGTGTTTAGGTACCGCTTATTTTGCTGAAAATTGAAAACTTATTGCTGAAAATAATTAAAAAATAATATCTGGATTACTATTCATTGCTGAAAACATTGTAGCTTTGCCTTAATGCACTATTCATGTCTCGTGAACAGTGCAAGAGGCGCTGATAAAAAAAAAAAAAAAGGCAAAAACACTGGACGCTAGACGCTAGTCGCCAGTCGCCAATCGCTATCCAAACGGAGCTTAAATTAGAATCAATAACAACTTATCATCTAAGATTTATTGTAAAATTGTTGTGAAAAGCAAAATATCAAAAGCCTTGAGGGCCGGCTAGGGCCTAGAAGTAGGTTGAATGGCTTTTTCTATCAACTCAAATTTCATGAAATAGATGTTCCTTTTTTCTGATTTTTTTCCCCCTTATATATGATATATGTAAATGAAATCTCGCCTAGCTACCACTTATTAATTATAGGTGGTCAGGGGCTTTTAATTTGACCCTACATCATTGGTTTCATAAATAAATACTAGCTGCCAAAATCTTTGTAACTGAATTGGCATATCCTCATGTACAAAGTACTTGAGGGTCTAGGGGAGAAAATGTTCGAGTTGCGAGGTTAACAGCATGTTGTAATTATTTCTCAAAAAAAAAAAAAAAATACTAGCTAACACCAATAAAAAAAATATAAATAAAGAAAAATGCTAGCTAACAAATTTAAACTACACCGCCAAGCTTGAAGGATGTAAACGTATAGCTTAAGTTTACTAATAGGTTTTGATTTCCAAATACTCTTTTGGTAATCCCCGAAAACCTTCTTCTTCTTTTTTATTTATTTATTTTTAATTTGGACGTGTCTTTCTTATCTATAATTACGTGATTGAATGGGAGATGAATTTCTGCCAAGTGGGAACTGGGAGTTGTATGTGATCTAAAACCGAAGACGAGGTCTTGCTAACGCAAGGTTTTTGTTTCTGTTTTCAATTATATTTTATTTCCTAAATTTGAAAGATAGCAAGCCAAGCTTTGACTGGCTTATGGGCTCATTGCCTCATTCAGCATTCAGGAAAAAGGAAAAAGAAGAAGACTTATGGGCTCTCTGTCTATTAGAATGTAAACAAAAATTTTAGTTAATAAGCTAAAGTTCATTGATTGAGTAATTTGTTTTTTGGAGAAGAAACCTAAAGATTTCATTGAAGAAAAAATTCAGTCATAATTGGCTAAAAGTACATTATTTAAGTGTGGAGTAGCATCTTTCATCCACACAGATAAATCGCTAATATATTTTACATGTATAACAAGGTTGTGAGCCATTGAGTTACTTTGTCTACAGATATGAGAAAAACTGAAGTTGCTAAAAATACTTACATACAAAAGACTTTCTGTTTGAAATAAAGTGTCTAAACGAAGCAAAAGACTCTTACTTCTAATGGCTCAATGCTAAAAGCAATTGATGCGGTCGCTTAAGGCCCCAAGTAAAAAAAAAGGCTTCCAAATTTCAACCAGTAAAGTTATTTCTATCAATGTAATAGTAATAATCAAGCTCAAATATTAGCCAACAAATAAAATAATATTTTTTTTTATCAAATGAAATACAAACAAAAAAGAGAGAAAAATGCTAGGTCCATAACATTTTTCGCAACACTTTTACAACAAATCTTAAGTAGCAAGTTGTTATTAATGGCAAAAAAATAATTTTAGTGTTGAGTTCAAATTAGAACCAGTAACAACTTAATACCTAGAATTTGTTGTAAAAAATATTGTGAATGTAATACTTCTAAAAAAAAAAGAGCAATACACAAAAAAATTCACGACATTTTTCACAATAATTGAGTTGACAAATTTTCACTAGTTCTTATTTACGTCCACCATTAACACTACTCTTTTACTTACTGCTATCAATCTGCAACATCAACGAAGTGAAAAAATTTTGTCAAATTTTTTGTGTCTATAGACTTTCAAAAAAAAAATTATGTGGTTCATGTTAATTGGTAGTAATTTTGCATTTAAAACAAGATAATTAATTTTCGTTTTAAGTCTCCAAATGCATCAAGCCGCCTCAGTTCTAAGGGCATCGTGAATGATCACCTCGGAGTCTCCCTCAAGAATAATAAAGGAAAGATCAAGTTTCCTGGCGAAAACAACGGCTCTTATCGGCCAAAGCTTCAACATCTGCTATGATGACTGAGTTGAGTGCATTATCCAACCATTGAACCGCTTGCCCAGGTTCTCACCTAATGTCTTCACTCTTTATTCCAAATTGCCTGCTTCAGGCCAGCTAATTGCAAATTTCTTCATTCACACTAACTGTAAGCCCAATGGGTCTCTTGAAAATGTCAGAATTGATACCAATTTCTTGCCTATGGCGCATTTAGTTGCTTCTTCCTTATACCAGACTATCACATGGTGTGGATCCCGCGTATGAGAGAGACTCAGAGCCTGTTTGACTTGATCCATATAACTGCTACGTGAGATAAAAGAGAAATATTATTAACACAATAAAATCTCACAACACCCAATCTAATATTTTATTATTTTATTTTGATCTGCGAGGGATTGACAGGTTAGTTATTGTGAAAATGTTATTTGTCGTGGCCTAGCACAACTCATGGATGTGTGAAAACTAGGATGGGGTGTTTGGTACATGTACTTAAACAACAGTTTTTAGTTTTTAAGCAACATTACACGTATTTCTACATACTTTTTCACCTACACGTATTTTCAAAAAATACGAAACTTTACTAGAACAACATTACCAAACAGGCTCAAATTAATAATCATTATTTTTAAATAGTAAAGCAATAATAATTAATTGATAAGATTAAAGATGACTAGATGAGAATGTACCTTTTGGCGTGAACCCAAAAAGCCATATGATATCTACTTTACTCAATTACGACACTCTTCGAATTACGAGACTCTTCGGATTATGCTGAAAATCTTTAGATTATCATTAAGCAGGCAAATTGACCAAATACTATCAATATATTGGATTCAAAAGGTACTGAATGAGAGAAGAGAATGAAGCCTAACTAGTAATGTGTGTGTTTGAAGGTCTTGATTTATAATTATTTAAGTGGTGTTTGTTCATTTGTGTGTGATTAAGGAGCCTCTCTTTTTTTTTGTGTGTGTGTGTGTGTGTGGGGAAAAATGTTTAATTATAGATTTACATTATACTAGCAATAACAATGTAATATCAAAATGCAAACTAATTTTTTCTTTAAAAAAATCTTCATAAGATGTCAAAGTCACACATGAGAATTAGGTTGTGAGTCACTTCATTTGTTAATGACCTATAAAATATGTTTTTAATAAAAGATCCCCATTAGATATTTAAATTGACTCCTTCAACAACAACAACAACTACCTACCTACCTACCTCTCTGTCTCTCTCTCTCTATATATATAACCTGTAATGGTGAATTGAACTACATATCATTCATATCCTCTTGTTTGAGTTTTGAGTAATAATTTCTTCATTTATTGAGCTACTACCTAGAAGACGAAGTTTCATATTAATTATTGACCACATTTGGTGTGATGGTTACTCCACAAGTATAAATGTTTGTGAGGTGTAGGGGGCAAAGGTCAGGGTTCAAGTCTTCAGGAAAAAGTTTCGCACATATATACACTCATATTAGACTAGAATAAAATTTATATTGTGTATATATATATATATATATATATATAAAATAGTCAATGAGTACTGTTTGTTACACACTTGTTTTATAACTAAAAACATTTCAAATTTGAAATCGTAGGTTAAACCCACATTTTTAGTTATAAAACATGTGTGTCTAGGCATGTGTGTAATAAGATTTGTTTCTCCCAAAAAAAAAAAAAAAAAACACTTTGTAGAGCATTAGTATTGATGGAGGCATTTTACTAAATACAAAATTTACCATCAAAATATAACAAAAGTGGGCTGCATCAGTGGAGCCAAACCTATTTTCTTTGCTGCTAAGCTACAGTGCACAGCCAAAAATGGTTGTGCACCATAGCTAAGATGGTAAAAAAAAATTATTAAAAAATATATTATTTTATTGTATTAGTGGTTGTAGTTGTTTATTATAGTAGATATTATATTTTATTATGTTATTTATATTATTTTATTATGTTGAATCTTAAATAAAATCATATTGGGTGTTTTGTAAAGTAAGATGGTAAAATAGATAAAATATTTTTTGTGGTACCAACTAAATTGCTAAATTTTTTACACCACCAATGCTGATGGTCATAATAAGTTTTAGCTAAAAAATAAATAAGAAAGGGACTTGTCTTCACGTCACATTGTATATGGCAAAATCTCTCGTCACTCATTGTCCTTATCTTCAAAATCAAATCGTCATATTATTATTATTATTTTTTTTTTTTTCTAGAATTCAAATCTTCAAACCTTCTACTACTAGTTCCCACAATAACAAAATGCCATCTCTGCCCCTGTATCTCCTGCAAATATATCACTCAAAGCCAAAGGTCCATCTGATCCAAAAACTTTCAACATGATAGTAGACCCATGATAGTATCTCCTCCTAATTTTTTTAGTTTTCTTGAACTTGCGATATTGAATATATATATATATAGGAATTGTGACTATTACCCTAGAAAAAGAAAGATATTTAGACATATTTTTATCATAAAATAATATGTATTTTATATGTACATTACACAGATTTTCTTTTTACAGTAAAAGAGTATTTTATTTTTATTTTTATTTTTTTACTAATAAGTGGGATAGAGAGGATTCAAACTATTTTTTTTAACCAAAAGCTTTGCATCTCATCATTTCCGTGATACAACCTTCTCTCTTTTACTAGCATAATTAGGGTTCAAATCTCACTTCCCTATTTTTATAAATATCAATTACTAATTTTTTTTCTTTAATTAGAGAAAATTAGGTAATGTGACCAAAATACAACTTCTAACCGCATTCTATTGTTTTTAATAAATAAATTATAGTAGTATTTGATTTGGATATATTTATTGAAGTTTTTTTTTTTTTTTTTTGAGAAGAATATGTTTATCAAAGTTAAGATTAATATTACATATACAACATTTTTCATAAGTCATAAGTCATAACTGTAAAGTTGTTCCATTATTTTAAAATTTTGAAAAATAATTGTATGATATGATATACCCGTTTGGATATAGCTAATAAAGGCAGCGTCTGCGTTTTGGTTTTTTTTTTTTTTTGAGAAGAGCGTTTCACGTGGGATTATGCTTTTCCAATGGGTCTCGTGCACTGTTCACGAGACCTATAAGTACTTTATTTAGGAAAAAAACTTTAAAACTAAGTCTCACAGTACTATTCACATATTTAAAAATTATTTATTACAATATTTTCAGTTTTCAACAAAATAAGCGGTATCCAAATAGACCCAATATCTAAACTTTCATGACTGCCTTCAATTCTTTTTTATTTTTAGTCGGATGCAATGATGTTATTACATGTGTCATTTAATTGATTTTTTAAATGCTATATGTCTTACTTACATGTAAATAAAACTGGGAGAAGTTAATGAATATTCTAAGAGTATTGGATTAGAAAATATTTTTAAAAACTTTTATGGGAAAAGAAAAAATAAAGCTAAAATGCAAAACCCACTTTCTAAGTTTCACAGAATTCATTTTAGCCCTCTAATTTTACTTTCGTTAATTCATTCAAGTTCTCTGTGTTTCAAATTTATTCAATTAAGGCCGCTCTGTAAACTTCTGTTATGGAAATATTTTTCAATAATAAATTATATTTTTTTAATTAAATAAATAAACTTGAAACTTAGAAGGGATTGGAATAAATTTTGGTGAAACTTAGAAAGTAAGTTTTACATTTTAGTGAGAAAAAAAATTGATTTTTTGAACATTTTTTACATTTCCTATAAAAGTTATATAAATTTTCTTTTAACATAGTCTATTAATTAATGGTATAAAGTCACCTATTAACCGAAACCAACAAAAGTTTTTTTTGTTTTTTGGGATGGAAGAGACAGAGAACCCAACGAGAAAGTATACTATGTTTCGGTAATACCAAATCAGCATCTGTTTTGGTATTTCCTACCTAATAAATGAGTGACACCTATTTCAAAAAACCATATCAGACTACTCTAATAAATTATTAATTTTTCTTCCCGATAGTATAGAAGATTATGACTAATTTATTGGATTAGTTTGATGTGGTTTCTTGAAACAGATGTCGCTCATTTATTAGGTAAGAAATACCAAAACAGATGTTGAGTTAGTATTACCGAAACATGATATATTTTCTCGATCCCAACAAAAGTTAAAAGAGAATAAGAAGATTCAAAAATGGAATGAGATCTTGCTTGGAAGTAAAACAAACAGTCTACCTTAATTTTGTCTTTCCACATTCCAAATTCCATTCCATATTATGTACACACTAGCGCCACAAAGCGCAAAAACACATAGGTTTCATGTCTTGTCAGCCATCGCTGTGATTGCTCTATTATTGGTTTTATTATATTAAACTCTCCTACTCCCACCTTCAGCAACCACTCTCCCGTAAAAGTCAATATCGCCAACGCCAAAGCCCCCAATTCTTCTTGCATTATCTATCAAACTCAAACTTCGACTTCCTCTTCAATCTTTTTGACATTCAATAATGTCTGTAATATGCATATATTTATTTTTTAATCATATTTTTTTAAAAGTAGACACTTCCATGTGTGTGATAGAGATGGCTATCTCCAATTCACCACCTCCATTGGTAACAAATTCTTAAAGCTAGTTTTGACGACCTGGTCAGAAACATATGCCACCTTCCACAACCACGAGGTCCCCATTTTCAAACTTCGTTTTCTCCGTTTAAATACTCATCTTTTCTGTAGCATGAAATATCTGCTTACATCATTCTAGTAAGTATTTCTTCGTTTTTTGTGATAACCTTTACAAATGTGTACAATTTAATTATTAATGGCAATTTGGCTGCTTTGTTTATTCTCAAGCTGTAATATGGGAGTAGAGCCTTGAGTGATTCTCTTATTTTATATTCTTCTTGGAGCCTTGTAGGTTTATTTTTGCTGTGCTTTACTTTGAGTTCTTTGATTGTTCATTTATTTAATTAATTACCTCAGTTAAAAAAGTTGTTTTTAGATGAATTGAACTGCTTTAGAATTTGATTGTGTTCGTTTGAGTTTTGATGTAGTTTGTTTCTTGTTATAAGGTGGAGTACTGGGATTCTACCACAAATTCCAGTCTTGGGTACTAAGAGAAAGTTGAGAGTTCTAGCTCTCTCTGTGTTAGTGGGATGTATCTGTTAAAAGCTTGGACGTATGGGTTACTAATTTTTGCATGGTTGTGTTGTTCCTCACTACTTATCGGAGCTCAGGATACTCGGATTACCAAGCCGGATGAAGGTGATTTTGCTTAGTTTAATTTGCTGTACTTTTAATTGCAATTTATGATTCATAAGCTTTTTTGCAATTAAGTTTTCACACTGGCCATGGGCACATGTTTTCTGAAAATTTACCCGTGAACTCTCTAACGAGTGATTTCATTTAGGGAAATGCTAAAGATTGGTGACACATCGGTTTGTAGGCTTATGTAATAAAATTTATAGTATACCTAGCATCGCTATTTTATTTACAGGAACTTCATATATCAAATACTCACTTCCCCTAAGTCATAACTGATTATTGTTGAATATAGTTGAGCTGTAGTTGTTATTTGATTGTATATGCTCAAAACGTGGGGCTGCTAATCACAAAGTTGATGTACAACAGTTAAACAACTTTGCCTTTTCCTTTCATGTGGAAACCTTGATTCTAGAATTGGAGAAACACATGGATCAGCAAAGCTAGTGAATTTTGTAAATGTTCATGTTGATGAAATGATGATTAACATTTGTATTCATTTGCAGTGAAGGCATTGCAGGCCATCAAGAGCAGATTGATAGATCCCAATGGGAATCTGAGTAACTGGGATCGAGGAGATCCATGTACATCAAAATGGACAGGGATTGTGTGCTACAATACTTCGTTAGAGGATGGATATCTACATGTAGATCAATTGTATGATTTTAACCTTTGCTATTTTATTTCAATCAGGGAGCAATATTGATTCGAATAATGTTGCATATTCTTTCACTTAGAACACTTTTCTTTCTTTATTTCTTTTGTCCCCCTTGCATGATGAGATATTTCGTATTCCACTTTTATCTCTAGTCGTATTAGTTGATGAAGGGAATGAAATTCCTTGGTTCTTTAGTTCATTTAAGATTCAAAAAAATTTTTGGGACTTCATCTAATAGCCCCATGTTTCCCAATTTTTCTAGAAAATATGGTTCAGATATAAGACTATGAAAGCTTTGATACAACTTTTCTATTTACTGCATGTAGGAATTTCTGTTGAAGAACTAATGTGGTGCTTTAATAATTCCTTTTTGGGCTGCCTCTCTGCAGGTTACTATTAAATATGAATTTGTCAGGAAGTTTAGCACCAGAGCTTGGCCAGTTATCGAATTTGACAATATTGTAAGGAAAAGCATATATGAAAGCTACATTTCTGTGCTATGATACTTTTTGTTGTTCAAAGTTCTTGGTTACCTCTTTCACTTGATGTTCTGGATCATTGTTATTCTCACCCCCATTGTAGCATTTGATGTACTTAATCTACTGATATATTTTTCTGTGTCTACTCTGTTGAAGGGATTTTATGTGGAACAACATAAGTGGGAGTATACCAAAGGAGATAGGCAATATTACGTCTTTGTTTCTCTTGTAAGTTGAGCAGCTTCTCTGTTGGATATGTTAGACACTCAATATTGCAATCACAGGAATACATGCTTAGACCATTAAGAAATGCAGATATGCTGCCTACTAGTTTGTGCATTTTAAAGCCTTTGAATTCTGAATAATATAGGAAATAATCCGTGTATCTGAACTAATTTACTTTATACATCGGCACTTTTCTGAATACATGATATTTTAATATTGCAAATCTGCAGTACATTGCTTTGTCTCTAATTCCATTTTTAATATTTTGTATGTTCCAGGCTTCTGAATGGAAACCAATTAACAGGTCCCTTGCCTGAAGAGCTCGGTTATCTTCCACACTTGGACAGAATACAAATTGACCAAAACCATATATCAGGACCACTACCTAAATCATTTGCATTCCTGAACAAAACAAAGCACTTGTGAGTGTGTTTCTGATGCTATAGAGTCTAAAATCAGTTCTACAATGACTAACCCTTCTACTTCTCTTTTCTATGAGCAGTCACATGAACAACAATTCGATCAGTGGGCAAATACCGCCTGAGCTATCCAGATTACCAAGTCTTGTTCACATGTAAGTCGGTAACTGCTCATATTCTTGTATATTATATGTCTCATCTGTCATTACAATCTGTGAGATCAGTGACCATCTTCAATTCTTCACCTGCAGCCTTCTTGATAATAACAACTTATCAGGGTATCTTCCTCCACAGTTCTCTGAACTGCCAAATTTACTGATTATGTATGGTTTCTTATTTCCTGGAACATAAATATTTTTGTTTTTTATCACTTAAAAATGTCATTACAGTTACAATTAAGATTTCTAAATTTATTATCTTTTCTTTCTCTTCTCTTCTTGAACAAGGTCGTGATTTCTAATTTTCCTTCTTCTATAATCTAATAATACTTTAAGTAATCTTTTCTCAAGTTTCTTGATGCTTCATTTTCTTTGTTTTGCAGCCAACTTGATAACAATAACTTTGATGGGACTACAATTCCAGCTTCTTATGGCAACATGTCTAAATTGCTGAAGTTGTAAGTGTATATTATTATGTTATTGTCCTGTGTTTTTAACTAGGTTTCAAAAGTAAAGGTGGATTGAGGTGCTAGCCTTGAGGTGTGGCGCAAAAAGATTTTGATTTATTTTATCCACTAAGGAATAGGTATTGAAGCCTTATATAGATATTACTGTGAAATATCTAGTGGCTTTGGCCCAAAAGGTCTTCCCCATATGGGGAGATATTAAGAAGACTAAGAAGAACATGAGTGGGTTTCATTGAATAGTAGCTTGATAGTTCTTTTGGGGTTTAAGGATACCCACCTATGTGACTTTAGAGTTTGACTAATGTGTTACTGTAATAACAGCATATGGTGTATTGGGATTTTGGTACTAAAAAAGTGTCAAGTTTGGGATTTAGTATTGAGAGTTTCTTTTGGGTGTATTGGGATATGGGTTAGTTTGTGTTTGTTAAGTCAGTGAATATTGTTTGTAAGAGTAAGTGATTTTGGTTTGTGGTTGTGGTTCATATTGTTTATAGAGGATTTTGGTTGCCTTACCTGTGGATCTAGGCATAAAGTTGTTCAAACCACATTAAACATTGTTGTCTTGTATTGATATTTTATTTCTTGTTTGTGTAAATGCACACCGAAATTCCGACAAGCTGTTATCAAAGCTAGGTTGATCCTAGTGTGGTTCAAGAAAAGATTTTTTGTACAAGTTTGTGATTGGTTTGATATAGGTGTGCACAAGTTTGGCTTTAGAAATGGAAATGATGATCAACTTATTCAAGGAAAAACTTTTTAGACTATGATGGAATTGTTACAGAAAGAATGAAGATTACTTGATGGAATTTGAGTCCATGTCGAGATTTGATGAAAATTTTCTCCCATTTTGACTTGGTTTTAGTTTTTTTGGTGTGGAAGGAAAATTTATTCCTTATAAAAGAAGTAATTTGATACTTCTTTTCCTCCAAGGAATATATACTAACACCTTATATATAGAAGACACGACTGTAAATGGTTTTGTGGTTTTCTCCCAATAAATCCTACCATATGGAGGACAGAAGGGAAGACTATTAGAAGAACACGAGTAGGTTTCTTCGAAGAGTAGTTTGAAAGGGACCTGCATGTGAGACTTGCAAGTTTGTTTATTGTGTTACTTTGATAGTATCATTGGGTGTATTGGGTTTTTGGATAGTGAAAAGGTCAAGTTTGTGAGTTGATATTCAGAGTTTGTTTTGGTGTATTAGGGTTGGGATTTGTTTGCATTTGTGGGAAGTTTTGAGTGTGTTGATATTTGTGAAGGTTGTGAGTATTGTTGTGAGAGTGTGAGTCTAGTTTCTAGGCATTAGTTATGTGTTGTAATCCATATTCTTGATAGTGAATTTTTGCTGTTGTTTGTCCATGGATGTAGGCATTGAGTTTGCCAAACCTTGTTAAATATTGATATCTTGTGGTGATGTTTACATTTCTAGTGTGTGGATGTTTATATTTCTGACTTTTGAATGTTCTTCGGCAAGCACCAAATTCCAACAAACGGAAAAACTAGCAAAATATAAAATAATATAAAATTGATAGGATGGTATACATTTTGTTGGAAATATATAAATTATTCAAACATTGATTGAAAAGAAATTAAATGGGAATGTTACCTAACTTCGATTGTGGCGTTTGTTAAGCCAACTAAGGAGGCATATAAAGTTTTTTTTTTCTTTGAAACTTCTAGGCCACTGGTACACTGAACAAGTCAAGATTGCTTTAATTAATGATTAATCCTTTGAAGGTTTACGCAATGTTCCATACCAGTTTATGTAATCAGATATAAAAAATGTTTCATGTTATTTGGAGCTTTATATGCTTGCAAGATGGCAATCAAGGAGTATGCATATCTGCGTCACATGATATTTCACGGCAAGATTGATAATATTTGTGTTTTGGTTGGATTTCCCAGGAGTCTTAGGAACTGCAGTTTGCAAGGACCGATTCCTGATTTGAGTCAAATACCACAGCTTGGTTATATGTTAGTTGCTTTATTCTATTTTCCTTTTTTTAATCTATTTGACACTGATTATGAATGAGCTTTTAAGTCAAAAAGATAAATGCAACAGGCTGAATAAAATTTTCTCTTTACTTTATCAAAGATCAGTTTTCTAGCTACTTATACTTTAATTTTAATTTACATAAATTTCAGAGATCTTAGTTCAAATCAGCTAAATGGAACCATACCTCAAAACAGACTTTCTGCGAATATCACGACTATGTAAGATTCTCCATCTTTTGAATGACATGTCATCTGCTGGTTTTTTGTGTTTTGTTTAAAATTGTTTTCCAAATTTACAAAATATTCAGACACATCTTTCAGTTTTTGAACATAATTTACTCAAGCAATTCCCTTGACTTCTGATATCTATTATTCAATCAATATGCTCAGCGATTTATCTAACAACAAACTTACGGGAACAATTCCCACAAACTTTTCGGGTCTTCCTCTTCTTCAGAAACTGTGAGTAGTCCTCCACTTGCTTTTTTCCTCCTTCCATATTTTTAGTTGTTAAATTATCGATTGTCCCAAAAACTTAAACTTTTGTAACAATTGGTAATTTAACAAGTTCTATTGTTCAATATTATTATAAATCATTTCATATCTATCTAAATTTGAGTTTCCACTCATCTCAACCGTTACTTATAAAGTTACTAGTTGATATTAGTCAATAAATTAAACTGTTAATAAATAAATGGCTTTATTTGCTAAATTATTCCCCATGGCAGGTCACTTGCAAATAATTCATTGGGCGGTTCAGTTTCATCTGCCATTTGGGATAGTAGGCCTTCGAATGCAAAAGGAAACCTTACAGTGTAAGATCTGAGCAACAAAGTTTCTATTTCCCTTGGTTAAAAGCATAATTTTCTGTTGGGTGTGTGTGTGCATGTTCATGCTCTCAGACATCTTGTTCTTATATTGGTACAAATAAAGTTGATTCGTTTTTCTGATTACAGCACACTCTTTTGTAAAATTCCAATGCGTAACATCTTGGATTGACTTCAATAAGTTTACAAGCATCTAATACTGGATTTTCTACGCGATTGCTTGTTGGCCTTTGGAATTGCAGGGAGTTGCAGAATAATAATCTTTCAAATATTACTGGCAGTACTGATCTACCTTTGAATGTCACTGTCTGGTTTGCTTCTATACTTGCTCCCAATTTGCACTTGCTAATTAGGTTCATATAGAATTTCATGAGTAAAAAAATGCATCTTAAATTAACGTGATTACTTGTTAAGATGTGCTCCTTTTAGTTTTAATAATTAAAAAAAAAAAATTGGAGGTGTAACAGACATACACATTGATATAATTATCATGTCACGTGTTTTGATAATTAATTTTCAGGCTTCGAGGGAATCCCTTATGCAACGGCAATGTAAATCTTCAGTTCTGTCAACCTGAAAATGACACTCAGAGTTTAACAAATTCCACTCCTGTTCCTATCCCTACAGTATGCCCACCATCTTACGAATGTTCCACCACATCTACTCAAAGTTGTATCTGTGCTGCCCCTCTGATTGTTGAATATCGGTTGAAAAGTCCTGGATTCACAGATTTTCGTCCATACATAGATGACTTTGAAGAGTACATGACAGGAGGTCTTCATTTATTTCTTAATCAGCTGGACTTCAAAAATTTATGGGCTTGGGAAGAAGGACCTCGACTGAAGATAACCTTAAAGTTTTTTCCTGAGAACAACGCCACATTCAATAGTAGTGAGGTTCTGCGAATCACAAGCAACTTCACATCATGGAAAATTCCTGATAGTGACATATTTGGACCTTATGAACTTCTCGGCCTCAATCTCCTGGATATGTATAAATCTGGTTTGTCTTGAAACCCTTGTCTGATATATTTTGCAGCAGAGCTTTGTTGAAGTTGGAAATTATGCTTATTTACCAGTTGAAGAATGTGCAGCTGTCTTCTCTAATGTATATGACTTACACCTTGAAGTCCTCTATACTAAATAGATAATCTTAGGTTTGTGGCATTATTTTCTGTTTGTGGTTATACCTGTGTTTGAGTCCATACAGAGCTGGCCTATGCTTGTCACTCTAAGCAATTGTGTGTCTGTGGGTGGCACATTTTAGTGGAGATCAACTTTTTTTTTTTTTTGCTGCCAACCATTTTGAAGATAGGCTTGATCTAGGCAGATTAGTGCTTTCACCATAGTGATGCTATGTTCAGTGGTATTGTAGATACAGTTGCACTTACAAGTGAATAACTGCAACATCCTCAGTTCAAGAGGTTTTATATTTTTTTTTTGAGCAATTAAGTTGTGTTCTATATTGGCCAGGAAGGAAGCTTCTAATCCACACTTGATGTTACTTATGTCTTCACCCCAAGCATAGATGAACTATGTGTCAGGCACATGTTAATTTCATATATTCATATATGAGATGAATATTGTTGGATGGTTTTGAATTTTTTATGCTAATAATTTTCACTAATGTCACAGAGGTTGGCAACTCTCCAAGGTCTGGTATAAGCAAAGGTGCATTGGCTGGCATAGTGGTGGGGACCATTGCAGGTGCAGTTACATTGTCTGTAATTGTTTCTCTTCTGATACTGAGAGTGCACATGAGGAAGCACCATGCAGTTTCAAAACGACGTCATCGTGAGTATCTTATGTTTATGAAGTTAGGATGTTTAGGTAGACATATCATGATTTTTCACTTTCCCTGTAATTGTTCTAATTAGGCCTGTCAAGCTTGCCAGGCTGACACTTGTCCAAGCTCAGCATGAGGTACAAAGGCCTCAAACTGGCCTGAAATGGTCAATATTATAGCCCTCTCTCAACTATTGGTATGGGAAAGCTTCAGCCAAGTTCTGGCTGGCCCATGAATGGAAACATCATTTAGGGATGAAATGTTTTAATGAAAAATACCATTAGACTTGGTGGCATGCTGGCTCGAACCAACTCTAAAATAAATAATAACCACTCAGCCTTTCACTTATAAAGTGAAATATATACACACACAACATATATGTATACAATAAAACATTCTGATAGTATGCATAATTGTATTAGTTATTTTAAAACAAATGGGCACAGCATCTTTCATTTTTAACATTTGACCTGTATTTAAATTACAGCATCTAGGACCAGCATGAAAATTGATGGTGTGAAGGATTTCACTTATGGAGAAATGGCTCTGGCTACAAACAACTTTAACAGCTCTTCTCAGGTTGGCCAAGGAGGGTATGGGAAGGTTTATAAAGGCATTCTAGCTGATGGTACACTTGTGGCCATAAAACGTGCACAAGAGGGATCTTTACAGGGTGAAAGGGAGTTCTTGACAGAGATAGAATTGTTGTCAAGGTTACATCATCGAAACCTTGTGTCTTTGATTGGATTTTGTGATGAAGAAGGTGAACAGGTGCTTATTCTTATCTTGATTGGACATATAGAATTTTTTTTTTTTACAAAAGATTGGATTATCCATCATTCTCATAGTGGAATACACGAACACGAGTTGATGATTCCCATCAACTTAGGAAGTACAATTAAATCATAAGGTCATGAAAACGGTCAAAGAAAAAATAAATAATAATAATAATAATAATAAAAACAATAGAATAAATCAAACTCAATCTAGAGACATTATAGATGAGATGCTGCCAACTTTTTGTTTTTTCATCTTTTTTTTTTGTTTTGTTAATAATGTAGATGCATATGCAGAGTTCTTCATAAATTAAGGATGATTTGATTAAAAAAAAGGTATCAACAACTTATTATCTCCTTTCACAATGAACTTTCTATAGTATTGTTCTTCATGAGCAATATGTTTCTCCTGCAAAATTGTTTGGCTTTCACACAAGGACTGGTATTTTTCATTCTCTATGGCTGAATTTGTTTAAAAATATTGCCTGGTAAGAGCTTCATGTTAGTATTGTTGTGGATGCAGATGTTGGTCTATGAGTTCATGTCAAATGGTACTCTACGGGATCACCTTTCTGGTACACCTTACATACACCCTTTAAGTTTGTTTCTCCTAACAAATTTACTTTTCAAACTCTACATCACATTCAAATGAGCTTATTTGTGGTTCATGTATGCAATAATACAGTTAAGTCTAAAGAACCTCTAAGTTTTGCTATGAGATTGAAAATTGCCCTGGCATCATCTAAGGGCATCCTCTACCTACATACGGAAGCTAATCCCCCAATATTTCACCGAGATATCAAGGCCAGCAACATATTATTGGACTCGAAGTATACAGCAAAAGTTGCTGATTTTGGACTTTCCCGACTTGCACCAGTTCCAGATATTGAAGGGGATTTGCCTGCTCATGTATCCACAGTTGTGAAGGGAACACCAGTAAGACACTTATTTATGACATTTTCCTAAATAGAATTATAAACTTCATGAGTCTAGGTTAATGAGTGAATTTTTCCACCTCCTATCATTGATTTTGTCATCATTATTCTCTTTATTGTGGCACCAGTGCCACATGTTAAGTGCCTATAAGTTTTATATGTTTCTTCATTTGACAATCTAGCCTGGGCTTCCAATCCTTCTTAGTAAAACATAAAAAAATGAAATGATAATAGTGTCTTCCATTTCCATTTTTGTCTAAATTATAAATTTATACAATTTGTATTTTTTATTAAAATAAATAAGTCAAACTCAAACTAAATGAAATAGACTTAATACCACACACTATTAACTCAATAGTGTGTGGTAGTAGATATAACTGATATCTATTTCTTTATTCTCTCATTCTCTGTATTAAATTTGCAGGGTTACCTAGATCCGGAGTATTTCTTAACTCATAAACTGACAGACAAGAGTGATGTCTATAGCCTTGGTGTTGTATTTCTGGAACTCCTGACGGGGATGCATCCGATCTCACATGGCAAAAACATTGTTAGAGAGGTAAAACATTATTGACTTGTTTGCCTTAGATTTGATAGGAGCCCAATGGTACATTAGGTGATTGGGCATGAAAGAAATTGTTGTTCTGTAATTTATTTTACCCTTGCAGTTTAATCCATAATGAAAATTCTTCTCTGCCATATGTCTTTTTATACTAGGTGTAATAGTTAAGAGTGAGATCTTGAGCTGCAAGTTTCAGTTTTAACTTCAAAAAAACATTGAAATCTTTTTACAATCCTATGCCAAACAGAATTTTATACAGTGAAGATCACTTTGTCATAATGTTGTTATCATATCATCCTCTAGGCAACAGTGGCTTAAATTTGGTGTAATAAAATGAGCACTTGTAGTTTTTGACTGTCTTTATCCATTCCAGGTTAATGTCGCATATCAATCTGGTATGA